>CM038680.1:117849729-118361495 GCA_021605205.1 Aegilops longissima
TAACCGGGGGTGGGTGAGTAGAGGGATGTCCCGCCAGCGTGGGAGTAGTAGGGGCGGCGAGGCCTTCGCGGCATCACAGCCGCCACGGAGGCAGGAGCACGCGCACGACCGGCGCTGGTTTGGGCGGCCGGAGCAAGAACACCAGAGGTTGAAGAAGCACTACGCCGTTGGATGAACATCGACGGTAACAGGAGCTAGAATCGCACATATTGACTAAGTTGACAAAGCCCTCCGCCCCCGCCAACTTGGTAGGCCCACAAGTCAGCCTCCCACTATGCCGGGTTCCACCGCAGGGGAATATTCATTTTTGTGCGTAATAAGGAGGCACTTCTTGCGCGCGAAGATAGCTGGTAGGTCCGACATGTCAGCCGGGGCACGTTATTTTCACGAAATACGAGGGTTCTTCCGTGGGTCCTAGATGTCGTGGAGGAATCATTATTTTGCGCTGAATAAGGAGGCATTTCTTGTGTGCGTCAGGACCCAACTGTCACCTCTCCACGCACAGCCTACTCGATGGTGTCGTTTGCTGACCACGCTGACCACGCCGCACCGAGCGATCCAAGGTGGTGGACGACGGCGAGGCCCCTGGACAACAACGAGTCGGAGATGGGAAGACGCGGGGTAGAGTCGCAGACGGAGTGGTGTACGAGGGTTAATCGTTCTAGTGCAAAGGTGGTTCAGCAATGGTGGAGAAGAACAGAGGTGTGGAGGGTGGAGGATGGCCTCGCCAACGGTGGAGTAGCGCCATAGCGGTTGCAGCAAGCAGTAGCTGCTAGCAAGAGGAGGCGGAGGTGGTCCCAAGGAAGATGGATGCCGGTCGTTGGATGTAAATCCAACGGCTAACATGTCGTAATCATTTGTTGACTAAATTGACAACGACTTATGCTATTTTCACCTATTGGCCCACATTTCAGCCTCCAAAATGTGGCACGATTCAACCCATTTTTCAGAATTTACATTTTTTTTATGCCGTAGAATTTACAAATAATTTGATCTTTTTTGAATTACAGCCATTAGCTGGGCTGGATGAACAAATAATGTAGCCCATATGCCCATTTATTTTATTTCCTAAAAATTACAAGCCATTTGCACTTTCTAAATACACGATTTTGCTCTGGCTGATTATAATGTTGGGTTGGGCCAGAAATGTTATCAAAAATAAAAAGGGCTGAGCATTTTGTTATAAATATATTTAAATAATAAGTGATATTATTACATTCGCCCTTAAATCTTACCAAGCTTTTGTACACAATCACTAGGATTTTCGTACAAAACAATCCAGGATTTTATTTGTTAAGAAATTATTTTATAAGTTAATAAGATGTGGGATATTGTTTTCTTACATATGTAAGTATCTGTTAAATATATGATGACAATAAAAATAATATATAATAACATATAAAATAATTTAAATATATATAATATAGTTAGAAGGAAACATAAGTTGACCATGCTCCTATTCTTATATAGAAAAATAGAACAGACCTCTCGCTTTCTTTCAAAAAAAATACATAAATTGGGCTGCCAAAAATAAAACCTCGGATGGGAGGTCCATAGGCCGGTCGATACATGACGGCCCTAAGAAAATACAAACAGGCCTATGGACCTCCCATCCGAGGTCGTGGGCTGCGCATGTTAAAAATGAAAGCCTAGACGGGGCAGCCCAAAACCACGTCCAACACTTGCCAAAACTTCCCCTCATTTTTTTCTCGTGTTTCGCACACTCGACATTGTGTGGGCATTTTGACTGTGCATCATATGAAGATGTGCTATGCATGAATGTTGATCAGCATGATGTTAACTGGCTGGTAGTTCCATTTTCGACCATGAATAAAACTTCCAACATGATGTTAACCCTGTTTGAAAAGGCCGTTAATATAAATGCTCTCCCTAAAGTTGCAGCTTATCTCGAACTGAACTTGCGCTTATCTCAAATCGAAACTTGCGCTTTTCTATGAGAATCACATTGTTCGCACTTTTATACTCCTATGAAACTACATTTTTAAGTGCTAAAATAGATCTCTAGAATTCATAAAATACTTCATATGCTCAATACTGCAAATCTGAAATTCAAAAGACATTCATATCTGAAAGTACTCTCAAAATACACAACACAAAACACAATTCACAACCTGCAAATATCGACAACCCTAAGCTCCTCCCCGACAATTCACAACCTGGCCGACTATTGGCTGGGGGGTAGCCCTCCTATTCCTCGGCGGCAGATAGCCGCCTGGAGACGATGTGAACGGCGAGGAGACGATGGCGGGAAGCTGCCGGGCCAACTGCTTTTCTCCTCTTGCAGCTTGGGTTCGGTCGACGAAGACTCCACCGCTCGCCCGCAGGACACGCCACAAACGGCACCTCAGAGATGCTCGATCCTTCAATCTCTCGTGGATGCTCCATCCGGGATCGACATCCCACCACCTCTCCTCACGATCGGATTCGTGAATCTGTTTGCTCCATGGCCTAGAGGAGCAGTCTATGTATCCGCGCGATTCCTCCGGAGTATCGCCGCTTTTCGCTCTTGGTGATATTTGGCCATGGATGTCGCCGTTGTCGCTTAGTTGGTCCTTGTTGTCAAACCAAGACTCAGATCTCCAACATCCTAGCTAGCTTCATGTGGTCGCCGCTCATGATCCTCACATATCGGTTGTACCTCCATCGATCTACTTCTCCACAAGACCTTCACTCGCCGGGTGGTTTTTGAATGGAAGAGGAGAGGAGCGCGCTGGTTTTGGATTAGAACGGGAGAGGAGCGACGCTGGTTTGGGACTGGAACAGAGAGGAGGGGCGGTGGTTTTGAAATGGAAGAGGAGAGGAGCGCACTGGATTTAGATTGGAACAGAGAGGAGCGACGGTGGTTTAAGAGGAGAAGAGCGAAGAGCGGCGCTGGTCTTGGAAGTATTTTTTTTGTTTTTTATATTTTGGGTCAAAGTTTGACCATCGCATCGTATTTGACAAGCAAATGTGAATGCATGTCACCAAAAATTGTATCGCTTGGTTCAGATTCGAATGTACTTTCAAATTATATTATTTTTGCAACGATAACATATATTTTATAAAGAAAATCATGGTCAATTATGACCCGTGATAAAAGGGAGACTAGTTAATGTGGGGTCGCTTAATTGAAGGGTAAATTGATTTTGATTTTGATCCAACACAAACAAGGCCGCCCTCTCGTCCAATCCTAAATCGCTGTCAGACGCCTCCTCTCCCTCTTCTCCATTGCAAAACCACCTCCTCTCCTCTCCATCATCTCCATTCCAAAACCACCGCCTCACCTCTCCCTCTTCTCGATCTTCTCCATTGCAAAACCACCTCCTCTCCTCTCCATCATCTCCATTCCAAAACCACCATCTCGCCTCCCTCTTCTCGATCTTCTCCATTGCAAAACCACCTCCTCTCCTCTCCATCATCTCCATTCCAAAACCACCGCCTCGCCTCCCTCTTCTCTATTGAAAGACCACCGCTCTCCTCCCATCTTCCAAAGCTAGCACCGACCACCTGTATGACATCTATGGAGAGGATGCAACAGAGAATCAAAGCGGATCGCTGCGGCCACTGTGCAAAGTTAGCCAGGTTGAAGGAGATCCTTAGTTGGTTTGACAATGAGTGGGAGATTTCGAGGACGGTGCAGGCCATGTGGCAATGTATGCGAAAGAGCAAGACGGCGGCGATGTACATGTACTCCTCGGCGGCAGTCACGCCTCAGTCATCCGAGTTCATCGAGTATCTCCTCCGGGCGATGGAGCAGCATGATTACCGAGGCGACAACAAAGGAGGTGGTGGGCGACAGGTCAAGGTCGAGCACCAGAGGATAACGAATCGATCGAGTATGGTGTGCCGCTCGTGAGGGTGCAGAGCCAGCCGAGCCACAGGAGTATTCGCTTCCCACCGCAAGAGGAGGCCGGATGGCGCGACGTCGCTTCCCCGCCGCTCTCCACGGTTCCTCGACGCCGCCTTGCTTCAACGGGCGGTAGGGTTTAAGGTAAGCTTCAGACTAACCTAATCTTCCACCTGCTCATGCTTACAATCGCAGTGACAGCTAATGAAAATCATGCTTACAATCAGTCTCCGAGTACTACGCCAATCACCCTAAAATAGCTCGACCTTTGGGTCAAAGTTGTGACACAAAGGTACAAATAAAGAAAAATAGATTGGTGCTTCTTTCGTAAAAGAGTACTCCCTAGAAAACTGCCAATATAAGCTACTAGTATTTGGTTAGATGATTTGCTGCCGAGAAAGATCCGTCCACGAGAGCGCCACACATCCCATCGGGTGGTGGTGGATGCCAATGCGCATGCAGCATGGTTGGTGTCGGTAATTTTACTTGGCACACCTTGCACTCGTGATATATGCCGGTTCCATACGCACATTTGTGCAGTTCCACCAAAATGCAATGAATAACCCTGTTTGCACAGATAATGAAAAGCGTGATTACATTATAGTGGCACTAGTTGATGAAACACACAAAATAAATAGAAGAAAATATTGCGATAGTATCATAGTATGCCATGTCGCAAGGGCTAGATGGGCCCCACGACGCCTCATACGGCACGCCCATATCGACATCGCCCCAAGTCTCCCAGATACACCTTCTGCCAAGGATGAACATTAGTGTACAGCGGTAGTACAAGGAGGCGCCTTTGAGACATTCAAATCTCTATTTTGTACATATCAACTAAAATTAAGCACCCCAGCTTGCGTAAACGCTTAAACATTAACAATGGGACTAGTTGATGAAACATACATTAACAAAGAGAAGCACTTTTTTATCTACATTGGAAATGAAATGATAGAGATGACACTCGCCTATTTTAACTGATTATTACTTCATTTTATCAAGGACACTAGGGTCGAAAGGTGGCAAACGAGGTGTACCGCAAGGCCGCAAGGATGGAGGCCGGGTGCTTAGATCGATGTCAAGCTGGCTCTTTCACCACCAACATGGATGATTCAATTCATGGGACCTTTTGTGCAGTTCACCTAAAATGAAGCAATGTCCCGTGAGCTAGCAGCTTCTTCTTCAATTTTTTAAGAAAAGGGTTTCAGCCCCGTTCCATTTCCATCGTAAAACGAAACCCATAGAGCTTCTTCTTCATTAGTTGCAATAAAATTGAGCAACATCAAGGTTGGTTGTGAAGCTCCTGAATGCTCAACTATAATTTGATATCATTTGTGCAGTTCAACTAAGATCGAGCATGAAATGTATATCTCTGCTTGCACAAAAAGGTGGAAAGGAGGGTGACTATCAAGTGATGAAACATGCATCAAATGAAAAGAAGCATGTTCCTTATCTCAATGGCAATCCTACAAGGACAAGAGCAATTTCTAAAGCAATGGCATTGCTAGATATTAGTGTGGGCATTAGGATTAACTATGACAACCGTTAAATATGACATTACTTTGGGCACGGAGAGTAGGCGGACCAAGACAGCTTGCATTTCTAACGAAAAGAACCAACTTATCTTAATGGGAAATTTTAGCAGACATGTAAAGAAGTGCCATTGATTCATATTATCGAGGCATTACATTGAAAACAACATTGGTTTAACGTGTCCTTACTTTTTTAACAAAGGCGATCGCTACATTTTACCAAAGGGCATTACATAAGAGTGGCTCGGGCAACAAACATCGTAATGTGATATCCGGTTGGTCCCATTTTTGTTCTAGATAGCCACCTTATACCGTGTGAGGCTAGCAAATCTAGTGCTGGACTTACTATGTTGACTTGTCCCCCACTCCCCACTTTCTTTCCTTTTTCAACCAATAGATCGGGTTTATATTGAGTTTGTACTCCTTTTCCCTTTATTTCCCTATTGGACCTAGAGACCAGCTTGATAGCCACCTCGCTACTTTTCGCCCCCATTATTTCCTCTTTCACCAAGTCCTAGATTCAGTAACAAATCCTCCCCACCCCCACCCCCTTTCTTCCTTGTTTGAACCAAGTAGTACTAGATTCAAGTGCATGAACTAGTTTTACCTCTTAAACGTAAAAAAATTAGGTGGTTTTCGAATAGCCGATCGATCCTATCTACGAGGGGGCCCGAGAAATAGTAAAAGATACAAATGCAGCAACGCCAGAGCTCGGGAAGTAGAGCAAGGCCGGTTTCAAGGAAGTTATACCGATGGTCGCCGGATGTCGCTAGGTGGGCGGGCGGAGGCCGGATCTGCCCACACCACGGCAGCGAGGAAGAAGGTCGGAGGCCTCCTCGCCAGCCGGGTGCTTGGGAGAGAACGGCAAGGCAGGCTGATCGGGACGCGCCAAAGAAGGGTAAGAGCCATCGCCGAGGACGCATCACAGTGAATGTTGCACCTTCTCACCTTCCCCGCGGAGAGGATCCGCTGGATCTGTGATCAGCGTGAGCAGAGAGAGAGAGAGAGAGAGAGAGAGAGAGAGAGAGAGAGAGAGAGAGAGAGAGAGAGAGAGAGAGAGAGAGAGAGAGAGAGAGAGAGAGAGAGAGCCACCGCCACTGCCGTGTTTAGATTTGGAGAGGCCGAGATAGTGTGAAGAGAGCAACACTAGCAAGCAAGCGCGGAGGCTCCTGCCTATATAGTGGAGTAGTACTAGTTTTCTTTTGTCTACCGGAGCCGACTTGGCCTCGTCAATGACTATCGAGAAGTCTTCATGCACATGGCCCGGAGGCGCAGCTGTCGTCATTTTGATCTGAAGCGCCGGATTATAACATATAACAAGAAAAAATGCCACATGACAAGAAATCATAACCTCACTGCCCAAAGGAGACAACATAAATCTCGACGGACAAACTAGACGAGGAACAAAGCTCAAATTAAAGATAAACTCGAGAAAAGGGGTCCGCCGACAGATGTCCTAATTAATATAGCCGCTTGACCTAGATGGCAGCCGAGTAGTTATCGTCGTGCATGTGCCCCCAATGACTAGCCCAACTCAGCTTGTCGCTATTTAACCCTCGCAGTGATCCAAGCACATGACACCTAATTTTTGAGATGACAAGAAACCTTTTTTAGATTTCACCACAACTACAGCCATGTACAACACAGCCTGCACGATATGTAGACGATAGCCAATCCAGCGGTTCGCTGGAGTCCGGTCACATGCATGGACGAACTAATCTTCCGTGGTCTTGCGTGGATCGCCTGTGCACCAACGTAGTACAACACTTTCTAGTACTATCGCCGCCTCCTCTTCTATTAAGTCACCCGACTTGCGGGCCGGGAGTGTGCCTATGGTCGGTTCTCAATTGCCGCCCCACATGTGTGTGCAAACGCAATATGACGCGCGGTTCCATTCGGAGAGCAGCGTGCTGCATCGACCAATTATCCTGGGTGCGGCGTAACGCGATGGGCGTGCTGTATACTCTGTACATGTGTACCGCTGCTTAGACGCTTTTGCTCCATGGCGCGGCGCAATCCATGGATACAAAATTAGTATATCAGATACTATTTAAAAGTCGAGGGCGGGCTTTTCCGCGCTGGTAGGCGGCGGGCAGTTCCGCCTAGTCGGTTCGACAGAGACGCGAGAAGACGAGGGAGTAGGCTGTCGCAAACATAGGGCTGTGTGATTTGACAAAGGAGTTATCAAGCTAGACAGGTGGGGCCCCATGATTTGACTTGCCATTATCATTTTAATCATGGGCGCAAGGCCACGACCGACGTGAGTCTCCCGATTCCTCGACCACCTCCATACAGTGTGCCTCTCCCAATGCTCCACCATGTAGTAGAGGCTGGCTCTTGCATGAGAGCCCACTTCTCCACTTTTTCCTTGCCTCTCTTTCCTCCACATATGCAAAATGCCATGTAAAGCGACTATTGTACTTACTTTTACTTGCTCCTACATGTGCTTAAGCTTGCCACATAGGCATAAAGTCCTGATGTGGGAAGTTAATCAAGAAGAGAGAGACTAGTTTGGTGACCCAAGGAAGAAACGGTGCTAAGCAGGTACCTAGGTGAAAAGACAATTTTGAGTCTATAGCTAATTAAATGAGGCAAACTTAGCAACACCATTTCATTGGAAGAGGTCACCCTTGGCAAATGCAATAATACTAGTAGCCTCAGTCCCATATTATAAGAACGCTTTTGGCACTACACTAGTGTCAAAAACATTCTTATATCATGGGACTGAGGGAGTACAAAGAAAGAGATAGAGAGGAATAAAAAATACACTTATAACCAACCTTATAGCCAACCTTGTTGTAGTATGAGTGACTAAGGATGACTATGTATGACATGCCAACATCGATAGCCTAACGCACCGTGTTAAATCTCCATGGCGCCGACATGCGAGCGACGCGACGGTCGTGGGTAGGCGCGACCATGATACGGGCTGTCGGCAGCCCTTGATCCGAGATCAAACGGTCGATGCTAAGTTGCTGAAAATTTGCAAAATAACCTCCGTGATAGGATATTAACCCATAGGTCTAGAATCACGCCATGCAACTGCTCGATCTCAGATCTAAGGGCTCTCGAAGCCCGTGATCATGGGAGAATGGAAAGCCACTACCCCGCTGCTCAGACGCGGGCAGTTCGCTTCCTACCGCCCCCCGCACGCCCTTCAATACTACGGCGGTTCGCTTCCTAGTCGCCCCGCCCATTCACTTTACGGCAGTTCCACTAATCCTAACCTCCTCCCAAATCCATGGCATCCCAAATCTCCATGATCGGGCGGTGAGTACAAGGTTAGAACCATCACCGTGATGAGTTCGACGTCATCTACACCCGCTTCTTCCGCGACGGTGAAAGGATGCCTTTCGCCTGCATTTATGTTCAAGACTTAGATGATGAGTGGGTCGCTGGGCTAGATGTTGAGTACACCACAGTCCCGGGACGAGAGAAGGATCTAAAGGACTAAGAGAGGAAGAAGCCCGCCGTGATCCGTGTTTGCGGCATGACTTATGCTTGGTCTACACATATGCCATGCCGACATTGAGTGCCAGGATTTTAAGGACTTCCTCGAGAGTAACCTAGTCAAATTCGTTATTGTGGACTTTGGTAACGCATAAAGAAGTCCCAAGGCCGGATAGGACCTGCTGTAGGCAACACCTTCGACCTCCGTAAGAATCGGCCGGTGTCCTCTCGTCAGCCCTTCACGCCGACTTCGGCAGGAGCCATGGTTCATCCTTCAGACGTAAACCGGAGAAACCTCCATACACGCTTTCATCGCCATGCATGGCAGCAGAATGTACTAGATATAGACCACATCCACTATGCTGCAATGGATGGCTACCTTTGCTTCAATATCTACAAGGGTTGGATGAAGAGCAACAGCCAAGCAAAGTGTGTTCAAGCAAAGAAGTATCGCCAAGAGGAAGAGGGACAAGGACGAAGTCGAGGACGTGGATGAGGACTCCGAGTAAGGTGGCATGTGTCGTTGCTCATGGTGGTTCTAATGCAAGGTTCACCGGAATAGTTGCAAAGTTTAATTTGAGGCGTGCTTAATTTAATTTGAGGGATGTGTTAGCCGAGCCCCCAGCAGTAACTATGTTATGTTTCTTCTCACATTTTAACTATTCAAGACGCATATACTAGTATTTCTTACATTTCATCTTTTAGTTGGTATAGTACTACCACTGCTTTCTTCACATTATATATGTACAATATATATGGCCAACATCATATAGCCGCAGCTTAGTTGTCAAAGAATTTCTGTGGTGCTTAGTTTTGTCAAAGAATTCGAGGATGCTTAGAGGGTGCTTGGATCCAAGGGACTTATTTTAGTCTGACTAAAATAGTCTCTTTAAGAGGCTGAAGTTCCAAGCACCCCGACTAAAGAGGGCTAAAACTAGTCTTGAGACTAATTTTTTTAGTCAGGGTACCCTACTAAAATGTGGATTAGTCCTCTCTCTACTCATTTAACTCCTTTCCTTAACACAAAGTAGTTCTAGATTGGAGGGTTTGGAGGATAATAAATGCTCATTAACTTGATTTTAGCCTTTTTAGTATTTGGATCCAAGCATGAGTGAGGCTAGCATGTTTTAGTCCCACTACTTTTAGTCATGGGACTAAAACGTATCCAAGAACCCTCTTAGTTTTATTTGAGGGGTGGGTTGTGCTGGACACCATTAATGTGACTAGCCTGTTTAATAGTACTACATGCATAATTTGGCATTTAGCCTCTATATGTACCACCTTTTTTAATTTCAAGTTTTGCTCCATGGCGCAATCCATCGATACTATCGCTGTACAAAAGTATACATTTTTAAAAGGCTAGAGGGCGGGCAGTCTAGCTTGGTCGGTTTCACGAGAGGCGAGGGACTTTGTGATTTGACGGCTCATTACTGCTGGAAGGCGGGCCTTGTGATTTGACTGTCAGATAAATGCGCCGACGACTGATCGAGGAGGAGCAAAGAACCGTGTGGTATACTTAAGTTTTCCAATCGAGTAGTATCGCGACGGAGGAGCACGAAACACGACAGCCCAAAGGCCATATGGCGATAAAAATGATCTAATTTTCTAGTCATCTCATTGTTAGCATTGTTCTATTCATTCCTCAAAAACCATTGTTCTATTCATGCCTCGAGAGAACGTGACACATGCGGCAAAACACCAAGCAAAAGATGAAACACAGAGCAAAAGAAGAAGGAAGATTATCACCCCAAATGATCTAATTCGCCATGAGTCGTGAATCGCTTCTTCATCGCCTCCACGACCTCCATCTCCTTGCGGTCTCCTCCGCCATCTTCTTCATTCTGTCCATGACGCGATTTCTCGACGCGAGCCTTCATCATCTGCTCCACGGCCGCATTACGCACTTTGACAAAGAGCCGGTGCTCGGCGCGGAGCTTCGCCAACTCCTCCTTCGCTCCATGACGAGGGTCTGCAACATCTTCATAGAGGAACTACTATTCTCATGCAGCTTCTTCCAGCCGACGTTCTTCTCCTTCAATAGGTCGATCTCGTGGCAGAGCTTCGCTTTGTCCTCCTAAAGTCGCAGGATTTCACCGGTCGCTTCTTCTCCGAGGCAATGCTCTTCTTCAAAGATCACCAAGCCGGGCGGTCAACTCCCCGCTGATTGAGCTCAGCGGCATGTCGTCGAGGCTCTCCTTCAAGAACTCCATCAAGCCTTGATGAACTCCTTCGCTTATTGAGGTGCTTATTGAGCTGATCGCATGCCGCCGAGGATAACGACTCCAGCTCCGCCTGGCTCGGCATGTTCGCCTGCGGCTAGGGCGCCCCGGGAGCCATCACCTGCCCGTGAGAGATCTTTCGAGGTCTCGCGTGGCGAGTAGCCCTCTTTTTTTCCGCAACCTTGGTTGCCGCCTCCCTTGTTACGAGTAGTTCTCACCTAGAGCTCGCTCACCGCCATGGCAACGACGGACGAAGAAGAAGCACTTATGAGGAGGAAAGGTAGAGTAATTTTCGTTAGGTAGTTCCCTTTTATAACCTAGTACTAGCACTAGTACTAATACCGCATAGTGGGAACATGTTCAGTTTGGTACGCATTTAGTAGGTGTGAGCAGCTTTCAATGTGATGGGAACAAGGTAAAGATTAATTGATGGTTTTGGTTTCGAGGTCTCAAACGGCTCCCAATGAGTTTAACGGAACATAAATTTCAAGTACTACACTGCTCAAATGCGTAAATATTATGTTACTGCAAAAATTGGCACAAAATAATTAAGGAGACCAATGGAAGTACTACTAGCAACCCACGATTTAACTACTCGCATGCGCCGCAAGGAGTAATAATGTCTTTCTTCCGCCTCACGCCCACTCAATTTGCATGCGCTGTATTAATTGACCATCAATGAAGTGAACGACTTTACACGCCGGGCCAAATTATCACATGGGTGGATCTTGGTACAAAATTGCGTCTACCATGTACCTCGCTGCAGCGCGTGCGAGGGAATGAGTGCGCGCGTGGTATGCATCCACATCTTCGCTTCAGGCATGTACCGCCAAGATGGCTCAGTGGAGGACGAGTACATTCTTCTCGAACCAGCAGCACGTCACCGTGATCAATCCACGCAAGGAGGTCGCGAAAACGCCTCCACATGTGCCACGTGGCTTCATGAACTGTAAGAGAGACACTGTAGCGTGCCATTGGTATTCTAATTTACGGTTTTGCACATACCAAGTACTAGTAAGGTACACGGCATTGCACACATCAGATTTTACAACCAAATTATGAATAAATACCACACTATAGCATGTAAACTCTTAGTCATATATGCCTAATGTAGCCCTTCGTTTAATTCTTATAGTTCATCTCATTCAAAATCAATTAGTTTTTATAAAAAAGCTAAGAACGCGGGAATAGGAAAAACATGGGATTATAGTGGAATGTCGTCTTGAATCCTACAGGATTGTATGAGTGTTTGATTGTGCATAGAAAAAACACAGAATTCTTTCAAAGAGGTTTGAGTGGATGGGATGTTTTCTAAAATCTAGTGCAAATGAATCATATGGGAAAATTCCTATGGTTTAACATCCTACGAATCAAACAACCAAGATAGGAAAAATTCCTAATGATTAGAATCCTCCAAAATTCCTTTGAGAATCCTTTGAATCAAAGAAGCCCTTAATCTATTTTATGATTCATGCAATTGTGCGTTGTAAAGCATAAAGTAAAAACAAATAATGGCAATTCAACTAGAAAAAAAGTTTGGGCAGTTATGATATGGAAGATTCTAGAACAAAAGAGAACCACTGTTGTTTTGAGGTTTGTGCATTATGCTTAAGTTCAACCATGGAGTCTGCTAGATTGTACATGTGGCAAAATCCGGTTGGGGGCTAGAAGATGGTGCGAGGGGCCGAGTGGAGGGAGACTATGAAGGAATGCACAAGTGCGAGATCGATATTTAGAGAGAGGGCGAACACGCGCTGTTGTTGCGCAGTAGGGCGGAGCCATGAAAATAAATGAGCTAGGGGCCAAGCATTGCTAATCCTTTACGAGGAGGGTCAATTCATGAACTTAAACCATTTTTAGCAGCAATTGTCTAATGATCACATTCATATTAGCCTCGATATATAGTGATGTTAGGGGGGGGGCAGGGCCTCATCGCCTGCCTTCGCCATTGTGCACGCTGGCCTCGAGAGATGAAGCGAAGGCATGGATGATGAGAGGGGACATTGATATATAATTAATGTGGGTGTATTAGCTATATATGTTAATCCTATATAGAGAGGTATAGATTGATCGATGTGGACGTGGGAAAGAGGGTGAGACCTCACCGGATATATCGATTGATCGGTTTGTGTGGAAAACTATGAAAGACCTAGCTATATACACACATACATAGAGGAACATCGATCGCTGCGCATGCACGCGTGAGAGATAAAGAATGCCCGATATGATGGAGAGGGGATGTGTGTGGGTGTGCCTTCATGGGAGACCGACCTGAAGAAAAAGATTGCATGCATGCGATGGATAATGCCGACTGGTAGTGTGTGTGCATGCATGCACGAGAGAAAGTTAGTGGTACAATTATAAAGAGAAGACTACTGTGTGGGTGTAAAAGAATAGGTGAGGTCATAATCAATGTAAAGTTGAATTCAAATATTTGAATAAGAGATCCTGATGTTTGAAACCCATGCATGCATGAATATAACGGAGATCTGCGCGGTGTGGTTTGGAAACGAGCATGTTGTAATGTATACACATTGAACAAGGTCAGACTAATTTGAATTTGAGATACCGATGGCGACATCATTTGGCCACGCCGCATCCGTGCATGGACACACTATTCTAATTGAGATGATGGGCGCTTTTGCGATCACATATCTATATCTATACCCCTATATATATATATTTTATATTTTATATTTTTTATATTGTGTGGGTAAATTTAACTTTGAAAGATGGTCGTTGGATGAGGTGAACCGATGGTCCAAAGATGGCAAATTTGAGCACTATCGGTCGTTGGATATCATCTAGATTCCACCAGATTTCGCCACATGTATAATCTAGAAGACTCCATGGTTGAACTTAAGCATAATGCACAAACATCAAAACACAAGCACTTCTTATTTGTTCTAGAATCTTCCAGATCGAATTGCCCAAATGTTTTTCTACATGATTTGCCATTATTTGTTTTTACTTTATGTCTTACAACGCACAATTCCATGAATCTTAAAATAGATTAGATTTCTTATAAAAACTAGATGATTTTGAATGAAATGAACTATAAGAATTAAACGAAAATCTACATCATGCATATATGACTCAAAGCTTGCATGCTATAATGTGGTATTTAATCATAATTTGTTGTTAATCTCATGCGGCAATGCACGGTACCTTACTCTAGTCTAAATGGTGTTTGTGTGTGTGTTAAAGCGTGTTGAGGTGCAAATTGTCTTTTTTTGGGTACACGTTGCTTGTTCTTCCAAATTTCAAGCCGCTACTTTGTTATGCCAAAATTCAAGCTAGCGCTCTCGCTCATCGTATGTGAAACTCCCGCTTCTTCAACCCACGCCTTGTTAGCCCGAAATATTTAAGATATATCTTTGTCTCACAGTTCGACAACTCCTCCATCTCAACCCGCCGCTTGCTATTCGAAATTACAACGCGCCAAAACTCCCACCTCCCGTGAAATCCCGACACGTGAAATGCCCGTGGTACCTCGAACCAAAGAACCGCCAAATCGGTGGGGGTACTTTCATAACTTACCCCACATTTCAACAAGCTGCCTCTAAGCCATGGTTCCCCACCGCCATCCCATCCGCCCACCCATTCAGACACCGAGGCCGCGAAAACCCGCGACGAAACCCCACACCTCGATCCGTCCGCCACCCAGCCGAGCTCTTCCCCGACGACGCCGCCCACAAAGAACACCTCGACATCCTCATCCACCGCACGATGAGGATCCGCTGTCGATCTCATCGTCCCCGCGGTTCAGCCACCCCGCCCTCCACCTCCAAGGAGCTGCCCGATGTTCCTCGATTTCGCGACCACCTCCATTCCCACACCGCCTTTCACCGCACCACCGAAGAGCATCATCATCACCGCTTCTGATGAAGCCGCGCCTAATCGGCGCCACCAAAGAGGTTGTACACTAATCGCCCGATTTTCTTCTTGATTCGATCTCACGGTGCTGCCGGCCGCCGTCCCGAGCCGACACGCACGCTCCATCCACGACGGCATCGCCGCCACCTCCTCCACGACGCTGTTCCTCGGTGGCGACGCCCACATCAGAGGAGCTACTGCTGCTTTAGCTTCGCCGCTGCCTGCTCGCTTCTTGCTCTCGGTCCCCGCCTGGTCACTCTTGCTATTGCTTGTTTCGCGCATTGCTCGCTCTTGATCTTGCTTGCGATGTTGTTCGATTTAGCTACACTTCACGACTCAATCGACATTTGGGTCACCGATTCAGGGGTGGGGGGCTCGCCGGGTGAAGGAAGAACCAGCCAGAATGGAAGGGGGCTCACGGAGAGGTACCCCACTATCTATCTTAGGGTTCAGGATGGGGCGGCGGTCGCCGGCGGTGGCGGGTGTTGGCGGGCGGTATGGGGATCACGAGAAAAGCTCGCACACGGGGCTAGAGGGATGGCCGGGCGGCAGCGGACGGGCGGTGGGGAGGTTTTCGGGCGGCGGCGGGGGTTGCTGCCATTTGGTGGTACGACGGCTCAGGGGTGGAGGTTGAAGATGAACCGCAGCCCTTGATTTCAGATTCAACGGATGCAAAATCGATCGACCAGAGATGAAAAGTCACGACCGACGTAACCTCACCTTGCTAGTGCTCGGGCCGACAAGAAAATTCAGTTTTGACAAAGAAAATTCAGTTTCGGCGCTTAAGTTCGGGCCGATAGTTAAGTTCAGCTTTGGATGCTTAAGTCGAGATGAGCGGCTGATGTATTTTACATCTAGCACTTTGTGGTTATGTATTTTACGCCATGTATTGAGATGCTATTAGAATTCCACCAGGTTAACGTTGTTCGTTGTCTCTTGTCCCGCTTCAGCCTCGGTGTTGTACAACTCACCGGATCTGCTCCAACGATTTAAACCCTCCATCATAGCGAGCAGACTGGCTCCATCTCCAGACGCCTAAGATCTTCTTCCTCCTCCGACAGCCAAGTCAGCCGGAGCATCCTCACCGGCCTACCCAATCACGCTGAGATCGACATGGCTTCGCCAAAGAGGTTGTACACTTGTTGCATCTATTTTTTACTCTACATGTTATATATATTGTCCATTGAGCACTCGTAGTAATGGGAAATACGATTATTTTATCCTACTATATGACAAGCAGTGAGGCACCAGGCAACTTACCTATCCATGATGGACTCTCTTGAACGCCGTCATTATTTATCTCTGCGCGTTTGAGCTGTGCATTGGTCGATGGGCCTGGGAGTTGAGCTAGTATGGCAGTGGCCTAGGTCCAAAGTAATAGAAGTAGCACAAAAACATTTTTTTAGTGTAGGATTTTCCTTGCTCAAGCCTGCCTACTAAAATTGCCAGTGCTTAAAAGGAAAAGTGAATGAAAAACATCGGAATTGGAAAGTTTTCTATGGTACTACTTTTCATGAATTTGGTGCAAAGGAATGGAGCAAAGGAAAACTGTAGGATTTGTTCCTTTAGTGTCTCCTTGAAAGAAAAACCGTAGGAATTCTAATTTCCACTTCTCCTCCTTTTCATATTCCTATTCATCAAGCACAAGACTAAGAGATAGTAGCGTAATAGCATTATAACCATACATTTTCTTGTGGTTTGACTTAATCTCACCATGCTTTTTGCATCCCGTGATCTTCCAATTGTTGTGAATCAAACACCCAGATTGGCGTAACTCGTGTTTTTAAATTCTCTGCTTTGCATGTGCATTCCTATCCTATTCCTGTCTATTTCTATCCCCGCATTGTTAGAATCCTCAAATTCAAACAAGCCCTTACTCAATTACTTCACATGATATGTGTCAAAGAAAACCTTGTGTGGTTTGTCCTGCTCTCAAGGGCCAGGTTCCACCCCAGCCAGCTGCTCCAACGAAGGAAGGGTTCACCACAGCAGGATCCGCCTCCAGACTATCTTTCGCCACCTCGATCTTCTTCCCCCCACCGCAGCCAAGGCAATCGCATTACCATCATCAATCGAGCAGATGACCTTGAGGACTACACGGTCCGCAAGAGAGGTCGACTCTTCCGTATGCTTACGCTATGCGCCGCTTAATATGATGACATGCTACATTATCGCCGTGTTCACCTATTAGACTCGAGTCAGTCCAAACTAATGTTGAAACTTGAGTTTTAAATGGTTGTGGGGTACATATTGGGGCAGCAATCAGATACTATCTGCCTACTATCCGTTAATCTCCGTGTCTACTATGAGTTTCATGTTGGGTGCAAACAAACATTAAAGGAGCCATTATCTGTATTTTTAACTAAAGCTATTATCCGCTCGCTATCATTAGTTTTGGGTCTATCCACGCTTGCTACCATCACTCTGGATTTGTGCATGCACCTTACATAATCTCACTATGTTTTATTCCTATGCATGACAGCTTATTGTACACAATGGAACTGATCATGTAGAGCAAAAGAGACGAGCCTTGCGTGGCAATAAAATTTCATGCAGACGCTGCTCCATGGTGGGTGCAAAGGCAGCCCCCTCCACCCATTTCGGATCGTAATCAAGAGGAAGATAATTGTTCGAGGGGATTCGTATGAGAAGACCACCCTATTTACCCCATGAGGTCTTCGCCTAACTTGGCATGCCGATGTTGGTAATATCATGCATATGGTGCCTTGCATTGCTTATCAGATACATTAAAGATGTCATCCGCTTAGTTTAGACATGCTTTGTGTCAATGCCATCTGCTTAGTTTCTTTATTGTATATGTGAATCATGCAATGCCATCTTGTCTAGCTGTGCATCATATATGTGAATTTTGCAATGCTACCCTGGTTAGCCACCATCTTATATGTGAATTATATCATGCCATCATTTTTATTACGTGTTAAATTTGTCAACAATTTTAGTACATCCAATTACTCTTCCTGCATCAGCCATTTGGCACGGTCATGGAAAAATCTGGAGTGGAAACAAGGTCTTCAGAGCATAATGCTATCTCGACGGGTTTATGTCTTGTCTGGTTACCGATAGCTCCTCGAGGAGGATTCGTAGATGATGACCACCATATTTCCCCCGAGGTGCATGCCCTAACTTGGCAGGGTTATGTTGCTCATATCGCGCGTATGGTATCTTGCATTGCTATGTCATTTGCTTAGTTTAGACATGCTTTGTGTGAATGCCACCTGCTTAGTGTCTAATTACCATATATGTGAATTATGCAAACCATCTTGTTGCAAGACATTATATATGTGAATTATGCAATGTTATCTTGTTGCAAGGCATTATGTATGTGAATTATGCAATGCCATGTTGTTTAGGCAAGCGCCATATATGTGAATTATATCATGCCGCCTTTTTTTTGTATTTCTCATTGCTTTTGTCGACAATGTTTGTATATTCAATCGCTTCTTCCCTGCATCAGCCATTTGAATTGGTGATGGAGAAATCGAGGAAAACAAGGTCTCCAGAGCAGATAATGCTACCGCCAAGCAGATATCTTGCTGGTTACAGATAGCTCTTCGAGGAGGATTCAGAGGCGATGACCAGTCCTATTATCCCCGAGGTGTATGCTCAAACTTGGCAGGGTTATATTACTCATATAATGCATATGTTGTATTGCAATGCTTAGTTTTTACATCATATACACAATATTGAATGCCATCTCCTTAGTTGACACATCATATATGTGATTGCCCTCCGCTCACTTCCTTAGTATATAAATCATATATTTGAATTATATCATGCCATGATGTTTACATAGACATCATGTATCTGAATTATGGCATGCCAACCCATTTTCTAAAGACATAATATAGTTATATCATCTCATCCTGTTTACATAGTCATCATATTTTAAATTATGTCATTCTATTCGTGAATTATATCATGCCATCATGTTTCCATCGACGCATGTTTGTGATTTATGGCATGCCAACCACTTTAATAGACACATCGATAGTTATATCATGTCATCCTGCTTACATAGTCATCATATTTTGAAGTATGTCATTCTATCCTGCTTAGTTAGCCATCATACATGTGAAATTGTGTCATGCTATCCTGCTTAATTAGCCATCATATATGTGAAATTATGTCCTGCTATTTTGTTTGCTTAGATAACATAAATGTGAATTATTTCATGCCCTGTTTTCTTCCCTACTATCCATTGCACCTGCTTCATCTTACAATGTCTGTACATTCAATTACTTTTCTTGTTTATCAGCCATTTCAATTGAGGGAGTGATGGCAGATTCTGTGGGAGTAAAACACGGTCTTCGAAAAGATCGCTACCTGTCGATGCAGATAGAACCATGGTTGTACTTGCCCAAGAACCAGCCCCACCACACATAACCCACACTCATGCAGATTGTACCCCTACCCAGCTTGGACAGAGAACCAGCTACACCCCTTCTAACCCCAACCCCAGCAGATAGACACCAGCCCTGCTGACACAACACCGCCTCCACCACAGAGCACCCAAACACGAAAGCAGTTAGTAAGGCAACCGCAGTGCCCAAATCATGAGGACCACCACTCCAACCCAAGTCAACGCTTAAAGTAGAAGAAGAATTGTTCTCGTGTCAGTTCGTAGCTATGGTTCATACTACTTTGCTCTTGCATCATCAGATTTATTGATACCAACTAATTTCAAATTTGAAGGATGCAATTGAAACTCCAATGGCGCAATGTGTATGTTTTAAACCTGTTTCTTCAACGGTTTGGCTGTTGTAACTTGCTCTATGTTGATTTCAGTTTCAATTGAATAAACAGTTATGTTCTCATGCCATGCACATTACAAGTGTTGTTATTGCTATGTAGTTTCCCACACTTATATTCTGTCTATGCTGCTTTGTCTTAAATAGATATGATTCAATCAGATCTATCTTGATTTGGCAATATAAACTAGAATGATATAGACCATACAGTAACCATACTACATAGATATATGCTTGTTTCATGCTGTTATCATGTCCACCTTACTACCGAACTGGTTTACCAAAATGAGTTTCATATACTATATTGTAAACCTGAGATGTGTTTGTTTGTTTCTCTTTTAGAACGCGGATAAAATATTGGAGAAGAGTACCCTGTTATGCAATGGTAAAGGAAGTAATGCAGATAAGGTTCAAGATAGTGAGACATCCCTGTTGGTCTCCAAGAAAGCTGATAAAAACTATATTGAAGACATTGAGACAACCCCAAAGTCCTGTCTTGATGTAGTGTTTGAGTTATCGGTTACCATCGCCGCACCAAATTTCTTCAACTCGCTATTCTCGAATCAGTTCGCTTCTTGAGTCTCAACTTCAAGTTGAAAGACATCGATCAGATGTTATGCGATAGGAAGTCAAGGACCGAGGAAGTCCCCGCAGAATTCAGATGCATACTTTTCGTGCAAAAGAAGTTACTGGAGGACTTAAGCGCCAAACAAGAGAAAGTTAATAAGCTTGCTAAGCATCTTGCCAAAGATTATGGGTACCTGTGATATTGTTTCTTGAGCTCTTCAAGTGGTTTCAGCTCGGACTTGTTTTGCTGCGCGCTTATATGTCGTTGTGTTTCTATATTTGCACCGTGGCTAACTTTGATGCCCAAAGGATGTAATATGTGTAATAGCCGTGATAGCCTAGTGTAAGTTGCTTGCTTATTTATTTCCTTGTTGTCTTGTTTATTTGTTTGCTTGTAGTCGCTGCGTTCTTTTTCTCGCGGTTTGCTAGTGGCTGCAATAACCTATTTTTTAAAACTAGGCCACAATAACCATGAGCTAATATTTATCAGAGTGACACTGGCCTCCCACGGGTCAGAGAAACAATGGGCCTTCTATGGGTCAGATAAAGTGGGCCTTCTACAGCCATAGAAACAGAGGCCTTCTACAGTCAGAGAAACAATGGGCCTTCTACGGGTCAGAAACAATGGGCCTTCTACGGGTCAGATCATCAATGGGCCTTATACGGGTCAGATGATCGACACAAACATGGGCCAAAAGACCGCATTCTCGGCCAGAACGGCTAGAGTTGGAATCGTCTGCTCATGGCTGACCATAACGGGCCATCATTAATAGGCCGATTTGATGACGCTATGAAAACGCCCAACGATAAACGGACCACAAACGGGCCGATCAGAATTCACGGGCTGAATTTGGCCCACAAGCGTAAAAATGACCGAAAAAGCCGTGAGTAAACGAATCGCCGAAAATAGCCCAAGAATAAATGGGCTTTGAGAAGGCCGAAGATAACATGGGCTGGAAACGCCCAACGGAATAACGCATCGCTAATGGGTATAAAGTGATACATCGTTTTACGGGCTAGTTTCACCACGGGCCGTTAATGGGTGTAAAGTGATACACTGTTCATTACGCCGCCACCACGGGCCATTAATAGGACAAGAGTTACATAGGGCCTCATATGGGCCAAAAGACGCCATGGGCCGGCGAAAACGGGTCGAATCATATTGATGGCCCAGATGATGCCATCGGGCCAAATTCAAATAGGTCGAACGGGCCTTGATTAGCGGGCTGTAAATGGGCTATATGCTAATGCATCATTAACAAGTTTATGGGCCGCCCGCCACCTTTGACCAAGTCAAACGGGTCGACCTTTTCACAGAATGGGCCTCTCGCTAATGCGTACACGGTCGACGATCATAGGCGCTTCTTCGTCCAATGAGTGGATGACATCCGTCCCAATGATGAGCCGACACGCGTTTTCTCCACCAATGATGATTTTACACGGAAAATCCCCATTGGTCGGGCTGTTAACGGGTTATCGATCCAAAACCCGACCGATAGCTTAACGGTGTTCCGCACGGTGGATGCCACGTGTCACCACCCTTGACGTAAAGCACTTCGACGACGCGATTTATCGTCATGGAAGTGGACACTCGTGATGATAATTTTGGTAATGTCATGGAACACTTCTACGACATCACATGTATGACTATCTTGATTCTATCATAAAATCGCCATGGATGTACATGCATGACAAAAACGTGACCCGCCGTGACAAACACGATCATCACGTATGTATTTTTTGTAGTGAAGAATTTCGCGCCGCTGTTCGTGAATCTACGCAAAAGTCAACATACCAAGTACCCATCACAATCCCTTATCTCTCGTGATTACATTATTTGCCATTTGCCTCTCGCTTTTCCTCTCCCCCACTTCACCCTTGCCGCTTTATTCGCCTCTCTCTTTTCGCTTGCCTTCTTCTCGCTTTTCTTGTCGCCATGGCTAGTCTTATATCTTCTCCGTTATCTCCCGAGAATGAAGTTCTAAATTTTAAGCAAAGGGAGGGAGAAAATCTAAAAGACGCTTGGTATAGAATTTGCAATGATCAAAATAGATCTACCAGGAAGCAATCTACTTCAGTTCTTCTCTGCAATTTTATGTAGGTGCTAATCCTTGGTATAGATATATCCTTGATACCATTAACGGAGGGAATTTCTTGGGTAGCCATACTTTTGACTCTTATAATGCTATGATAGATTTATTTGGCTCACCACCTCTTTTGGTTAATGGAACTATGTTAACTTTGGAGCATGTAATGCAAAGACTTGAGATTATTGAAAATAAAGTTGCTACCGAGAGTTGATTGAAAATCTGGATAAAAAGATCCACAACCAAATTACCTAATATGGATCTAGGTAGAGGTGACGCTTTCGATTTAATCGTGACACTAATCATGCACGCAAATGTGTACGATCAAGATCGTGACTCACGGAAGATATCACAACACAACTCTACAAATAAAATAAGTCATACAAGCATCATAATACAAGCCTGTGGGCCTCGAGGGCTCGAATACAAGTGCTCGATCATAGACGAAGTCACGGAAGCAACAATATCTCGAGTACGCATATAAGTTAAACAAGTTTGCCTTAAGAAGGCTAGCACAAACCGGGATACAGACGAAGAGGAGCAGCCTCCCGCCCGATCCTCCTAGGCCACTCCCCGGTCGCCGCCGGGCTGCACGTAGTAGTAGGCACCGCAGAGTAGTAGTCGCCATAGGCGGTGGCCTCGCCCTCGGCTCCATCGCCTGCTGCAGCAATCGAGTAGAGGTAGGGGGAAAAAGGGGAACAAGGCAACCATGAGTACTCATCCAAAGTACTCGCAAGCAAGGAGCTACACTACATATGCATGGATATATGTGTAAAGGCCATATCAAGGACTGAATCGCAGAATGCCGTAATAAGAGGGGATAGTTAGTCTTAACGAAGACTACGCTCGACACCGCCTTGCAACATGTAGGAGGGGGGGTTGAAGTCCTCCAAGTAACATCACATAGCACATCCTACCCGCATCCCTCCTCATATCCCCGAGAGAGAGCGACCACCGTTGTATCCGCACTTGGAAGGGTGTGTTTTATCAAGTATCCGGTTCTAGTTGTCATAAGCTCAAGGTACAACTCCAAGTCGCCCTGTTATCAAGATCACGGCTATTCAATAGATTAATCACCGCAGGGTGCACCATCTTACCCAAAGACGCTTGATCCCATTTGGCCGACACACTTTCTCGGTCATGCCCGCCGCTGAAGATCAACACGCCGCAGCCCCACCTAGGCACAACAGAGAGGCCAACACGCCGGTCTAAACCTTGCGCCGCAGGGTCCGGGCCCATCGCCTCGAAAGCACACCAAGACGCTATGTGACGCGCCGGAAGCGCACATCTAGCCTAACAGCGCTCCAGCCCAATCCAAGGCCGCCTGTCAGCCGACGTCTCAAGTGCTTCTACCGATACCACGACGCCGGATACCCATAACTACTCCCGCCAGAGATGGTTAGTGCGATAAGCTCAGAGCCAACTCAGATCAAATACCAAGACCTCAAGCTGTGTTAAGTAATCGCGAACCATTTAACAGGCTGTGCCCACCTCTCTCCTAGGCGGTCTCAACTCGCCTGCCGCCTCCGCCTCAAAGATCCACTCGCTGGTGCTCCATCACCGACCCGACTTTTAGTCTCCACATGTATCATGTATAAGATATAGTATATACCCGTGATCACCTCCCGAGTGATCCCGCCCGATAGTATAGCACGGCGACGGACAAGAATGTAGGGCCACAGATGAATGTACTAGCATCCTATACTAAGCATATAGGATTGCGTAAGGTAACAAATGTATAATAAGGACAAAGCTATGCAAAGAAAGATAGGAGTATCTGAAAACAAGAATATGCTACACTACTATAATGCAAGCAGATAGAGAAGAGTAGGCTATATCCGTGATCAAGGGGGGGGCTTGCCTGGTTGCTCGGCAAGAGAGAGGGTCACAACACCGTAGTCGAACCGCCAGCAGCAGCAGGCGGGTCTCAGTAGTCTACCGGAGAGAAGAGGAGGAAGAAACAATGAATACCAAGTATACAGATGCATATCGATGCATGACATGCCAAGAAGCGATCCTAGGCGTGCCCTAACGTGGTATGGGGGTACTGTTATGGGAAACATCCGGAAAGTATTCCTTGTTTCGTGGTTTTCGCAGAGGAGCCGAGGGGAAAGTTGCAGGTCTGATAGGTTAGGTGTGTGGCGATTTAACGGATCGTGATCCGGATTCGCCTCGCTGCTCGAGCAACTTTCATGTTGAAAATATTTTAACCGAAGTTACGGATTAAAAGATATGATGTTTAAAAGATTTTAATAATTTCGAATTTAATTAATTAATTAATTAATTCAAAAATATTTATGACGTCAAGATGATGTCATGCCGACGTCAAGAGTCAACAGGTTGACTAAGTCAACCCCGACATGTGGGACCCGTCATATACACTCTTAACTAATTAACCTAGCTTAGTTTAATTAACAATAGTTAATTAGGTTAATTAGTCATTAGGTTAATTAATCAGATTAATTAGATTAATTATTTACTTAATTAATTAATTAATTAATTAATTAATTAATAAGTTTTATTCATTTTATTTATATTTATTTAATTTTCATTTTCATTTCTTTTTTATTTTAAACGCTTTGGGGTGGGGCCCCATGTCAATGGCAAGGGGGGTTGGATCGGCCACCTCACGACCGAGTCAACAGAGCTGGGGGGCCTGGCCCATCACGCTGGCCTGTGGGGCCCCGCCTGTGCCACGCCGGGCGGGTAGGGCCGGAGTTGGCCTGCGGGCGCCTGCTGGGCGGAGGGGGCGCCGAGAGTCACGGCCTTCGCCCTCCGATGGCTAAACGGGCGCGGCGGCTGCTTGAGTGCGGGAGGGCGGCGGGTCCGGCAAAGCTGGTGGCGCGGCTGGCTCGGCTGGGATCGGCGCCGGCGAGCGGCGGAGGCGGCGAGGAGGTTCGGTCTCCGCCAAACGCGCCACGGGGGTGGGAGAGGCGCACCGAGCCTCACGGGGCGGGCCCGTGACCATTTGGTCACGGGGCGCCACGATGAGATCCACGGCGGGGGGGGAGGTTCAAAAGGGCGGAGGGGGGGAACGCCGCCGGGCAAGGAGGAGGGAGAGGAGGCCGAGCACGCCCCTGCTCGGCAAGGGAAAGGGAGAGGGAGGGAGGTGCTGGGGGCGGCGGCCGAGCCGGAGGGGGGCGCGTGGCGCCGGGAGGGGACTAGGGGAGAGAGGAGTGCTCACGGGGAGCGCGGGGTCTATGAGGCGGGCCTGGGCGCCTGGTGGCGACTCGGTGAGGAGGCGGGCGGGAGGCGGCCGACGGCGACGGTGGATCCGGGCGAGGTGGCGTGCCGGGCGGGGTCGGCCCGAGGCGCACGAGGGGCCTTGCGCCTGGCCGGGAGGAGGGGAGGAGGTGGATGGTGCGGTCGGGCGCGGGGTCGCCAAGGCCGAGGGGGGGGGCGACGGTGATCCGGCTGATCCGGATCGGCATGAGGAGGAGGAGAAAGGGATCTGGGAGCGGGCGAGTGAGGGCTAGGGTTCCACCGACGGGAGGATAGGGGGGCGGCGGTTGGGCCGGGCTGGGGTGGCCGATGGGCTGTGGGGGGGTTGGCCTGGCAGCTGGGCTGCTGGGTCTTTCCCCCACTTTTTGTTTTAATTTTTTTTTTCTTATTTTCTTCTTTTTCTGTTTTAGTTTATTTAAAATACCAAAACACTTTACAAAAAATGTGCACCCCACCATAATTAACTTTGTTATTTTTGACAACCCCTAACATTTTAGTTTTAGTTTTTGAAAACTTTTATCGCTTGCCTATGTTTTAAATTTGAATTTGAACCGGTTTGAATCCACGTGAGTTTAATCAAAGGACGTGGGCATCATTAGTGGGGATTACTGTAGCTTAATTACCCAAGGCCACAATTCTCCTCTGATTACAAGAAATCTCGCCCCGAGATTTAAGAGGGGAGTAAGGGAAAGTTCTCGTTACGATATTCTAACGGATCTTCTCAAGAAGTTAGTTCCTTTCGCTGATGTCTTCAATCCTTTATTCCGATGCATCATGATAAACTTGTCACCATTTCTTCGTGAACTCCATCGCATTTCATTTAATAGGTAAGGGTATCTCTACAATGAAAGGATGTTATAAGGGAAAATCATCCGGGGTATCCCAAGAATGAACTTATGAGTATCTCTCGAGTTGAACAAATGACACACATCGAGAGCAAAGTAAGATAGTGCGATAAGGAGTTTCAAGCGGATAGGCAATCGCTCATTGCTCAAGCAGGTGTGTAAAGGGTTCAGAGCAACGGAATAAGTATTGCGTCCGATACCGAATACATCAACAGCAAGTGGCCCGTGAATTACATACAAAGTCAAGCGTGAGGAATAACTTCTGGCAATGGGGTGTACAGGAGAGTCAGTTTCGATCCCGTGAAACTCAGGTTATGGGCCCACCATGTGGTTAAAAGTAGAAGGTTGGTGACATCTTGCACGATCATGTAAGCAAGGCATGTCGAGGAGAGTCTCGAGGGTCATGTCGGCAACAACATAGGTACCAAGGGCGAGGGACGAAGAGAACCATTTTCCCGCCGTTGAACGAGGCGGACCAATAGGCAAGGTTCTCGCCCATCGGTGGTTACCGGAATGTCATCAACAATAGTAATAGGGTCTTACTTACGAGTGGTACAACGAGGTGCTTACCTAAGCTGTGGGATTATCACCGCTTAGATTATATATATCCCAAGAAGGGTCAAACAGACCCATGGAAAGGAAAATGTGATCATTAGGTTAAATGAACAATGGAAAGGAAAATGTGTTTAAACACATATTTCAGTGGGTATATCCTTCCCAAGGATATGCAGAGCATGATATCCATGACAGAATATAATGTAGAAAACCCTTTAGGTAAGGGAGAGAAATTTCATGACATTACCCATACAACGGTGTTCGGATAATTGAGCAAGAAACATTTAGCATTGGGCTTCAATGTTCTTGTTGAAAATCGAGTATCACGTATATGCTTTGAGATAGCATTGACATGGCCTTCGTGTGAAGATCAGACTTTGGAATCACGAAGGACCCATCCGAATAACTTGTAGAATCAGATACAATTCCCTCATGGATGAATGGATAACCCCGCTGAAAAGGAATCTATAATGATAGGTCCTCCACCGGGGTGCTAGGCATGACATCATGCTACCGGTCATCAAGGATCAACATCATAACTCTTGGAAAGCTGTCCCAACCATCATATCTGACCGAGATTCAGATCCGATTGGTGTCAGGACACCTCGGACTTAGGATACCTGAGAAGAAAAGGTGCAACGCAAATTGACGAGATGACATTGTAAGATCCCCGGGGAAATGAACTTTGAAGTGATTTCCGCTAACAAGAGTCCATCATTATCCCAAGGAGAGGACAAGGAGGTGTCCGTGAACTCAACGGCAATTCACCAAGATCCCCAAAAGATGGTCTTCCACAATTAAGTGAACAAGGAGATAACATTTGTCGATCAAATGATATAAGGAAGTATGCTCGAGGAAAACATACACCATCAATCATTAGTTGAAAGGTGTGCCCAAGTATGACCTTAGGCAGCAAGCTCAATGTTAGAGTGACGATTCAATAACCAACAGTCTAAGAACGAACTTTCGATCGTTAACTTCAAAGCAACAAAGGTTGCTAGAAGTACAGAACTCAAACAACACCGCTCACTTGTTGGAATTAACACGGGACCAAGAAAGAATGGTGATGGTGAGAAGTATTTCTATGTCAAGAATTCTCAAGAGGTGGAACAATCTCGTAACATTCTTGACTTAAAGGATGGTAATACTCCAAGGTAAAGAAGAACAATTGCTGGATAGCAAGGAACTCAAGGTATAACACAAAACACGAACAAGTTTTGTGTTGAACGGAAGGCAATAAAGTGGTCATGTTACACAAATCATCGAAGGCAAGGATGGTATTACTCAACATGAATTCAACTGATATCCCCGAAGTGCTCGTAATGTCGATGATGATCACGACACATTTGTCGAGAGATTTCATGAAGATGTAATCGATCGCATTTACATCAAGTCAAAGTAATGATGAAGTGAAAGGTTATTGGAACCAAGGGTACGACACAAACTCGAAACCAAGCTTGTTGTTCAAGGCAAAATGATATGACGATGAGGATCGACATAAGGTTAGTTCATCGTCGAAAATTGTGCTCCGAGAAGAAGGACCGGGTAGCACAGTTAAAATCATCGCGACAATGATATAGCCAAACAGGCTAGGAATGGCGTGGTCGGGTACAAACTCGCATTTATAGAAGCTATCGAAGAGTTGTTGAACCGAAAAGCGGACTCGTTCAGCTTATCGGTGCCCTTGAGTGTATAATAACTCAGAGCCCATGAAAAATTGGAATCAGTGAGAATGTAGCACTTGATTAAGAACTCATAAGAAGTTATGCAGTTCCATGATAATCTCGAGATACCAGGGGGTAACACTCGAAGTCAGATCAAAGTAGGGTTTGGGCTAGGGTATTGCTTTGTAGAAGACAAGTGATCAAACTTGCACGAGAAATGGAACCAAGGAGAAACATGGTCGGAACCACGTCCATAGATACAAGATGATCTTATAACAAGGGGATAATTATTTTAAGAGAAGCTTCCATGATCAGGTATACATCATGTCCATGGGCATGAACACAGGGTTCAGGGTCGACTCCCACCTCTCCAATGCAAAACCTTTCATTCACTTCTCACGCTCGATGAAGTTGCAAAGTGTTGAAATTTTATCCGCAAGCACCGAAGAGTAATATTCGTGAAAACTTTCGGTTCACACGGTTTAGAGAAGGCATATGTTCAACCCATAGGGCTTTAGAAACATATACCACAAGTTTCAAGAGTAAATAACACAAGCTCGGAGGTAGAGCATGGTTGACAAAGCAGAGGATGCAATTTACCAAAGGCATTATGTATCGGGAAAGTCTCACAAAGTTATTGAATATGAAGGATGCCGACGGTAAATCCAATAATGGACCCGATGGTCCACAAGGGTCCGACGTGAGCATCAATACTTAACTAGAGGAAGAAGAATGCAAGGAGATCAGATTATAGAAACAATCGACTAACTCAATTGTCAAATGCAAAGGAATTATGATTCTAATTCAAGGGGTCAAGCAATGCTCGATTAGGGATGGATAAGTTGAATAGCCTTAGGGTACAATCAATGATAATTGGATTGGTCGAGAACCAACTCCAGATAAAAGAATGGCAGCTCAGCCGAAAAGTAATTTATAAGGATCAATGATGATTATGGTATTCAGAAACATATTGAGTCAACAGACTCAAAATGATAATGACAAGGAATGTCAATATGACTACTAGACTTATGGGATTAACCATAATGCAAGCAAGTTAAGAATTTCAAGAGCCAAAGGCTCCAGAGGATTTTCTAAGATCGAATAGTAATTTGAAGAGGTATTCATGTGGCAAAGAACTGCTAGGCAAAGAGGCACAAAGTATTCTTAACAATAGAGAAAACTTCGGTATCTTGTAGTAACAAGATCAATGGGGATGATCGATGAATGGCAAGTGTAAGTAGTTTTCCATACGGATTTATCGGTGGTCGAATAGCAAAAGTGATGGGCACAAAGTCTCGAGAGAACATCGAGAGTATCTTCGAATCTTCCGATTAGCGCATTTATCATCTCAAGTGAGGGGCTCTCCGGAGGAAGTACTTATGAGAACCTAAAGTTAGTTTTGTTTTTAGCAAATTCATTAAACCCGAATAGAAGAGAGTTCGAGTCCCGAGTAAAGGTCGAGGAGTAAAAGATCCTAGTACCACCTAATGGCGACGTGGGCCCATGGGCCACACAGCCATGTTAGTAAAAGTTTTGTAAAGTCTAGACTCGACTTCGCCAAGGAGTTGGAAGGGGATTCTACAGCAAATGGCTCGATATCAATCTTAGACGCCGATTTAATCCTACACTAATCATGCACGCAAATGTGTACGATCAAGATCGTGGACTCACGGAAGATATCACAACACAACTCTACAAATAAAATAAGTCATACAAGCATCATAATACAAGCCGGGCCTCGAGGGCTCGAATACAAGTGCTCGATCATAGACGAAGTCAGCGGAAGCAACAATATCTGAGTACGTATATAAGTTAAACAAGTTTGCCTTAAGAAGGCTAGCACAAACCGGGATACAGACGAAGAGGAGCAGGCCTCCGCCTCGATCCTCCTAGGCTACTCCCGGTCGTCGCCGCGGGCTGCACGTAGTAGTAGGCACCTCCGAGTAGTAGTCGCCATAGGCGGTGGCTCGCTCCGGCTCCACCGTCTGCTGCAGCAATCGAGTAGAGGTAGGGGGAAAAGGGGAACAAGGCAACCGTGAGTACTCATCCAAAGTACTGCAAGCAAGGAGCTACACTACATATGCATGGATATATGTGTAAAGGCCATATCAAGGACTGAATCGCAGAATGCCGTAATAAGAGGGGATAGTTAGTCTTAACGAAGACTACGCTCGACACCTGCCTTGCAAATGTAGGAGGGGGGTTGAAGTCCTCCAAGTAACATCACATAGCAATAATCCTACCCGCGATCCCTCCTCATATCCCCGAGAGAGAGCGACCACCGTTGTATCCGCACTTGGAAGGGTGTGTTTTATCAAGTATCCGGTTCTAGTTGTCATAAGCTCAAGGTACAACTCCAAGTCGCCCGTTACCAAAGATCACGGCTATTCAATAGATTAATCACCGCAGGGTGCACCATCTTACCCAAAGACGCTTGATCCCATTTGGCCGACACACTTTCTCGGTCATGCCCGCCATGAAGATCAACACGCCGCAGCCCCACCTAGGCACAACAGAGAGGCCAACACGCCGGTCTAAACCTAAGCGCCGCAGGGTCCGGGCCCATCGCTCGAAAGCACACTCAAGACGCTATGTGACGCGCCGAAGCGCACCTAGCCTAACAGCGCTCCAGCCCAATCCGCGCGCCGCCGTCCGCCGACGCCCTGGCAAGCTTGGCCGATACCACGACGGATACCCATAACTACTCCCCGCAGAGATGGTTAGTGCGATAAGCTCAGAGCCAACTCAGATCAAATACCAAGACCTCGTTGCTGCAGTTAAGTAACCGCGAACGCCGAACAGGGCCAGGCCCACCTCTCTCCTAGGCGGTCTCAACTCGCCTGCCGCCTCCGCCTCAAAGATCCACTCTGGTGCTCCATCACCCACCCGACTTTAGTCTCCACATGTATCATGTATAAGTATATAGTATATACCGTGATCACCTCCCGAGTGATCACGGCCCGTAGTATAGCACGCAGCATTTGACAAGAATGTAGGGCCACAGATGAATGTACTAGCATCCTATACTAAGCATATAGGATTGCGTAAGGTAACAATGTATAACAAGGACAAAGCTATGCAAAGAAAGATAGGAGTATCTCGAAAACAAGAATATGCTACACTACTCTAATGCAAGCAGATAGAGAAGAGTAGGCTATATCCGTGATCAGGGGGCTTGCCTGGTTGCTCGGGCAAGAGAGAGGGTCGCCAACACCGTAGTCGAACCGCCAGCAGCAGCTTGGCGGTCTCGTAGTCTACCGGAGAGAAGAGGGGAAGAAACAATGAATACCAAGTATACAGATGCATATCGATGCATGACATGCCAAGAAGCGATGTTAGGCGTGTTCTAACGTGGTATGGGGGGTACTGTTAAGGGGAAACATCCGGAAAGTATTCCTGTGTTTCGTGGTTTTCAGCAGAGGAGCCGAGGGGAAAGTTGCAGGTCTGATAGGTTAGGGTGTGGCGACGAACTGACTGTATCCGGATTCGCCTCGCTGCTCGAGCAACTTTCATGTTGAAAATATTTTAACCGAAGTTACGGATTAAAAGATATGATTTTTAAAAGATTTTAATAATTTCTCGAATTTAATTAATTAATTAATTAATTCAAAAATATTTATGACGCCAAGATGATGTCATGCCGACGTCAAGAATCAACATGGTTGACTAAGTCAACCCCGACATGTGGGACCTGCTCATTATACACTCGTTAACTAATTAACCTAGCTTAGTTTAATTAACAATAGTTAATTAGGTTAATTAGTCATTAGGTTAATTAATCAGATTAATTAGATTAATTATTTACTTAATTAATTAATTAGTTTTATTCATTTTATTTATATTTATTTAATTTTCATTTTCATTTCTTTTTTATTTTAAACGCTCTTTGGGGTGGGGCCCCATGTCGCTGGCAAGGGGGGTTGATCGGCCACCCCGCCGACCGAGTCAACAGAGCTGGGGGGCCTGGGCCCATCTGGGCCAAGGCCAAAGGGGCCCCGCCTGTGCCACGCCAGGCGGGTAGGGCCGGAGTTGGCTCCGTGGCGCCCAAGGGAGGGGGGCGCCGAGTCACGGCCTTCGTGTTCGGCATAAACGGGCGCGGGCGGTCGCTCGAAAAGGGGAGGGCGGCGGGTCCGATGGTGGTGGTGGCGCGGCTGGCTCGCCAGATCGGTGCCGGCGAGCGGCGGAGGCGGCGAGGAGGTTCGGTCTCCGCCAAACGCGCCACGGGGGGGGGAAGAAGGCTGGCGCACAGAGCCTCACGGAGCCGGCCCTGTGACCATTTGGTCACGGGGCGCCAAGCGATGAGATCCACGGCGGGAGGGGGGGAGGTTCGGTGCGGCGGAGGGGGGGAACGAGCTCGGGCGAGGAGGAGGGAGAGGAGGCCGGGAGCACGCCCTGTGCTCTGGCGGGCGGGAAAGGGAGAGGGAGGGAGAGGCGCGGGGGGCGGCCGAGCGGTGAAGGGGCGCGGTGGCGCCGGAGGGGACTAGGGGAGAGAGGGGAGGCTCACGACGGGGGGGGAGCGGGGTCTATGAGGCGGGCTCGGGCGCCGGTGGGCACCGGTGAGGAGGCGGGCGGGAGGCGGCCGACGACGACGGTGGATCCCGAGGAGGTGGCTGGGCGGTGGTCGGCCCGAGGCGACGAGGGGCCTTGCGCCTGGCCGGGAGGAGGGAAGGAGGTGGAAGGTGCGGTCGGGCGGGGGGGTCGCCGGCCGAGGGGGGGGGCGACGGGGATCCGTGCTAGTGAGGGCTAGGGTTCCACCGACTGGGGGAGGATAAGGGGGGTTGGGCCGAGCTGTGGGTGGCCGATCGGGCTGTGGGGGGTTGGCCTGGCTGGCCTGCTGGGTCTTTCCCCCACTCTTTTGTTTTAATTTCTCTTTTTCTTATTTTCTTCTTTTCTGTTTTAGTTTATTTAAAATACCAAAACACTTTACAAAAATGTGTGCACCCCACCATAATTAACTTTGTTATTTTTGACAACCCCCGAACATTTTAGTTTTAGTTTTTGAAAACTTTTATCGTTTGCCTATGTTTTAAATTTGAATTTGAACCGGGTTTGAATCCATGTGAGTTTAATCACAGTGACGTGGCATCATTAGTGGGGATTACTGTAGCTTAATTACCCAAGGCCACAAGGAGTCACTTTGAAAATATTAAAGAGAAGGAACCCATAGTTAATGAAAGAATAAATCAAGATTCAACTAGAATCGATAAACTTGAGGGTATCATTACTAATTTGGGAACCGCTTTTCTTCCGTGAAAGAATACTCCAAGTCAACCTACTAAAATTGCCAAGCTTATGTATGTTCCTAAAAATAAGGGTGAATCCTCTAGTAAGGAAATCATGGATCTTAAATCTATAAGTATTCATCCCGATCTTTTGCTATGATTAGGAACCATTTGCAGCGTAATGAATTTTTTGATTTTGTGCCTAGAAGTTTGATAATTACTAAAAATAAAGAAATTCCTAAGGATAATAGATGTCTCATTGAAGGATTGCCTACCAAAGATGGCAATACCTAGATCTATCATTGCTTTTATGCCTAGCTAGGGGCATTAAACGATAGCGCTTGTTGGGAGGCAACCCAATTTTATTTTTGGTTTTTTTATTTTGCTTCTGTTTATGAATAAATAATCCATCTACCTTCTGTTTAGATGTGGTTTTATGTTTTAATTAGTGTTTGTGCCAAGTTAAACCTATAAGATCTTCTTGGATGATAGTTATTTGATCTTGCTGTAATTTCCAGAAACTTTCTGTTCACGAAAACAATTGTTAAAAATCACCAGAACGTGATAAAATAGTGATTTCAATTGATGCTGATCAATAAATTTTTTTCCTAGGTCGTCCTGTTTTGGCTGAATTTTTGGAGTTCCAGAATTTGCGTTAGTTACAGATTACTACAGACTGTTCTGTTTTTGACAGATTCTGTTTTTTCGTGTGTTGTTTGCTTATTTTGATGAATCTATGGCTAGTAAAATAGTTTATAAACCATAGAGAAGTTGGAATACAGTAGGTTTAACACCAATATAAATAAAGAATGAGTTCATTACAGTACCTTGAAGTGGTCTTTTGTTTTCTTTCGTTAACGGAGCTCACGAGATTTCTGTTGAGTTTTGTGTTGTGAAGTTTTCAAGTTTTGGGTGAAATCTTTTGATTGATTATGGAACAAGGAGTGGCAAGAGCCTAAGCTTGTGGATGTCCATGGCACCCTCAAGATAATCTAAGGAAACCAAAAAGTCAAAGCTTGGGGATGCCCAGGAAGGCATCCCCTCTTTCGTCTACTTCCATCGGTAACTTTACTTGGAGCTATATTTTTATTCACCACATGATATGTGTTTTGCTTGGAGCGTCTTGTATGATTTGAGTCTTTGATTTTTAGTTTACCACAATCATCCTTTCTGTACACACCTTTTGAGAGAGCCATACATGATTTGGAATTTGTTAGAATACTCTATGTGCTTCACTTATATCTTTTGAGCTATATAGTTTTGCTCTAGTGCTTCACTTATATCTTTTAGAGCACGGTGGTGGATTTGTTTTATAAAAACTATTGATCTCTCATGCTTCACTTAGATTATTTTGAGAGTCTTAAATAGCATGGTAATTTGCTTAAAAAATCCTAATTTGCTTGGTATTCAATATTTGTAAAACTTTCTTTTGAGTGCGTTGAATACTAAGAAAAGTTTGATGCTTGATAATTGTTTTGAGATATGAAGATGGTGATATTAGAGTCATGCTAGTTGAGTAGTTGTGAATTTGAGAAATACTTGTGTTAAAGTTTGTGATTCCCGTAGCATGCACGTATGGTGAACCGTTATGTGATGAAGTCGGAGCATGATTTATTTATTGATTGTCTTCCTTATGAGTGGCGGTCGGGGACGAGCGATGGTCTTTTCCTACCAATCTATCCCCCTAGGAGCATACTTTGCTTTGATAACTTCTAGATTTTTGCAATAAGTATATGAGTTCTTTATGACTAATGTTGAGTCCATGGATTATATGAACTTTTCTTGTTTCCACCATTGCTAGCCTCTCTAATCACACAGACTTTTCACCGGTATCATACACCCACCGTCGGTGTCAAACCGGCGGATCTCGGTAGGGGTCCCGAGCTGTATGCCTAGGCGGATGGTAACAGGAGACAAGGACACGATGTTTTTACCCAGGTTTGGGCCCTCTCGATGGAGGTAAAACCCTACTCCCGCTATATTAATATTGATGATATGGGTAGTACAAGAGTAGATCTACCACTTAGATTAGAGAGGCTAAACCCTAGAAGCTAGCCTATGGTATGATTGTTGTTCCTCCTATGGACTAAAACCCTCCAGTTTATATAGGCACCAAAGAGGGTTAGGGTTACACAGAGTCGGTTACAATGGTAGGAGATCCACATATCCGTATCGCCAAGCTTGCCTTCCACGCCAAGGAAAGTCCCATCCGGACGTGGGACAAAGTCTTCAATCTTGTATCTTCATAGTCCAGGAGTCCGCCAAAGGCTATAGTCCGCTATCCGGACACCCCTAATCTAGGACTCCTCAAGAGTCTCCCTAACCAGGCTTCAATGGCATTTAGTCCCGCGCAGAATTGTCTTCGTATTGCAAGGCAGGTTATTCTCCAAATCTCGTGTACTGTTGAATAGTGTCCGCTTCTCAGAATATCGCGCTCCTTGGCTTCCATGCCCAATAATGGCCCTCTTCCACGTGTTGAACTAATGCTAAAAGCCAGGTATTTTCACATTTACCCCCTAGCTGCGCAAATGAGCTGCCTATATAAGAGACGAGGATCTAGATCCCAATCACACCATCTTCCCTTCGCGAAGCTTTCATCGAGCGATCTCGATGTAAATCCATTCCATCATGGATAGCCGACGCTCCTCCTCCTCTCCTCCCAGCCTGAGCCCGAGATTGGGAGAGATGTCCGCCCCGCAGACAATGAGCTAGTGACGCCCAAACCAAGGGATTTCTTCCCCAGCCTTCATGGTTCCTGTTCGAGCCGGACTCGCCACCTATAAGGGCGGAAAACAAGTTAAGAGCGCCCCCGTCCCTCCCAAGGAGAGCAGGTATGCCTTGTCCCTTATTTGACAAGAGGGCTCGGATTTCCAATTCATCCGCTTTCTCCGGGGCTCTGGAGTTCTACGGCCTCCAGCTTGCACAACCTACGCCCGCTCCATTCTCGCATATTGCGGGCTTCGTGGCCCTTTGCGAGCTGTTTTGGGCATCGAGCCTCATTTCGCTACTGTGGAAGAGGTTGTTCGCCTCGCACTTCGCTCTCGTGGAGGGGTCGATATATCAAGTGGGCAGAGCGAACTATGGCGATCGCCGGACCGGATATCTATCCGAACTCAAGAAGGCGTCCAAGACCGGCCTTCGTAATGGTTTTATATAGAAGATGTCCCTCGCCGGACCTCGTTCAGACGGCCTCCGGAGTTCAGAATGCTCATTTGAAAAACGCCTAAGTCAAGGCCCATGGAGCCCTCGAGGGAAAAATGACAGGGACGCCCTTACCGATGAGCCAATAAGGTTGTTGGCTCATTCCGATCGACCATGATCGGGTCATGGCCACATGCATTATGCGGGGGTGCAGCCGCCCAAAGATAGAGGCCACCCCATGTGGGATTTCAACGGGAGGATGATGCCACCGCCATGGCTGTAGGGGCCGGATCGGTCGCCGACCGATGAAGACCTTGTCCGCATTGTACAAGGGAGAAGAGGAGGAATTTCTTCATCAATCCATAGGACGGATTTTCTATGAACAATCCTCCAAGCCGGGTAAGCGACATTTCTTTCGCCCATCCGATCCATATTCCCATAGTCAAGTATCTCATTTTGTGATTTCGACGCAGAACCGCGCCAGTCAGAAGGATATAAACAGCCTACCTCCACAACCCAAGATCCGAACGGTTCTCGATCCGCCTCCCAAGAGGATCCGGACATATCGGTGGAGCTGATCGATGGGGTATTTCACCAATCGAGCATTGATAATGCCCTGGTTGCCATTACGGCCGACACCCTGTAATACTTCCAAATTTCACAGTAATCGAGACCGAAGCCCCAATACTTTGAGAATGATTCATCCGTGCTTATTTTTGATCATCGCATACCAACAGTGTTTTGTAGGGGGAGCCCTTGAGGCGGAAGGCCGAGCCTGCGGCGGCTAGCCAATAAGGGGCAGCACGGCCTAGCAGGCTAAGAAGAAGCGCGGTCCGGATTGAAACGCCGACGCAACGGTATGGCGTGTCACCTTATTCCCAGGTTTTATTCCGGAAGGCATACTAACACTCGTGCTCTCTTCAGAAAGAGCGCCACGGACTATATCCGGAGAGGTTGTTAATCGAGCCTCCGCCAGCCGTGCTCCAAAGCCAGCCTAGAAGCAGAGGCGAACATGAGGCGTAAGGCCGATGCTCCTCCGACAGAGGATGCCGACAGATTGTCCGCCACCAACTCCGAGGTGGAGAGTGCCATGAATCACAAAGCGCCACGGACAATTCTTCGTGGACACATGTTTCTCCCAAGAGGCATTGAACGCCTTCAATTGGGAGATGCGCACTGCGTGCCGCCAAGATGGTCTAGCCAGAGCCACGGAGCAGTATGGAAAAGACATGCAGTGAGGAAATTTAACAGTTATATATGCCCGTAGCCCCGAGACTTGAAATAGTTAGAATAACCGATTTAAGGATCATTTATTGTGCAGATCTTACGTAAAAGAATACCCAACTGTCCCAGAGCTTGAAGAGTGCAAAGCCCAACTTGAGGTCAGACAAGACGCGCTGTGGGAAGCCAAAGAGACCCTCCGTAATATACGCTTAAAAGACAAGTATGTTGTGAAGTGCGGCGTGTATAAATCGACAATAACATTGCAGATGGCGCCGGGTAGATCCGGACAAGCAACAGCTTTTGCGCCGTTAAAGGTCCGAGAACGAACGGCCGACGAGGGTGAGGCGGAGAAAATAATTCCAAGATGCCAACACCCAGCCGGGTGAGGAACTAAAAGACGCTCATGCCCAGTTGCTCGACCTACAGGAGAATTGGCGGCTTCGACGCCGCATTTTAGTAAGTGCTTAAACGAACTTTGAAAAAGAGTTCGGTGAGGAAGTCGACCAACAGAGTTATGTCTCAGAGGTATGCTCACAGTGCCGCCCCGCAGAGGAAATGCCCGGTTCTACGGGTGACCTTCTTCCCGAAGTTTACAACTGCACGAACGAAGTTCGGCAGTGATGAAAGGCGCCGCCTGTGCCTTGTGGCCATCTGCTTCTCGCCTCAAGGCCTTGGGGAGCTTGCAGAGATGCTCCAGGGAGCGCAGTGGCGCTTCCGATTATGGAAGATATCGGCTTGCCGTCAAGGCGCCAGGGAGGCCTGGGCCATGGTGAACACGCGGTAAACGAAGGCTGACCCAAACCACATGGCCGAGGTCGGACCTGTGGGGCCCGATGGGAAGGAGATCCCTGTGAGCTTAGTGTACGGCCAGGTAGGATTGGCCGCTAAGTATTCCCAGAGGGACTCTAAACTAGACAGCCTGTTAGATGGCATTGAAGAGGAATACAATCAGTCAAATTGACTATGTAATTTAAGGTGACATGTAAAATGCCTTCTATCCGGATTGTAGATCGTTTGTCATAGCGGACCTTTTCGCTTCAACCTCAGGACCCAATAGTCCGAGTGTGTCCGAATACCCTCGCGTTATATAAAAACCGGGCATGCGTGGAGACCAGGCGTAGGGGTCATTAGTGCTTTATCGCATAAGTGCCCAACTAGTTATGTTATATTACATGGTTAATAAGAAACATCTTCCAGGAGAATAGTTCAGTTAGGGTTCCTTTCTCGAGGCATGCCCTAAAGTGCATGTCCTGACTGCAAGAAAGCGAAAAACATGTGGGGCAGATAAATAAATAGGTAAGGAATCTTCTTTAGTTCATCAATCAATATTCTCTTAAGAACACTAGCTTTGCTTCACCCACCGAGGTACACATCCGCTGACCCGGCAGAATAATCGCAGAGGTGCTCCTTTACCACCTAGCCGAACAATCGGGAACGAGGGGTAAGCACAGAGCCAGCAACCCAGCTTGGCCAAAACTTAAGTCATATCGATGCATATAATGGTGAATAAAAGGTACATGCGGAAGTGTGACACATGTATTGGGCATGAAGCCCTTATAAATAAGCTTCGTGAAAGAAGCCCCTGTACAATGAGTGCGGACATCACGTCAAGTGTAAAGTAACAATGCGCTAACGAGCCTTCAAACGCTGGAAAAAAAGTAGGGAGAAGGAGAAAATAGAAGACAGCTAAAGTGTAAAATATGGATGAGGAAGGAGACGAACTCGTAATCCGGCGCTAGGCGATAATCTTCGGAGACGGCTACATTCCATGGGTTCGCTCGAGTCGGTTATCCGATGCATCTCGCAGACGGTACACTCCACCGATCAGGACTTGGTCGATGATAAAGGACCTTCCCATTTGGGCTTGAGTTTGTCCTTTTCTTGTCCGCAGCGAGAACTAGCTCGCCAACATTGTAAGTTTTGGCCCGTATTTCTCGCTTTGATATCTTCGAGCCTGCTATTGATAGAATGCGGAACGGGCTTTGCTACGCCACGCCTCCTCCAAGGCGTCCAACTGTCCCGCCGATCGAGCTCGGCTTATCTTTCTTCGTACATGCACACGCCGAGGTGAGTCATGAATTATGTCGCAGGCGTAACTACCTCTGCGCAGATACCATAAAGAACGTGTGAATCCGGTCGCGGCGATTTGGAGTGGTCCGCAGCCCCCAGAGTACGGAGTCGAGCTCCTCTACCCAAAGGCGTGTTAGATTCCTTGAGGGACCGCGCTAATCTGGGTTTGATGCCGCCATAATTAGACCATTTGCTTGCTCGACTTGACCGTTAGTTTGAGGGTGATAGATCAAGCGTAGTCGAGCTTGATGCCCATGTTTTTGCACCGAGTTTGACCTCGCCGGCCGTAAAGTTCGTGGTCGTTATCGTGATGATGTTGTGGGTACACCGTAACGTGTAACGACCCCGATATGAAGTCTATCACCGGTCCGGATTCGCTGTCTTAATGAGCTTGGCCTCTATCCGCTTGGTGAATTTGTCCACCATGACCAAGAAGTATTTTTGCTTGTGGGTTCCCCTTTAAGGGGTCCAACCATGTCAAGCCCCTGCACCGCAAAGGGCCAAGTGATGGGTATAGTTTTGAGGGCAGGGTGGCATGTGGCTTTGATTAGCAAAGAGATGGCATCCGACGATCGCTGGACTAAGTCCTGAGCATCCGCCCGGTCGTCGGCCAATAAAATCCTGTATGGAAGGCCTTGTTTACAAGGGCCCGGCTGCGGCGTGGTGCCCGCCGAGTCCGCATGAATTTCAGCCGAAGATTCCGCCCTTCCTCTTCGGAGATACACCTTGAAGGACTCGGTTGTGCTTTTCTTATAAAGCTCTCCTCATGGACCTTATAGGTTTTAGATCGTCGACTATGCAGCGGGCCTCGCTTTGGTCCTCGGAAGTTCTTGCCTGGTTAGGTAGGCTAGGAATGGTTCTGTCCACGGGCAATGACTGCCATTATTACGTAATGAGGGTGTTATTTCGCTGGCGTAACCACCAACTATGTCGTAATGTTTGGTGTGGGGCAAGGCGATTGGGTCTAGGTTGTTATTTCCGGCTCTCCTCCCATAATACGGATGGCTTGAATAGCCTCTAGGAAGATGTTGGGGACGGCATCGCGCCATGCCGGCGCGCGCTAACACGCCTTCTCGCTCTGGTTGTTATCCTGTGCTATATGGTGAAATTCGAGCCCTCAAACCGAAATGACATTTTTAGGACGGCATTGCGATAAGCTGCCATTTTTGGATCCTTGGCATCAAAGTTCCATTTATTTGGGATATCGCAAGGTTCAATCCTCGCACCTCTAGGTGTTGAATGCCCATGGAGATCGCCATCCGGAGGCCATGTAGAAGGGCCTCGATTCGCCGCGTTGTTGAGTCGAGATACATTATCCGGAGTACGATGAATCAGATCTCCGGTTGGGGACGCCGAACGACGCTAGCTCCTGTGCCAGCCAACATTTTGAGCTGTCAAGCGCATTATCCAGCTTGGAATTTGCGCCGCATTTTAGGGAGTTCAGCCGGTCCATTCGGCATTTAAGTCGGCCAAAACTTGCGATTTAATAGCTCGCCATGGCTTATAGGTTATGTCGAACGGGAGGAGCTCAATGGTCAATTTGGCAATCCGCCCGTCGCGTCATGTTGTTTATAATGTCGCTAAGAGGTACTTCGAGGCTATCTGTTATCGAACACTCTTGAAAGAAGTGTCGCAGCTGGATGCTATAAACACCGCCAGACGCTATCTTTTGATAATGCAGTACCGTGACTTGCATGGAGTTAGGACAAGGGACACGAGTAAACTGGTTTTTGAAGGGGAACTTGTGTCCATCCGCTTTTCGCTCGACAACGAGCACCCGCATTTACGACTTGATGAGTTGCCGCGATATATAATAGCATTGGTTCTCCCATGTTGGGCGCGGCCAGGACCGAAGTTTGTTGCCAATATGGCTTTTATTTCTTCGAGTCCGTCGGGCGGCATCCGCCCACCAAGTGTTCAAAAGGCCGGAGGAGGCGATAAAGAAGTAATGCCTTTTCTCCCAAACGGGAGATAAAGCGGCTTAAAGCCGCCACACATCCAGTCAATTTTTGTATTTGTTTGAGGTCTTTAGGGATATCCAATTGTGACAGAGCACGGATCTTGGCTGGGTTTGCTTCAATTCCTCTACCGGATACAATGAAGCCCAAGAGCTTTCTGGCTGGTACGCCCAAAACGCATTTTTCCGGGTTGAGCTTGATGTCATATGTTCGGAGATTATCGAATGTGAGCCTCAAGTCGCCTACTAGAGTTTCGACATGCTTGCTTTTGACGCACCACATCGCCTACGATGCCTCCACTGTTTTGCCAATCTGGTTTGCCGCATATGTCCGAACCATGCGCTGATATGTTGCATCGGCGCTTTTGAGCCCGAAGGGCATTGTATCAAGGAGAATGGGCCGATGGAGGATGAATGCCGCTGCGGCTTGGTCGCTCTGCCATCTTAATTTGGTGGTAGCCGAGTATGCGCCGAGGAAGCACAATGAATCGTGTCCCGCGGTAGCGCCGATAATTTGATCGATGCGGGGAGGGGAAGGGATCCTTGGACAAGCCCTGTTGAGGTCTTGAAATCGACGATAGGCGCCGTGGATTTTTCCTTCTTTGGTACCATCACTGTGTTTGCTAGCCAGTCCGGATGTTTTATATCTCTCGATGAATCCGCCTCCAATAGTTTGGCTAGCTCCTTCCCATGGCCTGTCTCTTGGGTTCGAGAAACGCCAAGAGCCTGTTTGATCGGCTTGAATCCTTTTAGGATGTTTAGGCTGTGCTCGCCAGGCGTGGGATTCTGGCATGTCTCAAGGGTGCCTGCAAAATGTCCCAATTTTCGTAGGAATTCTCTTAGTGCGGCGCCTACATCAGGATTTAATTGTGCCCCGATGGAGGCCGTTTTTGTAGGGTCTGTTGGATGGACTTGGAATTTGACTATTTCATCCGCCGGTTTAAAGGAGGTGGACTTGGATCTCTTATCGAGTATCACATCGTCCCTATCCACCGTGGAGCGCAGCGCAGTGAGTTCCTCGGCCGCTAGTGCTTCGGATAGTGCCTTAAGGGCCAGTGCGGCTGTCTTATTTTCGGCGCAGAGTGCTATGTCCGGGTCACTAGCAAGAGTGATGATTCCGTTGGGCCCGTGCATTTTGAGCTTCATGTACCCATAATGGGGTATAGCTTGAAAAATTGTGAATGCCTCTCGCCCTAATAGAGCGTGGTATCCGCTGCTGAACGGGGCCACATGGAACGTGATCTCCTCGGACCTGTAATTATCCAGCGTGCCGAATACCACATCCAGTGTGATTTTTCCTGTACAGCGTGCTTCCCGACTGGGGATTATTCCTCTAAAGGTTGTGCTGCTTCGCCAATGCGGCTCCACTATTTCCATTTTTCGAGGGTTTCTCAGAATGAGGTTCAACCGCTGCCACCGCCCATGAGTACCTTGGTAAGGCGATAGTCGCCCACTATTGGACCGAGGACCAATGCGGCTGGTGCTCGGGCTGTTCGGAATTTAGGTTCATCACTGGCATTAAAGGTCTAGCCGTGTTACCCATGGGTTTATTGTTGCTACTTGGTAGACTTCGCCAAAGCTACGGAGTGTTCGCTTCAAGATATTGTTTGATGAAAGTCTCAAGACTGTTAATACTGCATCGGTATCCTCGGCTGGTGCTCTAGAGCTAGAAGCTCTTCGCCACTTTTGGCCACCGCCGTAGTATCCAACATGCTCTAAGGCTATGAGTTGGAGTGGCGCCTCTGTACTATGAATTTTACAGGTCCATTGAGCCATCTCTCCAAAGATGGTTCCATGCCCTATAGAGGGTTTTTGCTTTTGGTATTTAACCTGTGTGCTCGGGCGATGATGCACCCTTTTATTTCGGACTGGGGTTGTATTCAAGGCGGATTGTCCCAAAACTTGCTTTGGTTTTCCAGCGCTTCATCACACAAGATTTCGCATTATGGATGCCAAGTTGGCAAAGCGTGTAATGTCACGGCGACTTATGGCGTTGAGGATCCCGTTGTCCGTGCAATTATTGCAGAAGAATGAGATTGCGCCCTCCTCAAGGCAGTCCTTTATCCTGTCCATAACCAGGAGGAATCTGCCCAAGAATGGTGTACTGTTTTCATGGCTCTTACCGAATTTGGGATAGGTCGCTTATGTTTGGATGTATGGGTGGAATTAAATCCGAACCTCACCCGATCCGAGACTTAGGGCCAAGGAGCTTCCAAACTTGGAAGCTCGGATTCTTGGATGTTGTCCAATGAATCTAGCCCGCTGCCCGACCTTAGGTTCAGGGCTTGAGTGACGTCCTCTCCTCTGCGGGAATCCGGCATGGAGGGATCAGGAATCCGAACGTAGCTAGTGCTTAAGATAGAAGAAGGGTCGCCGTATTGTTCCTCTACCACAGCAACATGGTGGGTAACCTGGGGAGAGTTAATCTCTCTCACATCGGGTTTAGGCCCAATCTGATCATAGTCTATAGCGACTCCCAGGGCGGTGATGCGATCCAAGAGCTCGTTTAAGGAAGAGAGCTCCATCAGATCTAACTGCTCGGCGAGTTCCGAGTTAACATGAAGATTGATTTCGATGACCCGAGAAGTCATCGCTTGCTGGCGGCCAACAAGCGGTCATAAGAAACCGCTTAGCCGGAGAGTTTGGCCGACAACCAAAGCTTTTTTAGCAACAGTGCCGCCTTTAAAGACGGATGAGGCATCCTTCCCGACGGCGCACGACACGAGGAACTCTCAATGAAAGCACCAATGTCGGTGTCAAAACCGGCGGATCTCGGTAGGGGGTCCCGAACTGTAAGCGCCTAGGCGGATGGTAACAGGAGACAAGGGACACGATGTTTTTACTCAGGTTCGGGCCCTCTCGATGGAGGTAAAACCCTACTCCCGCTTGATTAATATTGATGATATGGGTAGTACAAGAGTAGATCTACCACGAGATCGTAGAGGCTAAACCCTAGAAGCTAGCCTATGGTATGATTGTTGTTCCTCCTATGGACTAAAACCCTCCGGCTTATATAGGCACCAAGAGGGTTAGGGTTACACAGAGTCGGTTACAATGGTAGGAGATCTACATATCCAGATCGCCAAGCTTGCCTTCCACGCCAAGGAAAGTCCCATCCGGACACGGGACGAAGTCTTCAATCTTGTATCTTCATAGTCCAGAGTCCGCCAAAGGCTATAGTCCGCTATCCGGACACCCCTAATCCAGACTCCTCACCCACCATATACCTTCCTCAAAACAGCCACCATACCTACCTATCATGGCATTTCCATAGCCATTCCGAGATATATTGCCATGCAACTTTCCACCGCTCCGCTTATTATGACACACTCCATCATTGTCATATTGCTAGCATGATCATGTAGTTGATATAGTATTTGTGGCAAAGCCACCGTTCATAATTCTTTCATACATGTCACTCTTGATTCATTGCATATCCCCGTACACCACCGAAGGCATTCATATAGAGTCATATTTTGTTCTAAGTATCGAGTTGTAATTGTTGAGTTGTGAGAAAAAAATAAAAGTGTGATGATCATCATTTTTAGAGCATTGTCCCAAGTGAGGAAAGAATGATGGAGACTATGATTTCCCCATAAGTCGGGATGAGACTCCTAACGAAAAATAAAAGAAAAGAAAAGAAAAGAGGCCATAAAAAAAGAGAAAAGGCCCAAATAAAAAATGAGAGAAAAAGAGAGAAGGGACAATGTTAATATCCTTTTACCACACTTGTGCTTCAAAGTAGCACCATGATCTTCATGATAGAGAGTCTCTCATTTTTTCACTTTCATATACTAGTGGGAATTTTTCATTATAGAACTTGGCTTGTATATTCCAATGATGGGCTTCCTCAAATTGCCCTAGGTCTTCGTGAGCAAGCGAGTTGGATGCACACCCACTTAGTTTCTTTTGTTGAGCTTTCATATACTTATAGCTCTAGTGCATCCGTTGCATGGAAATCCCTACTCACTCACATTGATATCTATTGATGGGCATCTCCATAGCCCGTTGATACGCCTAGTTGATGTGAGACTATCTTCTCCCTTTTTGTCTCCTCCACAACCACCATTCTATTCCACATATAGTGCTATATCCATGGCTCACGCTCATGTATTGCGTGAAGATTGAAAAAGTTTTGAAAATGTCAAAAGTATGAAACAATTGCTTGGCTTGTCATCGGGGTTGTGCATGATTTAAATACTTTGTGTGGTGAAGATAGAGCATAGCCAGACTATATGATATTGTAGGGATAACTTTCTTTGGCCATGTTATTTTGAGAAGACACAATTGCTTTGTTAGTATGCTTGAAGTATTATTATTTTTATGTCAATATTAAACTTTCGTCTTGAATCTTTCGGATATGAATATTTATACCACAATTAAGAAGAATTACATTGAAATTATGCCAAGTAGCACTCCGCATCAAAAATTCTCTTTTTATCATTTACCTACTCGAGGACGAGCAGGAATTAAGCTTGGGGATGCCTGGTACGTCTCCAACGTATCTATAATTTTTTATTGCTCCATGCTATATTATCTACTGTTTTGGACCATATTGGGCTTTATTTTCCACTTTTATATTACTTTTGGGACTAACCTATTAACCGGAGGCCCAACCCAGAATTGCTGTTTTTTTTGCCTATTTTAGTGTTTCGAAGAAACGGAATATCAAACGGAGTCCAAACGGAATGAAACCTTCGGGAACGTGATTTTCTCACCGAATATGACCCGGGAGACTTGGACCCTATGTCAAGAAAGCCACGAGGTGGGCACGAGCTAGGGGCGCGCCACCCCTAGGGCGCGCCTCACCCTCGTGGGCCCCTGAAGCTCCACCGACGCATTCTTCCTCCTATATATACATACGCACTTCAAACGATCGACACGGAGCCAAAACCTAATTCCACCGCCACAACCTTCTCACTCCACGAGATCCCATCTTGGGGCCTGTTCCGAGTTCCACCGAAGGGGAATCCACCATGGAGGGCTTCTACATCATCACCATAGCCCTCCGATGAAGTGTGAGTAGTTTACCTCAGACCTTCGGGTCCATAGTTAGTAGCTAGATGGCTTCTTCTCTCTTTTGGATCTCAATACAATGTTCTCCCCTCTCTCGTGGAGATCTATTCGATGTAATCTTCTTTTATGTGTGTTTTTTGAGACCGATGAATTGTGGGTTTATGATCAAGATTATCTATGAACAATATTTGAATCTTCTCTGAATTATTTTATGTATGATTGGTTATGTTTGCAAGTCTCTTCAATTATCAGTTTGGTTTGGCCTACTAGATTGGTTTTTCTTGCAATGGGAGAAGTGCTTAGCTTTGGGTTCAATCTTATGTGTCCTTTCCCAAAGTGATAGTAGGGGCAGCAAGGCATGTATTGTATTGTATTGTTGCCATCGAGGATAACAAGATGGGGTTTTTATCATATTGCATGAATTTATCCTCTACATCATGTCATCTTTCTTAAGGCATTACTCTGCTTTTCTTGAACTTAATACTCTAGATGCATGCCGGATAGAGGTCGATGAGTGGAGTAATAGTAGTAGATGCAGGTGAGTCGGTCTACTTGTCTCGGACGTGATGCCTATATACATGATCATACCTAGATATTCTCATAACTATGCTCAATTTCACAATTGCTCAACAGTAATTGCTCACCCACCGTAAAATACTTATGCTCTTAAGAGAAGCCACTAGTGAAATCTATGGCCCCCGGGTCTATCCTCATCATATTAATCTTCCATCACTTTATTTATTGCTTTTGCTTTTACTTTACTTTTATTTTACTTTGCATCTTTATCACAAAAATACCAAAAATATTATCTATCATATCTATCAGATCTCACTCTCGTAAGTGACCGTGAAGGGATTGACAACCCCTATTCGCGTTGGTTGCGAGGAGTTATTTGCTTTGTGTTGGTACGAGGGACTCGCGCGTAGCCTCCTACTGGGTTGATACCTTGGTTCTAAAAAACTGAGGGAAATACTTACGCTACTTTGCCGCATCATCCTTTCCTCTTCAAGGAAATCCAACGCAGTGTTCAAGAGGTAGCACACACCCACTTAGTTTCTTTTGTTGAGCTTTCATATATTTATAGCTCTAGTGCATCCATTGCATGGCAATCCCTACTCCTCGCATTAACATCAATCGATGGGCATCTCCATAGCTCATTGATTAGCCTCGTTGATGTGAGACCTTCTCCTTTTTTGTCTTCTCCACATAACCCCCATCATCATATTCTATTCCACCCATAGTGCTATGTCCATGGCTCACACTCATGTACTGCGTGAAGGTCGAAAAAGTTTGAGATTACTAAAGCATGAAACAATTGCTTGGCTTGTCATCGGGTTGTGCATGATGAGAGCATTCTTGTGTGACTAAAATGGAGCATGACTAAACTATATGATTTTGTAGGATGAACTTTCTTTGGCCATGTTATTTTGAGAGGACATAATTGCTTAGTTAGTATGCTTGAAGTATTATTATTTGTATGTCAATATGAACTTTTATCTTGAATCTTTCGGATCTGAATATTCATACCACAATTAAGAAGAATTACATTGAAATTATGCCAAGTAGCATTCCACATCAAAATTCTGGTTTTATCATTTACCTACTCGAGGACGAAAGGTGAATTAAGCTTGGGGATGCTTGATACGCTCCAATGTATCTATAATTTTTGATTGCTCCATGCTATATTATCTTCTGTTTTGGACATTATTGGGCTTTATTATACACTTTTATATTATTTTTGGGACTAACCTATTAATCGGAGGCCCAACCCAGAATTGCTGTTTTTTGCCTATTTCAGAGTTTCGCACAAAAAGAATATCAAACGGAGTCCAAACGGAATGAAACCTTCGGGAACGTGATTTTCGGAACGAACTTGATCCAGAGGACTTGGACCCTACATCAAGAAAGCTACCAGGAAGCCACGAGGTAGGGGGGCGCACCCTCCACCCTCGTGGGCCCCATGTTGCTCCACCAACGTACTCCTTCCTCCTATATATACCCACGCACTTCAAACTACCAGATATGGAGCCAAAACCTAATTCCACCGCCGCAACCTTCTCGCATCCGTGATATCCCATCTTGGGGCTCTGTTCCGAGCTTCACGGAGGGGGCATCAATCACAGAGGGCTTCTACATCAACACCATAGCCTCCGATGAAGTGTGAGTATTTTACCTCAGACCTTCGGGTCCATAGTTAGTAGCTAGATGGCTTCTTCTCTCTTTTTGAATCTCAATACAATGTTCTCCCCCTCTTGTGGAGATCTATTCGATGTAATCTTCTTTTATGTGTGTTTTTGAGACCGATGAATTGTGGGTTTATGATCAAGTTTATCTATGAACAATATTTGAATCTTCTGAATTCTTTTATGTATGATTGGTTATCTTTGCAAGTCTCTTCAATTATCAGTTTGGTTTGGCCTACTAGATTGATCTTTCTTGCAATGGGAGAAGTGCTTAGCTTTGGGTTCAATCTTATGTGTCCTTTCCCAAAGGATAGAGGGGCAGCAAGGCACGATAGTATTGTTGCCATCAAGGATAACAAGATGGGGTTTATATCATATTGCATGAGTTTATCCCTCTACATCATGTCATCTTGCTTAAGGCGTTACTCTGTTCTTATGAACTTAATACTCTAGATGCTTGCTGGATAGCGGTCGATGTGTGGAGTAATAGTAGTAGATGCAGGCAGGAGTCGGTCTACTTATCTCGGACGTGATGCCTATATACATGATCATACCTAGATATTCTGATAACTATGCTCAATTCTGTCAATTGCTCAACAGTAATTTGTTCACCCACCGTAATACTTATGCTCTTGAGAGAAGCCACTAGTGAAACCTATGGTCCCCGGGTATATTTTCCATCATATTAATCTCTTGACAACAAGCTATTTCTGGCGCCGTTTTTATTTTGCTTTTATTTTACTTTGCATCTTTATCATAAAAATACCAAAAATATTATCCTATCATATCTATCAGATCTCACTCTCGTAAGTGAACGTGTAGGGACTGACAACCCCTTATCGCGTTGGTTGCTAGGATTTATTTGTTTGTGTAGGTGCGAGGGACTCGCCCGTAGCCTCCTAATGGATTGATACCTTGGTTCTCAAAAACTGAGGGAAATACTTACGCCATCAGAGGACCTTGAAGTATGTCTAGAGGGGGGGGGGGTGATTAGACTACTTGACCAATAAAAACCTAATCTTTTCCCAATTTTAGACTTTGGCAGATTTTAGCTATCTTTGAACAAGTCAAGCAATCTTCACACAATTCAAGCAAGCATGCAAAGAGTATATTGGCAGCGGAAAATAAAGCATGCAACTTGCAAGAATGTAAAGGGAAGGGTTTGGAGGATTCAAACGCAATTGGAGACACAGATGTTTTTGTCGTGGTTCCGATAGGTGATGCTATCGTACATCCACGTTGATGGAGACTTCAACCCACGTAGGGTAACGGTTGCGCGAGTCCACGAAGGGCTCCACCCACGAAGGGTCCACAAAGAAGCAACCTTGTCTATTCCACCATGGCCGTCGCCCACGAAGGACTTGCCTCACTAGCGGTAGATCTTCATGAAGTAGGCGATCTCCTTGCCCTTACAAACTCCTTGGTTCAACTCCACAATCTTGTCGGAGGCTCCCAAGTGACACCTAGCCAATCAAGGAGACACCACTCTCCAAGAAGTAACAAATGGTGTGTTGATGATGAACTCCTTGCTCTTGTGCTTCAAATGATAGTCTCCCCAACACTCAACTCTCTCTCATAGGATTTGGATCTGGTGGAAAGAAGATTTGAGTGGAAAGCAACTTGGGGAAGGCTAGTGATCAAGATTCATGTGGTTGGAATGGAATATCTTGGCCTCAACACATGAGTAGGTGGTTCTCTCTCTAACTGGTAATTGGAAGTGTAGGTTTGTTTCGATGGCTCTCTCCATGAATGAAGAGGAGGTGGAGGGTATATAGCCTCCACACAAAATCTAACTGCTACACACAATTTACCAAACTCGTGGGACCGAATTATCAAACTCGCCGCACCGATTTAGTAAACCTAGTGACCGTTAGGGTTTTCGTGGACCGACATGCATCTTGGTAGGACCGATTTGGTTAGGGTTAGGGCATAACGTAATCTCGGTGAGACCGACATACAAACTCGGTGAGACCGAATTTGGTAATTAGCTAACCGAGAGTTGGTCGTAAACTCGGTGGGACCGATTTGCTCTTTCGGTGAGACCGAAAAGTTACAAAAGGGAAATAGAGAGTTTACATTGTAATCTCGGTGGGACCGATTCGCTCTTTCAAGTGAGACCGAAAAGTTACTGAAGGGAAACAGAGAGATTATAATCCCATCTCGGTGAGATCGAGATCCCTATCGGTGAAACCGATTTGCCTAGGGTTTGTGGCAGTGGTTATGACATTTGAACTCGGTGGCGCGGATAGAAAGAATCGGTAGGGCCGAGTTGGACTTTGGGTTTAGGTCATATGTGGATGTGAGAAAGTAGTGGAGGGTTTTGGAGCATATCACTAAGCACATGGAGCAAGAGGCTCATTAAGCAACACCTCATCCCTTCTTGATAGTATTGGCTTTTCCTATAGACTCAATATGATCTTGGATCACTAAAGTGTAAAATGAAGAGTCTTGAGCTTTTGAGCTTGAGCCAACTTTGTCCTTAATATTTTGAGGAATCCACTTTCATCATCCATGCCATGCCATTCATTGAGCTTTCCTGAAATATTCATCTTGGAATAGTATTAGCTCAATGAGCTATATGTTGTTATGAATTACCAAAACCACCTAGGATAGTTGCACTTTCAATCTCCCCTTTTGGTAATTGATGACAACATATAGATCAAAGCTTCGATAAATGATAATAAAATTGAAAACATCGTCGCTTTGAGAAGTATGTGATAAGCAAGAGCTCCCTAAATTTGTGCATATCTTAAGATTTGCTTTGACTGCAAATGCACAAGAAATTATGCTCATGGGTTACTCTTCCATGTCACATACATCTTGGTGGAGCGCTCAAAATAATAACGATTGAATACATGCACTCATCACCAAGCACAGTGAATGATCATATAAGGATAAATAAGATAATATCATAAAAGGCATAAGTGTAGCTTATGATCAAACACATGATCATCAATGTCTCACAGGTAATGCATAGTATCTCAAGCAATCAAACGCAAAAAAAAGTTCAACCAAGAAGACAAGAGAAAACAAAAGCAAATCTCTCTCTCGAAGCCTATGATCTATACATTTTTATCCCCCTTTGGCAACAATTTACCAAAAAGTTCCTAGAAAATGCATAGCACTATGTCGTCTCTCAGGCTTGGTCTTCTGGTGGTGGTGTAGACAGGACTCCAAGGATGAACGCATCAGTAGACGTGGTAGGAGCCGAAGAAGTTGGAGCTGGAGCTAGTTGAGCTGGAGCTGTAGCTGGAGCTGAAGAAGTGGCTCTGGTGTTTGGAGTTGGCACTGCAGCTGACCTCTGAGCTCTAGGCACTCTGGCAAATGCATCGCTTGTCGCCTTGCCCTTCCTCTCCTGCATATCATCTTGTAATCGCTCCACACCGATCAATCTCACCACTTTGACATCAAGATCATAGAATTTTGTTCCATGATTCTTCCAGTGCTCTCCCGGTTTTGAGTTAGGTGGCCAACCCTTCTCAATCCGTAGAGTTGATGCTATTAAGTAACCAAGCTGCTCCTCGCTTGTTTTTCAGAAAGTAGTCGATGCCTCGCTTGAGTTGGCATCTTTGCAGCTTTCTCTTGCCTTGCCTTCTCCTTTCTCTCCCGAGCTTGCATCGATGTTGGTTCATTCTCACCATGAAAACTCGATTGTCCTCAAATTCAGGATAGAGAACCATGTGTTCCTTATCCAATAGATACTTTCCTATGCCCATCTTTGAGTTTATCAACTCCTGAATCAGAGGGCATAACCACAGCTCCTCTTCCGATCTCTCATTGTCCTCTTAATTGTCTCGACTATGAGGCTCATGACCTTGATTTTTCGAGGCACATCAAAACATGAAGCAAATTGATTGCATGCCCTCTAATCATGTTATGGTCACCTGATTTGGGCAATAGAGTATGCCTTAAGATCCAATTGATCGTAGGCAGCCCCGACAATGCAGAAAATGGACTGATCCAAACTTGAAGGTATCAAGTGCATCATCTGGGATCTCCTTGTACATGTGTGACATAGAGTTATGATCCATTTTCTTCTTACCATAAATGTCCAGGTCATCCTCACTTTCCTTTGGGGCATTGATCAAACTTGCCCATTCCTCTATGGTAGACTGATATCGGTTCCTTCGACATCCACACTATCCCGCCATCCGGATAGAAATGTGTCAGGAGTAGAATTGCATGATGAGTTCATCGCTCCAGCTTGGTGAGCTTCATTCAACAAAATCAGCAACTCCACAAGCACCAAGCTGTCATATACCTGTGGTAGTGTTCTGCATTCTCCTTCATTTAGGTCCAGTTTACCCATCTCATATCGCAAACTATGGGCTTCTTATCCAGCAAGATAGTCTCATAAAAGTCCTTCTGCTCCTTGGTGTGGAACCTGTAGTCCACAGCAGTCCTTCTCCTCGTGGCATATGGATCTGACTCTCTCCATAGCCTCAACCCATTATCTCTCCTGATCTTCATGTTTTCAGCCACAGGATGAGCATCATTGTGGTCTGGGATCTTGGGTTTGAGCTTCCTTAGGACCTGCCCTTCTTCATCTTCTTCAGCATCTACCTCAAGCATTGGGGCCTTGTTCTTTTCAGCTGCTCGTATGCTCCTGGTATTCCTCTTGGGTGCATTCTTGGGCTTGGGGGCAGCTTTGGGCTTGGAAGTTGCAGCCCCTGATTTGATAGCATCACCCATCAGCTTTTGTGCCTTGGGTGCTGGTTCTGCAACCTCTTCTTCTTCTTCCTCTTCCATCATGGAAGACTTCCCAATCACTCTTGCCATGGTCTTCTTGACCCTTTCTTTCCTTTTCTTTCCCTCTGCAACAACAGGCTCTTTGGGTTGAGATTCCAAAGGAGCTTGAGTAGACACTCTGGCTTTGGACATTGGTTGTCTACCTGCTGGCCTTTTGATTTTCAAACCAGGCTTCACCGCAAATGAGCTGAACTCCTCTTGAGCACTTTCTTCTTGGAGCTTGCCTCATCCTCAACTCGCCACGTAATCCTCATCTTCGACTGAGGTCTTCTTCTTTCTTGTCCTTGTCGCAGCCTTGGGAAAATTGCTCGGAGTGCTTCGATCCCTCATCTCGAGCTGCTTGAGGGACTAGTGCCTCGCCAATTGGATCTGCTCTTCGATTTGTTCGCTATCACTTTGGTCCGATATGCTGCTCAACCGATCGCTGACCTCGTGAATAGTTATAGATGAGGTAGAGTGGATGAGCATCACAAAATGCAGAGATTTTTGCAAAACAATGATACAAAAAACTTAGTTTTAGTTTCCCACTGAAAACATTTCGGATCTACCGATTTTCAAACTCGGTAATACCGAAGCAGTTTTGGAACCTAAACTAGTGAACTTGGTCAGACCGAGTCACAGTTCGGTGGCACCGAGACTGCTATGGTTTCACAAAGTTTTGAAATTGGTCACACCGATTAGCAATTCTCGGTCAGACCGAGACTTACTAGTGCAATGGCATTAGCCAAATCGGTGGGACCGAGTTTTTCAACTCGGTGGGTCCGAGATGGTTTCGGCGGAAACCTAACCCTAAATTTTCGAATCACAACTATTCTAAGGATTGATTTGACTAGATAGGAGTATTTCAATCGTGGCAAGATGCATAATGAACACAATGTGCTGAGAATCGGACGAGGAAAGCATCGTGATCGAAGTTCATACCCTAGTTCAAGGGAACTCGCCACGACGGCAACGGCGGAGGAGAATTCGCTGACGGCGGCGAGACCAGCGACAGGAGGCAGTGGCGACAAGGTCGACGATCCGAGACCAAGTTGGCAGAGCGAGCTATGCGCTGGCGAGAAGATTCGAGAAAGTTTTCCAAATTTTTCCCGCGGCGATATATATAGCCCGACTGCCGGTGTGACCGAGTGGTACGATTCGGTGGCACCGAGATGCAAAACCGTGAATAGTTATTGCAACTCGTGTGACCGAAGTACAAATCGGTTGCACCGAGATGAAAACCTAGATCGACTTAGTAATCTCGGTATGACCGAAATAGAGGAATCGGTCGACCGAAAATCACAAAGAAGTTTTGGAAGTTTAAGTCTATGACGAATCGGGACTCGAGTGCTCCTCACACGAGTGGTTCAATCGACTTGATCAAATTTTGTGATGTAGCATGAATAGAGTTTGAGACGAGAAAAGCATAGATAGCTAGAGAAGGTTCTTAGGCATTCTTGTCCATCCACTTGGCCAAAGAAAGAAAAGCCAAACAATCAAAGCAACAAGTGGATGTCCTCGAATGAGTAAAATATGCAACCAACATGCTCACACAATAAGATGACAAATGAAATATGTGACAAAGCATGCACAACCAATTCTAGCATCTATCAAATAATTGGCGATGACTAGGTCATCTATATATGAGTATATTGACTTAGGAGTCAAATGAGAACATTTGATCATAGGTCATACTTATCGTTTAAGCTCAAGTGGGGTTACCACTTTTACATAAAGCATTTATGTGTTCACATCATTAGAGTTGCTTTGACTCAATTCTTAGAGTTAAGCTCCCCCTAGATGTGAGAGCCCCCCTTAGAGGGATAAACTAACCTTGGGTTTTTTCGATGATGACTTCATGTCGGTGTCGAAGATGTGGAAGCTCAATGTTGATGTAGATCGTTTGGAGCAATCCTTTGGAGCGAGTTGCACTTTCAATACCTACATGGGTTAGTCCCACAAGGAACAAACAAGAATATCCATAGACATAGAGTGATGCACACACAAAATGATGTCCATGAAAACATTAGGTTACCTTGTCCCTTGCCTTACCAACATGAGGGTTTGTGACTCCTTGAACTAGTGCAAGATATGGAAGTTGATTGCACTTGTCCTTGCCATAATGATATGAGTGAAAAATGTTGGCGGAGTCGCCCTCAAGAACTCTCTAGTTCTTCTTCTTCGGGATCCACATCATCTTGATGGGAATCCTTGGTGTAGTAGTTGTACTTGATGAGGTAGAACTTGACGTAGTCTTGGGAACCCACTAGACCAAGGCCTTAGGTGCTTCTTCAAATGCATCAATCTCCTCTTGAAGCTTGTCCTTGCCTTTGTTCTTGTGGTCTTGTGGTGGTAGATCATCTTGTGCTTGTGTTCCCTTGAAGGAAGTAGGATCATACTTCTCTTGTTGAGGAACAAACTTTGTCTTGGGGTATTGATCTTCTTCCCACTCAACTCCATTGACATTGAACTTTCGCTCAAAACCAACACCTTGATTCTTCCGTGCCTTCCTTGCTTATGCATAATTTCCTCAAATTGCTTACTCCTAGCAAGACTCTTGTATACACCTTTCTATAATTCCCTTCAATAAGTTGTTTTCTTGCTCAAGTGTAACTTGGCTAAGAGAATCATTAGTGGAATCAAGAGAACTACTAGAAGAAACAATATTGGATTTAGCATTGTTATTGTTACTACTAGAAGAATCTTTCTTGTTCTTGTTACTAGACTTGACTTGAGGCATGTAAGTAGATAAGAGTAAACGCTGGCAATGTAAGAAGAACTTTTCACGAAGATCATCATTGATTGCCTTTAAGAACTCATGCTCTTGCTCAAGATTGAGCTTTTCAAAGCGTAACTTCTCATGAGCCCTTAAAAGTTCTCGATGATCTTCAAGATAGTTTCATGAGCTAACTTAAGAGTGTTTAGTTCTTTAGTTAGACGCTCAATTTTCTCCTTATCATTGTCATTCGTTTCAACTTGATTAGCATGATTAATTGACGCTTCATCATAGTATTCATCACTAGAGTTGTCAACAAGTAAATCATCATCACCTAGCAAGTCATCTTCATCAACATCAAAATCAACATACTGGGTGTGTTACCTTAGGACCTTTGGCCATGAAGCATCTACCAATTCCTTCATTTGGTGATTCAAATATGTCGAGGAGTTGGTTGACACAAGTGCTAGACCGCAACACCTTCATCTTGAGTGTATTCGAGTCGGAGTGATAGCTTCTCTCGGAGTGATGGTCGGAGTCGGAGCGGATACCCATTCACCAACATGAGCTTGATGTCTTCGCTTTGTGTAGCTCTTTGATGACTTGTCCTTCCTTTCCTAATCCTTGCTTCTCCGTGAGGGTCTTCGCTCATAACGATCATCTCTACTCCTTCTCTCTCTTGGTGGTGATTCTTCTCTTCTACTTCTTCTCTTGGGAGAATCTTCTCTTCTTTTGTAGGGTGCCGTACACTCATTGAATAGTGTCCGGTCTCCCACAATTGTAGCAATTGCGCCTCGACTAGAAGATCTTTTGTCATTGTAGGACCTTGACTTAGAGCTTCTTTCTTTGCTTCTACTCTTGTAGAATTTGTTGAAGTTCTTCACCATTAAGCTCAATTCTTCATTGAAGGTTTGTTTCTCACTTGATGATGTGGGGGCTTCACATGAGGCTTTGTAAGCACCACTCGACTTTGTTGTGAAGTTCCTCCTTATCCTTGAGTGACATCTCATGAGCAAAAATTCTTCCAATGACTTCCGTAGGCTTGAGATCTTTGTAATTGGGCATCATTTGGATCAATGTGCACACGGTATCATATTTTCCATCCGATGCTCTTAGGATCTTCTTGATGATGAATCTATCAGTCATCTCTTCACTTCCTAAGCCGACAATCTCATTTGTGATAAGAGCAAGCCTAGAGTACATTTCAGCGACACCTTCACCATCCTTCATTTTGAACTTGTCAGGCTGACTTTGGAGCACATCCAACTTGGATTCCTTGACGGAGTCGGTACCTTCGTGCATATCAATCAAAGTATCCCAAATTTCCTTTGCATTCTCAAGACGGCTGATTTTGTTGAATTCTTCGGGGCACAATCCATTGAAGAGGATATCACAAGCTTGAGCGTTGTATTGCAACATCTTCAACTCTTCTGTATTAGTGCCATCAAAGTAAGGACCTCTACGGTGATAATTTCCCTCGCTAGACGCCATACTCTCCTAGGTTGTGAAACCAAGGCTATGACCACCAAAATCTATGGACATCAAAGCAAATGGAGACATAGCTCTGATACCACTTGTAGGACCTTGAAGTATGTCTAGAGGGGGGTGATTAGACTACTTGACCAATAAAAACCTAACCTTTTCCCAATTTTAGACTTTGGCAGATTTTAGCTATCTTTGAACAAGTCAAGTAATCTTCACACAATTCAAGCAAGCATAAAAAGAGTATATTGGCAGCGGAAAATAAAGCATGCAACTTGCAAGAATGTAAAGGGAAGGGTTTGGAGGATTCAAACGCAATTGGAGACATGTATGTTTTTGTCGTGGTTCCGATAGGTGGTGCTATCGTACATCCACGTTCATGGAGACTTCAACCCACGTAGGGTAACGGTTGCGCGAGTCCACGGAGGGCTCCACCCATGAAGGGTCCACGAAGAAGCAACCTTGTCTATCCCACCATGGCCGTCGCCCACGAAGGACTTGCCTCACTAGCGGTAGATCTTCACGAAGTAGGCAATCTCCTTGCCCTTACAAACTCCTTGGTTCAACTCCACAATCTTGTCGGAGGCTCCCAAGTGACACCTAGCCAATCAAGGAGACACCACTGCAAGAAGTAACAAATGGTGTGTTGATGATGAACTCCTTGCTCTTGTGCTTCAAATGATAGTCTCCCAATACTCAACTCTCTCTCATAGGATTTGGATCTGGTGGAAAGAAGATTTGAGTGGAAAGCAACTTGGGGAAGGCTAGAGATCAAGATTCATGTGGTTGGAATGGAATATCTTGGCCTCAACACATGAGTAGGTGGTTCTCTCTAACTGGTAAGTTGGAAGTGTAGGTTTGTTCTGATGGCTCTTCCACTAATGAAGAGGAGGTGGAGGGGTATATATAGCCTCCACACAAAATCTAACCGTTGCACACAATTTACCAAACTCGGTGGGACCGAATTATCAAACTCGGTCAGACCAATTTAGTAAACCTAGTGACCGTTAGGGTTTTCGGTGGGACTGACATGCATCTCGGTAGGACCGATTTGGTTAGGGTGAGGGCATAACGTAATCTCGGTGAGACTGACATACAAACTCGGTGAGACCGAATTTGGTAATTAGCTAACCAGAGAGTTGGTCAGGTAAACTCGGTGGGACCGATTTGCTCTTTCGATGAGACCGAAAAGTTACAAAAGGGAAACAGAGAGTTTACATTGTAATCTCGGTGGGACCGATTCGTTCTTTCGATGAGACCTAAAAGTTACGAAGGGGAAACAGAGAGATTACAATCCCATCTCGGTGAGACCGAGATCCCTATCGGTGAAACCGATTTGCCTAGGGTTTGTGGCAGTGGCTATGACATTTGAACTCGGTGGCGCCGGATAGAAAGAATCGGTAGGGCCGAGTTGGACTTTGGGTTTAGGTCATATGTGGATGTGAGAAAGTAGTGGAGGGTTTTGGAGCATATCACTAAGCACATGGAGCAAGAGGCTTATTAAGCAACACCTCATCCCTTCTTGATAGTATTGGCTTTTCCTATAGACTCAATGTGATTTTGGATCACTAAAGTGTAAAATGAAGAGTCTTGAGCTTTTGAGCTTGAGCCAATCCTTTGTCCTTAATATTTTGAGGGATACACTTTCATCATCCATGCCATGCCATTCATTGAGCTTTCCTGAAATATTCATCTTGGAATAGTATTAGCTCAATGAGCTATATGTTGTTCTGAATTACTAAAACCACCTAGGGATAGTTGCACTTTCAGCTACTTTGCTGCATCACCCTTTCCTCTTCAAGGGAAAACCAACGCAGTGCTCAAGAGGTAGCACTTTCCCATGGGGAGTAATGCCTTCACATATAATAAGTAGAGGTGGTAATTTTTTTGAAGGTTAGCAAACATTGTATTGGTTACTTGAACAATTCATGAAAGAATATTGAGGGAAGAGAGATTTCACATATAAATATACTATCTTGGACATCTTTTGTAATTGTGAGCACTCATTAAAATATGACATGTTAAAAGGCTGATGTTGGACAAGGAAGACAACGTAATGGGTTATGTTTTCTTATATCTGAAATAAAGTATATTGTCATGGATCATTCAACATGCTGAGCTTGCCTTTCCCCCTCATGCTAGCAAAATTCTTTGCACCAAGTAGAGATACTACTTGTGCTTCCGAATATCCTTAAACTAGTTTTGCCATGAGAGTCCGCCATACCTACCTATGGATTGAGTAAGATCCTTCAAGTAAGTTGTCATCGGTGCATGCAATAAAAATTGCTCTCTAAATATGTATGATCTATTAGTGTGAAAAAAATAAGCTTTATACGATCTTCTGATGTGGAAGCAATAAAAGCGACGGACTGCATAATAAAGGTCCCTATCACAAGTGGCAATATAAAGTGACGTTCTTTCGCATTAAGATTTTGTGCATCCAACTATAAAAGTGCATGACAACCTCTGCTTCCCCCTGCCAAGGGCCTATCTTTTATTCTTGTCTTATTCTTTATGCAAGAGTCTTGGTGATCTTCACCTTTCCTTTTTACATTTTATCCTTTGGCAAGCACATTGTGTTGAAAAGATCCTATATATATATATATATATATATATATATATATATATATATATATATATATATATATATATATATATATATATATATATATATATATCCAATTGGATGTAAGGCATCATGAACTATTATTGTTGACATTACCCTTGAGTTAAAAGGTTGGGAGGCGAATCTATAAGCCCCTATCTTTCTCTGTGTTTGATTAAAACTTTGAACCCATAAATATCACGTGAGTGTTAGCAATTGTGTCGCGACCGGTTTTCCGGGTATTAATTCCCAGAAAATGGCCCTTGTGCTCATCAGCCCCAGGATTACTGTTAGCTGATGAGGCACCAACTTGATACAGAAATTCCAAGCAAAACACAAAATATGTAGTACAAGACCATACTGGTCTGTGAGTACAACAAATGGTTTCTAGTGGTTGATGGCGGAAGCGGGTTGTAAATCATCAGGGTCTATGGGACTCCATTTCCCATGGGAACAGCTGACCAGGTTAACTCCTATCTTCGCGAGACTGCTATCACCATTGCTTAGGTTCCGGGGCTATCATCACGGTCGCTCCTCTCCGCGCAAGAAATCTGGCCAAGACAATAGCCAGGGACAAGCCAGTGAGTACTTTGAATGTACTCGCAAACATTTTGAACATAGGTGTAATATAACCATGATGTGCTGAAAATATTTTATGCTCATGACGTCAGTCACAAAAGATAATAAAAATACTGATGCACACAAGCATGTTATTTATGAATATGCAATAACATAGTAGTATTAAAAATTATGAAATAAATAACAAACATGCCACAGTCGGGCGTCTTAGCGACACCACATAAAGGGCTTTAAAAGGAATGTCAGATCAAGCGCCTTAGCGACACCACATAAAGGGCTTTAAAAGAAATGTCATAATCAAGCGCCTTAGCGACACCACATAAAGGGCTTAAAAGAAATGCGGCAGTCAAGGCCTTAGCGACACCACATAAAGGGCTTAAAAGAATGTCATAGTCAAGCGCCTTAGCGACACCACATAAAGGGCTTAAAAGAATGTCATATCAGGCGCCTTAGCGACACCACATAAAGGGCTTAAAAGAAATGTCATAATCGAGGCGTCTTAGCGACACCACATAAAGGGCTTAAAAGAAATGCCACAGTCGGGCATCTTAGCGACACCACATAAAGGGCTTAAAAGAAATGCCGCAGTCGGGCGTCTTAGCGACACCACATAAAGGGCTTATAAAAGAATCACAATGAATATCCAGGAGGTAGAACCATCCCAGGGCTATTCAATAATGTCAATAACGTAGCGGTTAGTCCACAACTAAATAATAAACATAATCATCACAAGTCACAAGTCACAATCCATGTTCTGGTTTAACAGCTTTTCTCCTCCGAAGACCGACACTAAGACCGATACTTGACCCATCCCAGACTGTAATCCTTAACCATGGACACGGCTATTCGAATAGGTTTAATCTCTGCAGAGGGTGTACTCTTTACCCACGAGTAACAGATTTCTTTAGTCCATCGGGACTAATTCCGTCTACGGTCTTTTAAATGAAAACACACCTGACTTGCACACACCAGCTTAACTCACCGGTGTTTGGAATCACCCACGACACCCGTTAAGGAAAACTCTAAGTGGGGAGGCTACAACCTCGATTAGCATGGGATCACAAAATTTATACCGCTAAAATCTGGGAAGCTACCCCTCGGCTACAACCAAACACCCATGCCCCCGACCGGATGGTGGCTTTAATCCATGGTCGTGGTACCTCATCCCGCCCTACATGCGGTGTGTGCTAGAAAGGGGTTGACAAATTACTGAACCGTACTCTACTTGTTGTAGAGACTAGCGGTAGTACGAAACAAGTATGGGGGGTTACTGGAACAAGACTCGATCTAGGGTCGACTCTAGAGGTTTATAATGTTCCCTGCATGACGTGTATAACAAAAATATTCCAACCAACAGAATCACCGCTCATTATACCTTACTATGCCATACGGACATAACCGTCTCCGGACGGAGACCGGCGACAAACTCATGCCTACCCAAGGCAGAGGTTTTCCCGGATTCCTTCCGATATGCATTCAAGGCACATGAGGATGATTATCATCACAAGTGTGTTCGTTTCCAATAGCATGGAAATCACTAATATGCATTCATGCAAATGATCATGTCACATGAAATAACAAGTTCTCCGAAATGAGTTGGTGTTATAGACGTGTCAACGAACACACAAAAATATTATGCCGGGGTTCAGAATGCTTGCCTTCAATGTGTGTAAGGCAGGGTGCACTCCAAAACTTTTGAAAGTTTTCTTCTCTCTCTTCAAAGTCATATTTTAAATAAATTTGAATTAACACACAAATTCAAAACAGCACAAAAAGTTGTTTTGAAAAATTATCAATTAAATCTTAAAATAAACTAGATCAAATTTGAGAGAGGTAGGAAAAAGAATCATTTCATTTGGAGTTGTATTTAAAAAGTTAAGCTCGGTCAAAGTTTTGGTCAAAAACTGTTTAAAAAAAACAGAAAAAGAAAAACGCTTCGAATATAAGCATACGTTGAAGACGTACTTTGAGAATGCGCCTTTACTTACTACACGGGAGGCGGGTGGGTCAGCGGCAGTGGGCCTGCTCGCCCATCGGGTCGTTTGACCAGCCGCCTCTCCTCCCTTCCTCTCGCCCGAGAAGTGGTGGACTCGGCGATCGTCGCCGCGAACGGCGGGTCCTTGCGGGAGCTGAGAGCGGGATGGATCCGCAGATCAAGGGCGGTCCTTTCGGTGGTCGCGGTCATGGGACGGAGTGAGCTGCCGCGGCGAAGCCATGCGGAGGAGGCTTCGGTGGATTTGGGGTCTGGGCTATGGTGGCTCTCGGCCGGGCTGAGGCGATGGGCGGCTCCGCACGATCACGTGGAGTTGGGTGGTGGCGCTAGATTGCCGGGAGGTGCCTTGGTTGCGACGGAATCCGCCGGGACTTGGCGGTGACCGAACCGGCCGGAGTCGGGGAAGATGGCCTTCCCCTCCTCGACTGCTGGCCATGGTAGCTCTAGGGGGATCATTTGAGGTTGCTTGAGGACTCGATTGAGCTCCGGTGCCCTTATATAGGCGGTGGAGGTCGGTCCCGAGGCGGCCGGCGATAAGGACAACGGCGAACCGCCATTCTGTGCGGCAGGGCGACGTGGAGGCGACGAGAGCTAGCCGACGAGCGAGGGGATAAGCTTGCGCGGCTCCCAGGGGCAGGTGGCGAGCCGGGGTGGCTCGGGCGGCGCCGACCGTGGCAGAGGCGCACTGCGGACGCCGGCGTGCCGCCAAGAGTGCCCTGACGGCGGCGCTGTAGGGTGCCAGGGTGGTCGGGGTGGCGTGGCGGTGCAGGAGGGAAGTGCGTGGCGTGGCTCTACAGTGAGTGGCAAAACCAGGGGCACGACGCGGCGGTTTCGGATGTGTGGCTGCAGTTGGCGCGCTCTGGGCGCGTCCAGTACACGCCCACCATCTTCTCGACGAAATGCCATGGCCTGCTAGGTGGCTTGGTTGGAGCTGGGGATTAGCAGGTTTAGTCTAGGGGTAGCTGGGATGCTAGTGGACATGCCTGTTGAGTCAGAGGATCAGGTCCACAATGCAAACCAAAACTCATGCCAAATCTGTCCATGCACTCCAGGTGTTTGACAAAATGCCACAGGCACCTAGGCTTTTCTTGGAATGGCCAATTCTTCCAGATTGAAGTCTCTTTGGATGCACAGGAGGGTGGTGAGGTTAGTTTGTGAAAAGCACAAACTTGCTAGTGCAAGTTTTGCATAACTTCAAAACTGGACAGGAGGTAAAAGGCATGATCTCCTGGACCAAAAGTATTCCATTGGTTGCATTCCCCTGGACTTAGGGGTTTTGTAGGGTGGTCTACAAGCTGGGGAAAGAATCAAGGGCCAAAGTGCAAGCAAGGATATGGATGCTGCACAAACCATCATGTTGGACCTGAATGAAGATGAGGTTGATTCACTCAAAATTTTCAAACAACATCCCTGGATTTTATCATATAAAGGAATAATATGCTCCTACTGACATCCCATAATTTTGGTGGAGGCTAGAAGGAAGTATTTAAATGAGTTGCAGTGCAAAATTGCCCACTGGTCCAGAGAAGAAAAAAAAGGTGTAGAGCTCAAAATATTTCATGAATACAATATATTATTGCATAAAAGTGATTTAAAAACATCACCTGACATCTCAAATTTTTGGTTGGAATTTTAAGTGAATTTATCAAATGGTTGTAGTTCAAATATGGCCATATAATCTTGGAAAACCATTTTTCAAGAAAATAAAGATCAAGCAAATTAATTAAGTAATTAGTTCTACTAATTAAAGAAAAGTTTTTCTTGAGAGGTTAAACAAGTCCAATAACATATTTGAAAGGTTTTCTTTTGGGGAAAACTCCATAATAACAAGAGAAAAAGGAAAAGGTCCAAAAATCAAAAGGGAGCCCAGAAAATAAACTTTTTAATTTCCTGGCAAAATTTTAATGTTTAAAACTTAGTTAAATTTTTGGGGTGTTACAATACTACCCCCCTTAAGAAAAATCTCGTCCTCGAGATTTGCTAAGAGCGGTTTTGAAAAAGAAGTACCCCACGGTTACGTGTCTCTGCAAGCATGGTATGTGTTTGAGCGGAGGTGAGTCTGCTGCCATGGTGCTGTGTGAAATAAAGTAATCCACGAGCGTGAGAAGATATATGATGCAACAACTCAGGGAAAAGAAATCTCACTCCAGGATCCTTTTCGCGGTTACACATGTTAATCACAAGGAAAACTACTCATATAAGCAGGAACTAAATACTCGACTCGTCGCACAAATTTGAGGTACCAAGCATAAGTTACAACGTGATATTAAATGTTGAACTAACAAACACATCAGTGACGTCTAAAATGAGAATGGTAACTGGACGGGGTCTCGAGAAAATGTCTCTGGCAATGGAATACACTCCTCTTCTATCGGAGGAAGTGGATTGACCAGTCGATGTATGCGTCTCTCCGGGTCGGGCCTCAGTGGTCTGCCGATGGCAATCTGTGGGTTCAAATCAGCGAGACTCTGGAGATAATCCATTACTCGCTGTTTCAAATGTTCCTGAGCGATGATGTACTGGATAAGGTTGGCTAGCACTGGGTCTCTCTCAATCCGCCCACCGGGAAAAGATGTTACTCCTCCGGGTGCTGCACGGCTCGGAAAGTAATAATATCCTCGCTTCATGGTATAGGGTATCGCGGATCAAAGACGAGCAATCGCTTTTTCGCAGCAGCTTCTATGGCCAAAGCGTGGGGTTGGTATAGATTTCCACGAAGGAAACCTCCGCTGGATCTTGGTTGGGGTCTACGGGAGGGATGTGTACCGCTGCCCAATATTCCGAGGTGGAAGGGGTGATTCTCGATTTGAACAGCTCAGATCGGGTGGCTGGGTAGAACCCATGGTACCGCAGTAAAGTCCCACCATATTTTGACAAAGCTACCCGGGGTTGCATCTGGGGTTCTCAGATATATACTAGGGCTCGGCATGGCAAGAAATTGTTGTGAGAGTGGTGCACGAGGTGAGGGGTGCTGTGTAAGGTCACAAGGTGGCCTTTTTATATAGCATCTGGGCTGATTCATTTACCGTGGTGAAAGGTAAATTATATACCAGATCACCTCCAAGGATCGGTGTCAGCGTCGGAGATACACATATCTCATAAAGAGACGTGTTACTGTGAGTGTCGTCGGGGTTGGTTTTGGTAGCTGTGCCCGGAAAATATGCAACTGTGTGCTGACAAAAATATGCAAGGCTACTATTTAAAACAGAGGCACAACAACAGGCTGCGTTTATTTACAAGGTCACACGATTACAAAGCGAGGATACACTGAGACTCGGTACTACATGTACTTCTTAGTCTACCTCGTTTATGTCTAAACGGGCGTGCCTGGTGGATGTCGAGGCTTCTCCACGTGTCTCACTGTCGGGATTTGTCGGAGATGGAGGAGGAACTGCAGGGTCGGGGTAGCGATGATCACCATCGCGGGGATTGTTAGCCACAATCCCGTTGGAGTGTGTTCCCAAAAGGCGATTAAGTACTTCGGGGTCATCACAAGATCTTGGATGAAGGCCGGGCTGACCTCGTGGTATCAATCGGTGTCCGAACAGCACGACCGGGTTGTCGGCGTCGGGCTCGGTTTTCCTGCTTATCGGGCTCGCGAACCAGCTCTCCTCGAGCTGCGATCAGATCAATAGTGATTTGATCGAACAATGCCTCTAGTGCACTTACATAGCGCACTAGGTGCAACAATGCGGATCCGCCTCGTGATCTCCGCTGGCAACTTGGGTGGTCTACCATACCCTTCACGCTGGGGTAGTAGTAGAACGAGCGACGCTAACCCGGGCGACAACCGCCGGAGTTGAACTATAGCCTCTCGAGCGGCTAGCTGGATGGCTTGTGGCTCGAAGGAAGTGGTTCTTCCGGTGAACCTGTAGGGGCGTTCTGGCGACAGACCCCTACCGTAAATGTGCACCGTGGCCCAGAATTGACGGCTCTCCCCGCTCATGGTTCCTTGGTACACCACATATTCTGGGGGTTCCTCTAACGCATAGGCACGACGGGTGAGGTTTGTGAGTATGGTCACAAAACCTCCAAGATTGGTTGCTGTGGTCTCATTGTGCACTATGGGACCAGACATTGTGGCTAGGTTGGGGAAGAGGTTGTGCTGTGCTGGGTTGAGGCTAGCGTGCCCTTTTTTTTATAGAAAAGGGGATTGAGTCTTCCTTCGCACGCTTGCGAATGAGACATTTTAGCCATCGGTCACTGGCGTGTGATCGACAGGCTAATTCGATAGGTTGGGCACCGATTGTCAAATAGTGTCGGGGTCACTGTGGGGCTATTTTGCACGAGAAGCTTGGCAGGGTTTTTGGTTAAGGTCTGGTGGTTTGGCTTACCTAGGTTTTTCTTCGACCTGGCTAAGATAGGATTGGCCAATGGTCAGCCTGGCTCTGATACCAAGTTTGTCGCGGCCGGTTTTCCGGGTATTAATTCCCAGAAAATGGCCCTTGTGCTCATCAGCCCGTGATTACCAAGTTAATGATGAGGCACCAACTTGATACAGAAATTCCAAGCAAAACACAAAATATGTAGTACAAGACCATACTGGTCTGTGAGTACAACAAATGGTTTCTAGTGGTTGATGGCAGAAGCGGGTTGTAAATCATCAGGGTCAATGGGACTCCATTTCCCACGGGAACAACTGACCAGGTTAACTCCTATCTTCGCGAGACTGCTATCACCATTGCTTAGGTTCCAGGGCTGTCATCACGGTCGCTCCTCTCCGCGCAAGAAATCTAGCCAAGACAATAGCCAGGGACAAGCCAGTGAGTACTTTGAATGTACTCGCAAACATTTTGAACACAGGTGTAATATAACCATGATGTGCTGAAAATATTTTATGATCATGACGTCAGTCACAAAAGATAGTAAAAATACTGATGCACGCAAGCATGTTATTTATGAATATGCAATAACATAGTAGTATTAAAAATTATGAAATAAATAACAAACATGCCACAGTTGGGCGTCTTAGCGACACCACATAAAGGGCTTTAAAAGGAATGCCACAGTCGGGCGTCTTAGCGACACCACATAAAGGGCTTTAAAAGAATTGTCATGATCAAGGCCTTAGCGACACCACATAAAGGGATTAAAAGAATGTTTAATCGGGCGCCTTAGCGACACCACATAAAGGGCTTAAAAGAAATGTCATGATCAAGCGCCTTAGCGACATCACATAAAGGGCTTAAAAGAAATGCATAATCAATGCCTTAGCGACACCACATAAAGGGCTTAAAAGAAATGTCATAGATCAGGCGCCTTAGCGACACCACATAAAGGGCTTAAAAGAAATGCCGCATCGAGGCCTTAGCAACACCACATAAAGGGCTTAAAAGAAATGTCATGATCGAAGGCCTTAGCGACACCACATAAAGGGCTTAAAAGAAATGCCGCAGTCGGGCGTCTTAGCGACACCACATAAAGGGCTTATAAAAGAATCACAGTGAATATCCAGGAGGTAGAACCATCCCAGGGCTATCCAATAATGTCAATAACACAGCGGTTAGTCGACAACTAAATAATAAACATAATCATCACAAGTCACAAGTCACAATCCATGTTCTGGTTTAACAGCTTTTGTCCTCCGAAGACCGACACTGTAACGCCCTCGATGCGGTTATATCTCCCACGTGTCGAAGCACGACTTAGAGGCATAACCGCATTGAAAGCAATGTCGCAAGTGAGGTAATCTTCACACAACCCATGTAATACATAAGGGAAAAGAGATACATAGTTGGCTTACAATCGCCACTTCACACAATACATGAGTAAAACATTACATCATACAGATACAATCAAGGTCCGACTACGGAACCAAAATAAAAGAGGACTACCCCAAATGCTACATGATCCCCGACCGTCCCAACTGGCTCCACTCCGATCAACTCAAACGAAACAACACAATAAACAAGATCTCCATCGAGCTCCTCCTTGAGCTTGATGCGCCACCGCACGGTTTCATCGGCACCGCAAACTGGTTTTGAAGTATCTGTGAGTCACGGGACTCAGCAATCTCACACCGCGAGATCAAGACTATTTAAGCTTAAAGGAAGGACAGGTAGTGAGGTGGAGCTGCAGCAAGTTTACTAGCATATATGGTGGCTACATACGCAAATGAGAGCGAGAAGAGAAGGCAAAAGCACGGTCGAATAACTATGATCAAGAAGTGATCCTGAAACTACTTACGCCAAACATAACTCCAACACCGTGTTCACTTCCGGACCACGAGAAGAGACCATCACAGTTACACACGCGTTGGTGTATTTTAATTGAGATCCACTTTGGGTTTTCTACAACCGACATTAACAAATTCCCATCTGCCACATAACGCATGGCACGGCTTTGAAAGTTCAAACCTCGCAGGGTGTCCCAACTTAGCCCATGATAAGCTCTCGCGATCAACGGCGAATAGACCTTCTCCCGGAAGCCGATCAGTCTCGGAATCCGGCCACAAGACATTTCACAGCAATAAAACAAGTCCAGAAGACCTCCGGCGTGCCGACACCTCGATAGTAGCCACAGATCTCGCCTCGTGCCACGACCGGATAAGCGAAGCGACAGAACCGACGTAACCCAAGTTGCCAAGGGATGGTCCCGACGGTGTTTAGTTTGGACCAACGCTAGACAAGCACCGCCCGGGGTGAATAAAGATGACCCTTGAGAGCGCGACTCCCAAGGGAAAAAGGCTAGGAGAGGCAAATGTAGAACCAATGTTGGGCCTTGCTGGAAAAGTCTTATTCAAAGCGAACTGTCAAGGGGTCCCATAAATCACCCGACGCGTTAGGGACGCAAAATCCGGGAACATAATACCGATATGACGGAAACTAGGGCGGCAAGAGTGGAACAAAACACAGGCATAAGGCCGAGCCTTCCACCCTTTACCAAGTATATAGATGCATTAGTTAAATAAGATATATTGTGATATCCCAACAAGTAAACATGTTCCAACAAGGAACAACATCTCCATGTTCCAACAAGGAACAAACTTCATCTTCACCTGCAACTAACAACGCTATAAGAGGGGCTGAGCAAAGCGGTAACATAGCCAATCAACGGTTTGCTAGGAAGGGTGCAACAGGTTAGAGGTTCATGACAATTTGGGATGGCTTGATATAGCAAGTGGTAGGCATCGTAGCATAGGCATAGCAAAAGAGCGAGCATCTAGCAAGCAAAGATAGAAGTGATTTCGAGGGTATGGTCATCTTGCCTGAAATCCCGCAAGGAAGAAGAACGAGTCCATGAAGAAGACAAACGGGCGTAGTCGAACGAATCCTCACAACTCCGGAACGAACCCGAAGCTAACGAGAGAAGCAAACCGGAAAGAAGCAAACAACATAGTAAACACACAATCATAAACATGGCATGATGCACAAACAAATATGATGCATGTCCGGTTTAAATAGCATGGCATGGCAATATGCACAAACAATCCTACAAATTACGTGGAGCTCAATATGCAACGAGTTGCATATTGACGGAACACCACAACACTTATTTAGTTCTCTCTCGGTTAGGTACACAACAATATTAAATGTTGTTAAACATGGCAAGAGGTGGAGCATAATTAAACTAACTATTTAGGCAAGTTTAAATGAGGCCGGAAATAAGAAACAACAATTCCGGAAAATCCTCATGAGCAATATTTTAGATTCGGTACTGTTCTGCCCTAAACACAATTTTAGAGTTGTTAAACAGCAACATAAAGTGGACCATGTTAATCTAGGCATTTTTCCACCCCTTTTACATATAAAGAACATTTAAAACGGAGTTACGGTTATTTAGTTATGAAATAAAACATTTTAGCATGGCATATATGCAAAATTTAAATAAACAGCATTTTAAACATTTTAAACATGGATGAAAACTGCATATTATGAAACTAGACAAAATTCTGAGCAAGTTTCATATATAATTTATTTAGATCTGATGCACGGTTAATTAGTTAGGATATGCATGAAGTGCCAGGGTTTTTCTGCAAAACGGTAATTCTCTGGATAATAGATAAATTCGTCCAGAGGAAAAAAACACTATATGGGCCGAATCTAAGCAGAGGTCCAACAGAACGGAGGAAAAAAAAAGGTGTTGGTCTGGCCTCACCATGGGCTATGGCCCAGTTTGAAGGAGGGAGCCGACTGGGCCTGGAGGCCGGTCTGCTGGGTCGGGAGATGGGCCACGGGCGGAGGGCGCGGCCCAGGGCGCTGAGGCATCGGCCTTCTCGTGCTCTCGCTCGAGCACGAGGCCATGGCAGCGGCAAACTCGGCGGAGGCAGCCGGTCCATGAGGTTGGGGACGGGCGCCGGTGGCCGGAGCAGACCAGATCCGGGTGCGGCGGCCCCATTTCCGGCGATGGTTGACGGATCCGGCGAGGTTGAAGCATAATGGCGGCGTCATGGAGCTCCGGCGGGATCCCCTGGAAGTAACAGAGAGAGAGGGAGCTCGGGATGAGAGAGAGAGCAAGGGAAACGAGAGAGAGGGGCAACGGGGAGACGCGACCTGGTCGTCAAGGTCGCCGGCGGCGGTGCTGCAAGGCAGCGAGGGAGGCGGCAGGAGGCGGGGTTGGTCGGCGGCGGAGCTGGATCGAGGGGCTCCTTCCCCTCGAGTGGGGATCCAGGCGGCGGGGCGCGCAGCCTCCACCGGGCCCAGATCGCCCAGGGCGGGCAGCGGATGGGCTGCGCAGGCCACGGGCGGCGGGGAAAGGGCAGGAGGTGACGTGGGCACGCGTGGGTTGGAGGAGAGGGGGCGGCTGGGCGGCGCTTATCCAGACAAAGGGCGCCAAGTGGCGGCGAAGGGGAGGCCCAGCGGAATTTGAGGAGGGAACGAGGGAGAGGCGGCTGCAGGTAGGTGGAGGGGCTAGGGATGCCCAAAATGGACTAGGGGTGTTAAATAGGGTAAGGCTAGGGTTAGGGGGGTTTTTGAGGGGTTTCGGAGCCTCCGATCGCGATCCGACGATCAGGAAAAGAGGGGGGTTTTTGGTGAGCTGCGGGTGGGCTGTGACGAGAGGGTCTGGACTGAGGGGAGAGAGAAGAAATGCAGCCCGCACGATTTCGAGACCAAACATCCGATTTAATATACCGACTATAACCCGGTTATAAATATAACGGTTGGGCGATCAAACGAACTCCGAATGCGATTTAAACTTGGCGGCGGCCTGTCTACACTATAATAAGACCGCATGACAAGTTGCAACCCATTCCGAGAACATTATTATGCCACTTATAAAATAATATTTCGGAGGTGCAGCAAGCGCGTGCAAGTGTATCCGGACTCGAACGGACAACGGAGAGAACCGACGGAACATTTAACGGATGCAAGTTTTGAAAAAACATGCGGATGAAATGCAGATGATGCCATGAGATGAGATGCATAACAAGAACAAAATGCAAAACAACAAACAAAACCCAACCACAAAGGAAATAATAAATCACATCTCCGGAAAGGGCAAGAGTCGGAGTTACGAATATGGAAAGTTGTATCCGGGGTGTTACAACACTCCACCACTACGAGAGGATCTCGTCCCGAGATCTAGGATGGCACCGGAGGGAAAAGGACGAGGAAGATGAGAGATAAAAACTAAGTTGCTTCTTTGACAAACGAGTGAAACCCAAGAACCTTGAGAGGTTGAGCAAAATGAAAGAAAGAACACAACGAAGATGAACAAGGTTGAAAACAATCCGTTAGAAAAGAGGAACAAGGAACATTACGACGAGAACCAAGAGGTTGAAAAGGCATGAATCAAGAGTTCAATGGACAAGATAGAATTCGGAACCACTCCGTTTAAAACAAGATAGAGAAGGAATAAGATTGATATAATTTGGACAGCACTCCGACTGAACATGGAAGGAATATAACATGAACTTGAGAAGATGGGATGATAGTTGATGAAATCAACAACATACTGCCTCCGGAACTATTGAAAAAAGGCACAAGGGGTAAGAAAGATTTCAGACAGCTCTCCGGTTGAGGAAGCAGGCAAAACTTGATAAGATGAGAGAACTCGAATGAAAACACAACACTCCGGTTAAATGGATAAGCAAGAAAATAACATGATCTTGACAAAACGAGGTGATAGGTCGAAGAGTGCAACATCACAATGCCTCCGGAAGAAAAATTGAAGATAGGTCATTGGAATAAAGGAATGGAGAAGAAAATGACAACTTGTGCCACAAATGAACTTGGAAAAGCACCCTTGCAAAGAAGAATTGAACGGAGTTGTTGGAAAACCAACAACGAAATGAATAAGCTTGTAGTGGGCTTATGGAAACATCTCCACATTATGAGGTGAGCTTCTGCCACCAACGGAAACAAACGATTGGATTGATATCAACAAGGAGACGAGAAACTTATTTCACCGGGAGGACAAATGAAGAACTTGGGTCATTAATAAGCACCATAAATAGCAACAATCCTTAGGGAAAGCTTTAGGTGAAATATAGCCCAAGATAACTCCAATGAAGAGATTGATGGATTTAAAATACCTCATTCTTGACAACATGTGAAACATGAAACACGAACTCAAATTGTCGAGAATGATATAACACCACCTCAAATGATAAGGTAGAACGAATTGCACTTCGAAATGCAAGAAGAAGAATACTTGAACTCCTCAAAACAAAACATGTGTTGAGCACCATGTTCAATTTTGAGTATAGCTTGGCGGCTCATATCTCCGAGAGAAATCTTGAATAACAATTGAAGAATGAAAAGAATCCTTGACGAAGCACCATGTAGAGCCTCCATGAAGAACTCGGGTAAGAAAAGGATTATAAAAGAAAGAGAAGTTGAAAACACAAGGTGAAGCCTTGCAGTGATAAGATGAAGCTTTGAAATGATATAACCGAGAAAAGTTGGAACTCTGGAAAGAAAAGATGAAGCATCTCGTACCGAAATTTGTGATATGATGAACAAACTCCGGAAAGAAGAGATGAACAACTTAGAACTGAGAAATTGATACCATTACGAACTCCGGAAGAATGAATCAATCACTTGGATGAAACAAGAACAAGAATTATGTTATGCGTATCCTTCACCAATTTAGATTGATGACAAGCAACGGATTCGGCATACTACTTATTCTCGTAGAAAGGATTAAGATAGATATGGCGCGAACTTGGGAAGGTCTTCAACGAACCACCGGTAGGATTGGAAAGAACGAATGAGTCTATATGATGACGAAGGAAGAGAACTCTTGAATAAACCACCATAATAATTGAGAAAGAACGTCGCGAAGGCCCAATTCACCAGGAAGAATTGGAAAATGAATGAAGATATTTGAGGGGATTTAGATACATAAGAACGGAGAGATCATGAACTGATTAGAGGATATTTCGACGATTCACCGGTGAGATTTGGAAAACCCAGAGTTGAACGCTTGAATGAATAATTCTGAGATGATGGGCTCCGAAGAATCAAACTGAAAAGACTCCTGAAATGCTCCGGGTGGGTTAAAAGAATTCTCACAATGAAAAACAATTATGAGAATGGCACGAAGCTAGAACCATGAATCTTGAAGAGAAAGAAGCGAGATTTAAGAGAAACTCTTCTTCGGTCTTCAAAATTCGATAATGACGACGAGAACATCACCATGAATTATTGAAGCACTCCGGAATGAAAATTAGGAAGGTTGAACCAACAATGAAAATAATTTGGAAGATCTTGGAGAAAAACATATGATCGATGATAACCCATTCTTACGCCAAACTTTGCAAAGAATTTGGGAATAGCTCCAGAAAATAAAAGAGTCGTAAGATCCTCGAAAAGACACGTGGGTTAGGGCCCACTCAAAAGAACCACCGTTGAACAATTGTTTGAAATAGATATTGCACCGGTAGAGTTAAATGGCTTGAATGAGCTAGCATCCTCAAAAGAACTTGAGTGAATTGAGAATGGAAACTACAATCTTCTGAGATATCTTCAACACTCCGGAACCATTGAATAGCGAGAAGTGGATGATTAAGAGATGCACCGACATGAGAAAGCATTGTGAAAAGAGGAAAAGGGATAAGATCAACACCGAAATCTTGAACTAAATCCACCGGAGAAGAAAATTAGAATGGAACAAAGATAAGGTTAAAGCTTCCTTAGCGTCTTCATGAGAAATCACCGGATAAAACATTAAAGGAAAAGAATGAAGAAACTTCACTCAATAAAAATGGATACTTGATTAGAAATCTGAGTCCTTGAAGAAAAAGGGGTTGGAGGGCGGGAAATCAAAACAACTTGGGTCAGATGAAACGCACACCGTTGAGAAAAAGCTTAGAATTGATCTTGCGAATGTTGGAATGATCGGATTCACTTGAAGAGAAGCACGCCGGTTGGAAAAGAATTAACATGACAAGCTCAGTGATCAAGAAGGATTAGTATTCACATAGAAATATGAGAACACCATTTAGAATAAGGTATGGAATCAACACTTGACTTTGAAGCAACTCGAATACCACAAAACAAAACAAAACAAAGGATTGGCTTCAAGAATGAGCCGAACAAACACATGATAGAGATTTCGCCCAAAGTGTTCGTGGTGGGGCCCACACGACACGACGATAGCGGACGTCACGAATGACAAACAAGACGCCCCGAATCAGCATAGCCAAGGATTCTTTAAGACGCCTCGCGACCACCAGAATCGACCGTGAATGGGCGGACCACTAGACTTTGAACCCCAATCTCAAATCATACATCCGTCGGAAAGAAAATCCCGTAAGCTACTAGAATTCCCACCTATAAACTCCCAAACTTTCTGGTTATGCAATCTGGTGTTGGGGATACAGGGACACAAAATATATCACCCAAACTAACAATACCTAGATCCATTGTATCCATCCGTCAACACATAACCAAGAAATCCTCGAAATCGTGTACCTCGACCTTCAAAAACATCCGTTATACAAGTCATGGCAATACTCCCGACTCGCCACAAGATCGGGCTATCGGGGTTATCTCACCAACAACAGCACAAAAGAGATTTCGATGTCGGCAAAACTCAGGTATTCCGAATCTGCAACGATAAAATTGTGACGACAACACCTCGGAGCTCAACTCCCCGGACACCGCCACAACCCCTAAATGTCGAGGCACCAAGAACAATGTTCTCGCCACAAAACCATCGAACGATTCCAAGATACCCACGTGATCCTAAAAAAATTTTTAGTGAAATTTGAGGAGAGAAGAGTCAAAACTCTACGTCAGGATACCTCACCAGAGCGACGAAGGGACTGAGGAGTAAAAGAATCCTACTCTCCGATGTATATAATCCTAAGACTCAAAACATTTTCCATTCTAGACTCAACAACGCCAAGAAACAATCAAGTAGGGGCTCCTAAGTCGGGAAGGCTCGATTACCAACTTGTAACGCCCTCGATGCGGTTATATCTCCCACGTGAAGCACGACTTAGAGGCATAACCGCATTGAAAGCAATGTCGCAAGTGAGGTAATCTTCACACAACCCATGTAATACATAAGGAAAAGAGATACATAGTTGGCTTACAATCGCCACTTCACACAATACATGAGTAAAACATTACATCATACAGATACAATCAAGGTCCGACCACGGAACCAAAATAAAAGAGGACTACCCCAAATGCTACACAGATCCCCGATCGTCCCAACTGGCTCCACTACTGATCAACTCAAACGAAACAACACAATAAACAAGATCTCCATCGAGCTCCTCCTTGAGCTTGATGCGCCACCTGCACGGTTTCATCGGCACCGCAAACTGGTTTTGAAGTATCTGTGAGTCACGGGACTCAGCAATGTCACACCCGAGATCAAGACTATTTAAGCTTAAAGGAAGGACAGGGTAGTGAGGTGGAGCTGCAGCAAGCGACTAGCATATATGGTGGCTACATACGCAAATGAGAGCGAGAAGAGAAGGCAAAAGCACGGTCGAATAACTATGATCAAGAAGTGATCCGAAACTACTTACGCCAAACATAACTCCAACACGTGTTCACTTCCGGACCTCCGAGAAGAGACCATCACGGTTACACACGCGTTGGTGTATTTTAATTGAGATCCACTTTGGGTTTTCTACAACGGACATTAACAAATTCCCATCTGCCACATAACCGCTGGCACGGCTTTGAAAGTTCAAACCCTGCAGGGTGTCCCAACTTAGCCCATGATAAGCTCTCGCGATCAACGAAGAATAGACCTTCTCCCGGAAGCCGATCAGTCTCGAATCCGGCTACAAGACATTTCACAGCAATAAAACAAGTCCAGAAGACCTCCCGGCGTGCCGACACCTCGATAGTAGCCGCAGATCTCGCCTCGAGCCACGACCGGATAAGCGAAGCGTCTGGGAACCGACGTAACCCAAGTTGCTAAGGGATGGTCCCAGACGGTGTTTAGTTTGGACCAACGCTAGACAAGCACCGCCCGGGGTGAATAAAGATGACCCTTGAGCGCGACTCCCAAGGGAAAAAGGCTAGGAGAGGCAAATGTAGAACCAATGTTGGGCCTTTTTGGAAAAGTCTTATTCAAAGCGAACTGTCAAGGGGTCCCATAAATCACCCGACCGCGTTAGGGACGCAAAAATCCGGGAACATAATACCGATATGACGGAAACTAGGGCGGCAAAGTGGAACAAAACACAGTGCATAAGGCCGAGCCTTCCACCCTTTACCAAGTATATAGATGCATTAGTTAAATAAGATATATTGTGATATCCCAACAAGTAAACATGTTCCAACAAGGAACAACATCTCCATGTTCCAACAAGGAACAAACTTCATCTTCACCGCAACTAACAACGCTATAAGAGGGGCTGAGCAAAGCGGTAACATAGCCAATCCAGCGGCGGGGCGCAGCCTCCACCGGCCCAGATCGCCCAGGCGGACCATGGATGGGCCTGCAGGCCTGGGCAAGGGAAAGGGCAGGAGGTGACGTGGCACGCGTGGGTTGGAGGAGAGGCGGCTGCGGGTGGCGCTTATCCCGACAAAGGGCGCCAAGTGGCGGCGAAGGGGAGGCCCAGCGGAATTTGAGGAGGAACGAGGAGAGGCGGCTGCAGGTAGGTGGAGGGCTAGGGATGCCCAAAATGGACTAGGGGTGTTAAATAGGGTAAGGCTAGGGTTAGGTGGGTTTTGAGGGTTTTGACCTCCGATCGCGATCCGACGATCAGGAAAAGAGGGGGTTTTGGTGAGCTGCGGGTGGGCTGTGACGAGAGGGTCTGAACTGAGGGGAGAGAGAAGAAATGCAGCCCGCACGATTTGGAGACCGAAACATCCGATTTAATATACCGACTATAACCCGTTATAAATATAACGGTTGGGCAGTCAAACGAACTCCGAATGCGATTTAAACTTGGCAAAGTGCCTGTCTACACTATAATAAGACCGCATGACAAGTTGCAACCCATTCCGAGAACATTATTATGCCACTTATAAAATAATATTTCGGAGGTGCCGCGGGCGCGTGCAAGTGTATCCGGACTCGGAACGGACAACGGAGAGAACCGACGGAACACGAACGGATGCAAGTTTTGAAAAAAACATGCGGATGAAATGCAGATGATGCCATGAGATGAGATGCATAACAAGAACAAAATGCAAAACAACAAACAAAACCCAACCACAAAGGAAATAATAAATCACATCTCCGGAAAGGGCAAGAGTCGGAGTTACGAATATGGAAAGTTGTATCCGGGGTGTTACAGACACTAAGACCGATACTTGACCCATCCCAGACTGTAATCCTTAACCATGGACACGGCTATTCGAATAGGTTTAATCTCTGCAGAGGGTGTACTCTTTACCCACGAGTAACGGATTTCTTTAGTCCATCGGGACTAATTCCGTCTACGGTCTTTTAAATGAAAACGCACCTGACTTGCACACACCAGCTTAACTCACCGGTGTCTGGAATCACCCACGACACCCATTAAGCAAAACTCTAAGTGGGGAGGCTACAACCTCGATTATCATGGGATCACAAAATTTATACCGTGCGCAAAACTGGGGAAGCTACCCCCTCGGCTACAACCGAAACACCCATGCCCCCTGACCGGATGACTGGCTTTAATCCATGGCGGTGGTACCCTCATCCCGGCCCCTCTGTACGGTGTGTGCTAGAAAGGGGTTGACAAATTACTGAACCGTACTCTACTTGTTGTAGAGACTAGCGGTAGTACGAAACAAGTATTGGGGGTTACTAGAACAAGACTCGATCTAGGGTCGACTCAGGAGGTTTATAATGTTCCCTGCATGACGTGTATAACAAAAATATTCCAACCAACAGAATCACCGCTCATTATACCTTACTATGCCATACCGGACATAACCGTCCCGACGGAGACCGACGACAAACTCATGCCTACCCAAGGCAGAGGTTTTCCCGGATTCCTTCCGGTATGCATGCAAGGCACATGAGGATGATTATCATCACAAGTGTCTTCGTTTCCAACAGCATGGAAATCACTAATATGCATTCATGCAAATGATCATGTCACATGAAATAACAAGTTCTCCGAAATGAGTTGGTGTTATAGACGTGTCAACGAACACACAAAAATATAATGCCGGGGTTCAGAATGCTTTCCTTCAATGTGTGGTAAGGCAGGGTGCACTCCAAAACTTTTGAAAGTTTTCTTCTCTCTCTTCAAAGTCCTATTTTAAATAAATTTGAATTAACACACAAATTCAAAACAGCACAAAAAGTTGTTTTGCAAAATTATTAATTAAATCTTAAAATAAACTAGATCAAATTTGAGAGAGGTAGGAAAAAGAATCATTTCATTTGGAGTTGTATTTAAAAAGTTAAGCTCGGTCAAAGTTTTGGTCAAAAACTATTTTTAAAAAAAACAGAAAAAGAAAAACGTTTCGAATATAAGCATACGTCGAAGACGTACTTTGAGAATGCGCCTTTAGTTACTACACGTGGAGGCGGGGCTGGGTCACTGACAGTGGGCCTTCCCGCCCATCGGGTCGTTTGACCGATCGCCCTCCTCGCCTTCCTCCGCCCGGCAGAGTGCGGGACTCGCGATCGTCGCCGTGAACAGTGGGTCCTTGTGGGAGCTGAGAGCGGGGATGGATCCGCAGATCAAGGGCGGTCCTTCCGTGGTCGCGGTCGTGCGGGACGGAGTGAGCTGCCGGCGGCGAGCTTCACGGCAGAGGAGGCTTCGGGTGGATTTCTGGTCCTGGGCTATGGTGGCTCTCGGTCGGGGCTGAGGCGATGGGCAGCTCCGCACGATCACGTGGAGTTGGGTGGTGGCGCTAGATTGCCGGGAGGTGCCTTGGTTGCGACGAAATCGGCTGGGACTTGGCGGCGACCGAACCGGCCGGACTCGGGGAAGATGGCCTTCCCCTCCTCGACTGCTGGCCATGGTAGCTCTAGGGGGATCATTTGAGGTTGCTTGAGGACTCGATTGAGCTCCGGGGCCCTTATATAGGCGGTGGAGGTCGGTCCCGAGGCGGCCGGCGATAAGGACAACGGCGAACCGCCATTCTATGCGGCAGGGCGACGTGGAGGCGACGAGAGCTAGCCGACGAACGAGGGGATAAGCTTGCGCGGCTCCCGGGGGCAGGTGGCGAGCCAGGGTGGCTAGGGCAGCGCCGACCGTGGCAGAGGCGCACTGCGGACGCCGCCGTGCCGCCAAGAGTGCCCTGATGGCGGCGCTGTAGGGTGCCAGGGTGGCCGGGGTGGCGTGGCGGTGCTGGAGGGAAGTGCGTGGCGTGGCTCTACAGTGAGTGTAAAAACCAGGGGCACGACGCGGCGGTTTCGGATGTGTGGCTGCAGTTGGCGTGCTCTGGGCGCGTCCAGTGCACGCCCACCATCTGCTCGACGAAATGCCATGGCCTGCTAGGTGGCTTGGTTGGAGCTGGGATTAGTGTTTAGTCTAGGGGTAGCTGGGATGCTAGTGGACATGCCTGTTGGGTCAGAGGATCAGGTCCACAATGCAAACCAAAACTCATGCCAAATCTGTCCATGCACTCCAGGTGTTTGACAAAATGCCACAGGCACCTAGGCTTTTATTGGAGTGGCCAATTCTTCCAGATTGAAGTCTCTTTGGATGCACAGGAGGGTGGTGAGGTTAGTTTGTGAAAAGCACTAACTTGCTAGTGCAAGTTTTGCAGAACTTCAAAACTGGACAGGACGTAAAAGGCATCATCTCCTGGACCAAAAGTATTCCATTGGTTGCATGCTCCTGGACTTAGGGGTTTTGTAGGGTGGTCTACAAGCTGGAGAAAGAATCAAGGGCCAAAGAGCAAGCAAGGATATGGATGCTGCACAAACCATCATGTTGGACCAGAATGAAGATGAGGTTGATTCACTCAAAATTTTCAAAGAACATCCCTGGATTTTTGCATATAAAGGAATAATATGCTCCTACTGACATCCCATAATTTTGGTGGAGGCTAGAAGGAAGTAGTTAAATGAGTTGCAGTGCAAAATTGCCCACTGGTCCAGGGAAGAAAAAAAAGATGTAGAGCTCAAAATATTTCATGAATACAATATATTATTGCATAAAAGTGATTTAAAAACATCACCTGACATCTCAAATTTTTGGTTGGAATTTTAAGTGAATTTATCAAATGGTTGTAGTTCAAATATGGCCATATAATCTTGGAAAACCATTTTTCAAGAAAATAAAGATCAAGCAAATTAATTAAGTAATTAGTTCTACTAATAAAAGAAAAGTTTTTCTTGAGAGGTTAAACAAGTCCAATAACATATTTGAAAGGTTTTCTTTTGGGGAAAACTCCATAATAACAAGAGAAAAAGAAAAAGGTCCAAAAATCAAAAGGGAGCCCAGAAAATAAACTTTTTAATTTCCTGGCAAAATTTAATGTTTAAAACTTGGTTAAATTTTTGGGGTGTTACAAATTGTGAAAGATTAAATGATAGTTGAGTATGTGAAGTTTGCTGAATTAAAGCTCTGATATAGACCCTTCCTGAAAATAAGATGAATTGTAATTGTTTGATGACTAATAACACGGTTTGTTAGTAGTCAAGAAAGTTTATGATCTATACTTTAACATGTGAATAGCTTGTTACTTGATCATGAGAAGCTTTATGATATGAGCTACTGTTATGATATATAATGATGCTAGAAAAGGTGATTGAAATTATCATTGATCAAACTTGTGCACCTGCTAGCATTCACACTTCATAAATTATTTCTTTTATCATTTACCTACTCGAGGACGAGCAGGAATTAAACTTAGATGATGATGTCGTCTCCAACGTATCTATAATTTATGAAGTATTCATGCTATTATATTATCTGTTTTGGATGTTTATGGGCTTTACTAAACAATTTTATATTATTTTGGGACTAACCTATTAAACGAGGCCCAGCCCAAATTGCTGTTTTCTTGCCTATTTCAAGTGTTTCAAGAAAAGGAATATCAAACGGAGTCCAAACGGAATGAAACCTTGGGAGGGTTATTTTGGAACGGAAGCAATCCAGAGACTTGAGAGTATCGTCGGGGAAGCTTCAAGGAAGCCACGAGGCAGGGAGGCGCGCCCTACCCCCCTGGGCGCGCCCCCACCCTCGTGGGCCCCTCGTGGCTCCCCTGACCGACTTCTTTCACCTATATATGTCCATATACCCTAAAAACATCGAGGAACAAAATAGATCGGGAGTTCCACCGCCGCAAGCCTCTGTAGCCACCAAAAACCAATCGGGACCCTGTTCCGGCACCCTGCCGGAGAGGGGAATCCCTCACCGGTGGCCATCTTCATCATCCAGGCGCGCTCCATGACGAGGAGGGAGTAGTTCACCCTCGGGGCTGAGGCTATGTACCAGTAGCTATGTGTTTGATCTCTCTCTCTCTCTCTCTCTCTCTCTCTCTCTCTCTCTTGTGTTCTTGATTTGGTACGATCTTGATGTATCGTGAGCTTTGCTATTATAGTTGGATCTTATGATGTTTCTCCCCCTCTACTCTCTTGTAATGGATTGAGTTTTCCCTTTGAAGTTATCTTATCAGATTGAGTCTTTAAGGATTTGAGAACACTTGATGTATGTCTTGCATGTGCTTATCTGTGGTGACAATGGGATATCACGTGATCCACTTGATGCATGTTTTGGTGATCAACTTGCGGGTTCAGTGACCTTGTGAACTTATGCATAGGGGTTGGCACACGTTTTCGTCTTGACTCTCTGATAGAAACTTTGGGGCACTCTTTGAAGTACTTTGTGTTGGTTTGAATAGATGAATCTGAGATTGTGTGATGCATATTGTATAGTCATACCCACGGATACTTGAGGTGACATTGGAGTATTTAGGTGACATTAGGGTTTTGGTTGATTTGTGTCTTAAGGTGTTATTCTAGTACGAACTCTATGATAGATCAAATGGAAAGAATAGCTTCATGTTATTTTACTACGGACTCTTGAATAGATCGATCAAAAATGATAACTTTGAGGTGGTTTCGTACCCTACCATAATCTCTTCGTTTGTTCTCCTCTATTAGTGTCTTTGGAGTGACTCTTTGTTGCATGTTGAGGGATATTTATATGATCCAATTATGTTATTATTGTTGAGAGAACTTGCACTAGTGAAAGTATGAACCCTAGGCCTTGTTTCCTAACATTGCAATACCATTTGTGCTCACTTTTATCATTAGTTACCTTGCTGTTTTTATATTTTCAGATTACAAAAACCTATATCTACCATCCATATTGCACTTGTATCACCATCTCTTCGCCGAACTAGTGCACCTATACAATTTACCATTGTATTGGGTGTGTTGGGGACACAAGAGACTCTTTGTTATTTGGTTGCAGGGTTGTTTGAGAGAGACCATCTTCAACCTACGCCTCCCACGGATTGATAAATCTTAGGTCATCCACTTGAGGGAAATTTGCTACTGTCCTACAAACCTCTGCACTTGGAGGCCCAACAACGTCTACAAGAAGAAGGTTGTGTAGTAGACATCATGCACTTGCACTAGTAGAAAAAGGGTCAAACGTGAAGCACATTAGTGCCGGTTCCAACGGCTAGCCGGGCTGCTTTCATTAGTACCGGTTCGTGGCGAACCTTTAGCACCGGTTCGTGCCACGAACCGGTACTAATGAGAGTGGTGGCAGGATGTTGTCGATGGGACCCCTCCAGCCCTTTAGTACGGTTCTTGCACGAACCGGTACTAAAGGCCTTCAGACATAAACCCTTCGCCCACCCGACCTCGCTCTGTTCTTCCCCTTTCCCTCTCTCTCTGTTCTTCCCTCTTCCTCTCGAGCTCATCACACATTTTGCCCAAAATTTGTCAAGATTTGAAGGCCCCATCCATTCAAATGATCACAAAGGTTAGCAACTTTGTCCTTTCATCTCTCATTGCTAGATTAGCTCTTGCAATGCTTTATATAGTGATTAATTTGTGAGTTTAGTAATTTGGGAGGAAATATATATATGTGCTAGTATTTGATTTATATGCAATTTGAGGTAAAAAATAACACTTAGTTTGCATATGTAGGTGTCGTTTACTTAGTGCCTTCTAAATCTCCGTCGTAACCACCGTCGATCACCCGCACCGTCCCGTTGCCGGCACCACCTTGTGGTGAGCCTCTTGTTCATGAAATTTTATATAAAAATTGATGTTTGTGTGATTTGGATATATAGTTACTCATATAATTATCTTACCCGTACGTTGTTTGTTATACATATAGTGCCATGGTTTTGATATCCGTCCCCGCCGGCCCTCGTCCTTGTTATGATTCGGATGTGGTATATATATTCTCATTTAAAACTAGTTGCATTTCGTGTTTATGACAAATTATGCCCATAAAGTTGACATAGAAATTTTTTCTAGGAGGTATGTGAACCGGAAATTCCAACCGACCCTATTGTCGAGAGGTTAAATTTAGTTGAAAGAGAAAACGAGTATTTGAAAGAAAAATTGAAAACAATTGAGGGGGAGAAGATGGAATTGGAGTTGCATGTTGCCGATGTCGTCGATGATCACAAGATCAAGATGGAGAAAATGTGCTTGAAGATTAGAAATATTAGAAATTATGCCATCGATAGTGAGGCTTGGTATCATTATGCTGTTGGATCAATTGTTACCTTAGTTGCGATCTTGATCGCATTTGTTGTTGCATTTAAATGCTTTAGCTAGAGAGTTATTTGTTTGTTGCATTTAAGTGTTGCATGAACTTTATGTATGAACTTGTATTAATTTGGTCTATTCAGTGTTGTGTAATGAAGATGAGCCGGCAATGGATGTACGATGACCGATGCTCTCCCCAGTTTGTTGAGGGCGTGCATACTTTTCTGCTTGCGGCTGAGGCAAACAAGCGGGCGGATGGTTTTATGCCTTGAACATGTGCTGGCTGTAAGAATGGTCACAATTACTCTATGTCAAGAACCATTCACGTCCACCTGTTTGAGTCCGGTTACACCCACAGCCCCTACTACTACATATACTAGATCAATCACTAGAGCTCGCACACGCCAATTAAATTTTCAGGTACTTTCGTTTCTTGGTAATGATTCTAATGTTCATGAGAATATGATGCTGCCTAAATTGGATACATTTGTTTTGATTACAAATGAAACGCCTGGAATGGATAAAAGGGATGAACAATGGAGAAAGACCAAGCATGGAGAGGATGGCATGCGCAAGGGGATCAAGAACGAAGTTACAAGTGATGATTTCAGGACTTTGAAGCCACCATATTGAGTGCATGAAGCCTTGGACGAAATATACAAGATGCCACTTCATAAATTTCGTCCAAAGGCTATTCTAGGTGCTACGTCACCTTATTATTGGGCCAGGCCCATGTAATTTCGAAATACATAAGTATAGGCTGTTTTTAGAGTCCGTATGTGTGGGGAAACAAGAGATAGGGTTGGTTTCGGACCCCTTCCCCAACGGCCATGAAATTCACCCCCTCTTCCTCCATATATACAACCCTTAGGGCACCGTTTAGACTTTGGGTTTTGTTTAGATTAAAGTTCGCCATAGCTGCAACTTCGCGTACTTCGTTTGTGTTCAACGACCAGACAAAGGCGTCATAGAACCCCACCTTGATCAATAAAGCTTTCCTCTTATATTTGCAATATCCAGATTGCAATCTTAGTTTCTTGCTTGTTCTTCATTTGCTTGCAGGAAACAGACCTTCGTGGTCAGGTTGATCGTGCTCCGGCGTGGTCAATATCCTCTCGGAGTTGGTTTAGCGATTGCTAAGGCGCGACGTCCTCTCACGTTCATCGACTTCCTCCAAAACGATAGCCACCATCTCATCGAAAGACGGGACACCTTTGCCTCTATCATTCGGTCTTGATTGTAATTTTCTTTCTTGGCTGTTGTTTCTTTGTGCAAAGTCTCGCGTGCTTCTATCATTTCAGTTTTGTCAGGTCGGGTATGTATGTGGCTTGTACTATGATCATTATGATATAAATGAGCCACGTATTACAGTTAAAAAAAGATGAGACAAAGTTATTCCCAGAGGAAATTAGAAATGATCGACTTTCTGTACAACCCCTAAAAATATCAACGAAGGATCTTTTTTTTCTACCAACTTTGGGAGCTTTATTGCTTAAGTAACATAAAATTACAATCAGCCCTCAGGCTACTGATAAGAAAAGATGGGCATTCTTCTAGCCAACAGTCTGAAACCAACAAGGAAGACGCCTATTTAGCACAGAGGTCTGCCATCGCATTAGCATCCCTCGGGACATGCCTAATTGAGAAAGATATAAAACATGATGATTTCTCCCATATTTCATCTAAAACTAGCAATGTGCTCGTGTGTTGCAACGGATTCAAAGTAGAATAGTACTTGTTCACAAACTTGAAAGAAAACACTCTTGTCTTGATATACATATACCACTAAAAATATATTACATTTCACTCAAAATATATTTCTCAGGCTGTTTTGATTAGGTGAGGGAGGGATGTGGTTGCTTAATATTGAACTTAAAACATGGATTGGTTGCCACGCAAATGTAGTAATCTAAACGCTCTTATATTATTTTACGGAGGGAGTACCCTGGATTTCATACGTTCCGTAAACATGTCAAGAGCTTAATTTAACATTACATATTCCAAACAAAATAAATTTAATATTTCTTACGGAAAGAATAAATGATATTTAATAAGCACCATACTCATCTTGATAGTAGCATCATATTGTCCGTTGTTTGGAACATTGTAAATTAGTTTCTTCCATTAAGCAGATGAAATCACTATATATGTACAAAAAATGTTAGCATAAGGAAAATAATTGCACTGAGGGTTGCATATTACCGTGCAAGACTTGGCTTGTGCTTTATGTACAGATGCCATGAAGTTGTATTTTACATATCATCGTTCATCTTCTCAAATGCTGCTGCTGCTGCTTCATTTTCTAAAGAGAACTTGAAGATTTTTTTGGGTTTTCCTAATTACGTGATGGCATATTACTTCTATTGTACGACCGCTCGTGAAGGCGGAGTGCGTGCGGCTGGAGGGGATTGCTGAGGAGGTGGCCTTTTTTTACAGAGGAAGGTACGTAAGGGAGGTGAGTCGTACGGTGGGCTAGAATTAAGGCCTACCTAACTACCTATTAGCCCAATCCAGAAATAAGAGATGAAACTTCCTACATGCCTCCTCAGAGATCAGCGAATCTCGGCCGTTGGATCGATTTCCTTGATGCGTTTCTGGGCGTCAGATCAAGATCTGGATGAACCTGGGCCGTTGGATCCGAGGTAAACACTGTTGGAATGAATAGTAATGGCAACAAAATGTGTATACCATACCCCCACCAGGGTATTTTGGTCATTTCACATAGAGGCCTATAAAAGCCAGCAGCTCCCGTGGCAAGCCCTAGCCGCCTCCTCCCCACACTCGCCCCCCGCCCGCGCGTCCTAGTCGTCGCTCCTCCTCCAGCACTCGCGCGCCGCCTCTGTTCGCCAGCCCTCTCCCACCCACCCACCCACCCCGATTCGTTCCTCCCTCCCCACCCACATCGCCGTCGTTGCCGCCCCTCAGGCCTCGCCGCCACGGACCTCTCTCTCTCTCTCGCACGTCTCTCTCTCTCTCTCTCTCTCTCTCTCTCTCTCTCTCTCTCTCTCTCTCTCTCTCTCTCGCTCGAGCCGCCGTCGCCTGCCATCCTCCTCGTCCGCCGCTGCCGCCCCCATCCTCCCCGTCCGCCGCCGCCCCATCCTCCCCGTCTGCCGCCGCTCCCACCATCCTCCCCGTCCGTCACTGCTGCCCCCATCCTCCCCGTCCGCCGCCGCCGCCCCCATCCTCCCCTTCCGCTGCCGCCGCTCCCATCCTCCCCGTCTTTCGTCGCGCCATCGCGGGTCTCCTCGCGCAACCGCATGACCTCTGCCAAGGCCGCGCCCGAGGCTGACCGCGGGGCTCCTCGGCCAAGCGTGTGGCTTCCGCCAAGGCCGCGCCCGATGCTGACTAGAAGGCAACAGTCACCAAGCGCCCGCACAAGGGAACCACGTCGGGGAAGAAGAAGTCGGCGCCCAAGTCCGTTGCTGCTGCACGCCCTCTCTAGCTGCCTCTCATCGTCCTCGCGCTCGGCAGAAGGAGGACGAGGACGTTGAGCGGACATGGGCTATCACTCTCTCCGCGGGCAAGCTCGAGCGCTACGGCATTAGCGAGGACCTCCGCGAGTTCGTCAACGGCCTGACCGTAATCACCTTCCGTGACTTCCCCTTGCAAGGTACTATTTACTCGAGTGCTGGATTGACTGATGACATGATTTTGTTTGGACAGATGAGTTGGAGCTGTCGGATGTGTCCACGTTGTTGAATGTGCCTCAGCATCTGAACGAATAGCAAGCTAGGCATACCACTCACGTCCTCTCGCCCGTCAGGATTTCGTTTCCATTAACCATTTCAGTCATGGGAGATATGGTTTATGTGGCTCTCCATCGATGGAATGCCAATGAATGCACATATGAACATACATACATAGTTCTGTTTTGCTTTAGAATTCAGTGTCAGGTACCATCCCTCCATGAGGTTTATCCAGTGTCTTTCTCTTTCCTTAATAATTGTTGCACTTTTGATTGAAGAAAACTTCATGGAGGTTGCTGATTTGGAGCTCATCTAGGGATGCTCTGAATTTCATGGTTGTTGCTTGATGTGGAATGTAAGTATGCTGTCCTTTTTTTGTCATAACTTCTTCACCTATTCAAGAGATGAATTTCGTGTAGTTAGAACAACTGAACAAATGTATTGTTTTGTGGTGAACTGATCAACACAAAAAAAAATCAGCAAATAGTGCACCCGCAAGAGCCATATATTGTAGACTTGAGTGGTTGTCAGATTCAATGTACATGCGTGTATGTGAATTGGTGTAATTAATTTAGAAAGTCAACTGAATATATAAACTAGAAAGATTAGCAGTCTTGTCTCCGTATTAATTTCATTGTGGTAGTCTGGCATGGCATGTATATAATCAGAAGACCACACTACATCATCAGTTTTATCTGTAGTGATAAACAAACACTGAGACCAAAATCATTTTTCTTGTGCGGGTGCTCATCTAGGCTGACATGTTTCCTGATACAAACTCATTCAACTAGGTATAGTCTTCACTGCACATCATGTGGTTGATGCTTAGTTCTTGGTTTTTTTTCAGATGCAACTGGAACCGGTGACCAGCCCTTCCTCGCCCTCAGCCTCGACACCACCACTGACGCCTCCAGGAGCAGTGGGGCATTGCCGGCGGCGCCGGCAAGGCAATGGTGAGTGCCCTCTCCCCCTTTTACCTTTTCTGCTCGCCGTGTGCCGTGTATGTTGATTCTCTTGTGCTGTGCAGGTTGTGGTTAGGCTTTAGTGCTAGGTTCCTCACAGTTGTAGCTGTTGGGGAACACTGCTATGCTCGATGTCCAGTGGTGGCGGTTTGGGCATGCCACTGGTGCTCCTTCGGATTGGCATGGATGCCTCCGCGCTCGGAGTCTGCTGTATCTACGGGTTCCTAGGTTCGTCCCTTTCTCTCTGTGCTAGCCCAGGAAGGCATATTTTTCTTAACTGATCTAGGTATTAACTGATCCAGGTGCTGTCATATGCTCCAGATTTTATATGGCCCATTGTATAGGATGCAGTTTGGATTATTAATCTGGAACAGCTATATCATGCAGGTGTTGTTTAAGGTAAATCAAAGCTTGAGATGACAAAGATGAAAAATATGAGAGGATATAAAACTGGCATGTTGACTGTGGTTTTTTTGCAGTTCCCTTGCTAATTTTATCTTAAACTGTAGTTCTACATCTTTGGGTAAGATAATTTGTCCAGTGCTTTTTGCCATACAATACCAAGCAAATTCATTTGCATTTGTAGCTATGGACGAACCCTTCTTTTTGTTCTCATGTTAGTGTTAGAGTAGCTGCATTTCCCTGTGGTGGGTACCTTATTTACCGAGTTTGTGCTTCAATTTGGTTTAGATTTCCTCCCCTGACTTGCTCTTCCTGTGTAGTTCAGTGCTGCATCGCTTAGTTCGTTTGCTTGGTTCCTTTGCTCGGCTCAGGAGGTTAGGAGACCATCAACCATAAGGAGGAGGAATAACAAAGAAGTTCAGAAGCCAAGGACCATCGTCAACCTGATTTTAGGCATCCTCAAGTAAAGGTAAAACTTCAGATTTGAGGGTACCAACAATTTATTACCTGAATAAAAAAAGGTTCTTTGCTTGAATATGTATCTCTCTTGTACATGTTGAGAAAGGATAAAATTAGAAAGGGAAAAGATGACCCTAAGGTTTTTAATATCATCTTATGGTTGCTTCGAGGCCACAGTTGAGTGAGAGAGAGAAAGAGAGGAAGGGAGGGAGGGAGGTTTTCAGTGTGTTCCTGACTATTTTAGTTTTTTCAGCAAGATGGACTCTCTTGACTCTTTTACATCAGAGTAGTGACTAATACATCATATTGTTTCTCACGAAGTGAAAACTAAAGTCCATGTATATGTGTTGGATGCAAGCAATTGTTTTGCTTCATGTACTTCTTTTGAAATACCAAAAGCTTCATCTCCCGTTTTAGATAAAAGCAATAATACCAACTTCATTAAGCCTTTGAGGTCGATTCACCTTTGCCAAAACAGGAATGGAATATTTCTAAAAGAAAACAGAATTGGTCGCCTTGTTTTCTAATTCTTGCTTGCCATTCACAAGGCATTAAATCTTATTTAATTCAAAATTTTTCAGGAGTAGTTGAATGTTAAATGGCTGGTGGCGGCATTGTTCAAGTATGGGAAATGATGAGCCCTTTCTTCTATTTATGCCAGCTCCATGCCGTAGGTGAGCTGCGACCTTCTTCCCCACAAGTTCATGATAATCAGTTATCCTCTTGAGGGAATTGTGATTGTGATTAGTATCTTTAGACATTGGCCATATTCGTCAGTACTCACCGTCTCATTCATTTCTCCTTGTTTTTTAAATGTATTGCCCTCTGATATATACAACTGAAATCGATGTGCCAAACAACAATAAATAGAAGTAACAAGAAATATCTATATATTGGAAGATATTGAATGCCATTTTATTAGAGTAGTTCTGAAATGTTGCCTCACATTTTTTTCCGTTCGTGTTGTTTCTCATAGTTTTAAACTAAAAGGGGGAGCTATAAAAATTGTCCTTCATCTTTCATTTTTTTATGTTGAAGTGGCTACATAATATCTGTCCAAAGCTATTCTCTTTTAGATGTGATGTCCGATGTATTCCAGCTTATAGTAGATGATACAAAGGTGGTATCCCTGTCTTATGTGTTTCATGATAGTTCACACGATTCTCTTGATTAACAATACATGAAAGTGCATCCCTATCTTATGTCTGACAATACATGAAAGCGTTGCGAGCCTGACGGCGTGATGTAGCCACGCGGTGGTGGTGGCCATGGCATTGCCAACGCAGTACAAAAAAAGACACATCTGTGACATATTGGGCCGAACGAAATTTTTTTCTGTCATACATATGACACTTCTATGACGATAATTGTGATAGAACCCGGTATCATCATAGATGTGGTGGGCTCCTACTTCTATGACAAAAAATCATGACAGAAAATGGGCTTTTCGTCCTGGGCAGGCCGGAGATGCAGCTGCATGACATTCTTTGGGCCGTCCATGACGGAAAAAACCATGGTAGAAGCGAGGGGTAGGAAAATTTGGCGAGTTGCGGTTACGGTGGGAGGTCGAGGGCGAAGCGATGCGCGCTTTCTCGTGACACGACGCTGCAGCGTGTGTGCGGCGTTAGCTCTAATCGAACCCGAAGCGGCGTTGGGCTCTAAGCGAACTGGCGATTGCGCTGCAGACCGCTGGCGTTCATCGAACCCGAGCGATCGATTGATGGCTGTTAGCGAACCCGATGGGCGATTCCTTGTCTCGCTGCTAAGCTGAAGCCGATCGATTGGATGAGCAATGGCGTTGCGGCGGGGGTTGGATGAGCAGTGGCGATGGCGTTGCCTCCGGATGAACATGACCCTGTGGTGTGGAGGGCTGGATGAGCGATGAGCGGTGGAGGGGTGGCCGTGGAGGGTGGTTGAACAGGACCCCGTGGTGTGGAGGGCTGGATGAGCAGTAGAGCGGTGGAGGGTGGTTGAGCGATGGCGGTGGAGTAGCACGCGGTGGAGGCTGGATGAACAGGAGCCCGTGGAGGCTGGAGGAGGTCGACGGTATCCTGTGGAGGCTGGAGGAGGTCGACGGTGGAGATGAACAGTATCCCGTGGAGTCCCATTTTGCGGACGCCACACCCCTCCCGATGAACAGGACCCCCGTTTCGACCATAGGAGGTCCGTTTCCTCCGTTTTGCGGTACGCCACACCCCTCCTGATCAACAAGACCCCCGTTTCGACTGTAGGAGGTCCGTTTCCTCCGTTTTGCGGTCCGCCACACCCCTCTCGATCAACAGGACCCCGTTCCGAACGTGGCCGGTCGAACACAAGGTCGTTTCTCTGCATTACCGAGACGCCAGCCTCGTTTCCATCGTCTGTTCCGTCCAAGCCGGTTGGCTCCCACGCGTTCCGTTGCCTCCCGATGAACACGACGCATTCCGTTGCCTCCCCATGAACACAACGCATTCCGTTGCCTCCCCATGAACACGAGCCCTCGCCGTACGTATGCGCGACTAGGCGTTCGAGACCCCGCCCGTATGTACACATACATGGCCGTATTTTCTTTCTTGCACCCTGACCGCTGTACATACGTGTACAAGCTACGTGCGCGCCTCTACTACGACACGTGCGCGCCTCTACTATGACACGTGCGTGCCTCTACATCGACCCGGTATATGCGTACCGTTCGCGACCAGGATGACAACACTACATATGCTTCGACCGGTGGGTCCCGGTATCGAGCACTTCCTTACTGCGAAGATGTAGCTGGTGGGTCCCAGCGGTCGGGTAATTGTTTTTTTGCCGGGCGCACTTCCTTGCGTGCAAAGGTGTAGCTCTTGGGTCCCAGCGATCGGGGCGAATCATTTTTTGCGGGACGCACTTCCTTGCGTGCGAAGGTGTAATTCTTTGGGTCCCAGCGATGTGGAGGCGAATCATTTTTTGCCGGACGCGCCGTTGCGTGCGAAGGTGTAGCTGGTGGGTCCCAGCGATCGAAGCGAATCATTTTTGGACGCACTTCCTTGTGTGCGAAGATGTAGCTGGTGGGTCCCAGCGATCGAGAAGCGAATCGTTTTTGGGCGCACTTCCTTGCGTGCGAAGATGTAGCTCGTGGGTCCCGGCGATCGAGGCGAATCATTTTTTCACGAAATATGGTGGCCCGTTCGGTGGGCCCATTGTCCGTGGAGGAATAATTATTTTGCGCGTAATAAGGAGGCACTTCCGATGCGGCTACCGTGGACCCGGTATCGGCCTCTCCACGTCTGATCCACGTCCGATGGAAGTCATTCCTTGACCACGTTGACCACGCCGCACCGAGAGCACCATGGCGGTGGAAGACGGCGAGGCCTAGGAAGGGGCGACACGGAGCCGGGAAGACGCAACAATGGATGCACAGCGGAGAGGAGTACGAGGTTCACTGGTTCGACTCTTATTTGTCGTCGCCGCAGAATAACGAGGGTGTGGGTGAGTGGAGGATGGCCTGGCCAGCGGTGGGAGTAGTAGGGGCGGTGAGGCCTCAGCGGCAGCACAACCGCCACAGGAGGCGGGAGCAAGCGACACGACCGGCGCTGCTTTGGCGGTGGAGCAAGAAGACCAGAGGTTGAAGAAGCACGACGGCCGTTGGATGTTCATCGACGGTCCTTGCAGCTAGAATCGTTTATTATTGACTAAGTTGACAAAGCCCTTGATGCGTCAACTTAGTAGGCCCTGGTCGACTTCGAAATGGTGCACCCCGGATGTCGAGGGAGGAATCATTTTTTGGCGGGTGAAGCTAGAATATCCGAGATTGAAGAAGAAGCCACGGCATCCGTTGGATGGACATCCAACGCCCCGCCTACTAGAACCGTGTGTTGACTATAAGTTGACAAAGCCTTGCATACCGTCAACTCTGTTTTTTTAGGGACGCGTCAACTTAGTAAGGCCAGAAGTGTGTGGCGAGAGAACTTATAGCCCATTTGAGATTTGTAAGAATGTGTAGCCCATTTTTGAATTCTAATGGAATTTACTACAGCCCATTTAGAGTTTGTTAAAACTACAGCCCATTTCAACCAATCGTTCGAAACAGAATTCAATAAAATTTCCCACATTTTGATGGGATCCGAATATTTTTATCCCGAAATTTCTAGTCAGATTAAATACAATTTCAATATAAATTTATATTACGTAAAAATCAACGAAACATTGCTTTCGCAACAATTAATGAAATTAAAATTTTCAATATTCCAAAATAATATTTTATAAGGTAATCATCGTTTGGTGCATTTTTTAATAGTTACTACCCAGTTTTATAATTACATCCCATTTATTATTTCTTAAAGCCCATTTTCTTGTCAAGCCTAATGCATCCCTCCTAGGAAAGATTTGCAGCCAGTGAGCGGTGAATAACAACTTGACCTTGCACAGGTATTCCTAAACAAAAGTATAGCTGGGCTAGCCATTTTCAACTTGAAAAAATTAATATCTGGGCTGGATATCGGCTGGGCTAGGCGGGCCACAACCAGCCAGATTAACACCTGCAGCGATGTTTTCATTGTTGTTAGGAGGAGAAAAATTAATATCTGGGGTAAACATCGAAAAAATCTGCGGTGCTCACACCTCAAAAACACAAATCTCGCTCGAGCTGCTTGGTCCCAGGTGTCGGCGCTTCTTGTGCAATTCTCTCGTTTATTGACTAGAGTACATAGGTTGACAATGGTGTGGGACCGTGATGTCAGGAAACCAGGAGGAAGCAAAATAAATTATAGTTATATGTATATATAATAAGGAGGCACTTGCGTACGTGAGGCTATGGACCTGGTGGGTCCCCATTATCATCCTATCCAAGTAAAGTCATCTCCTCGCCCGCGCGCGCTTTCCGCCCGAAACAGTCAGCGCCGGCCGCCCCGCTTCCCAGTGTAGGAAATTGCTCCGCCTTCAAACGACACAAGTGTCGTCCGTCCGTCCATCTGCCGCACACATTAATGATACACGGTTGCCGAGGTGGCTACTCCGGCGCCACACGTCCGTCCCTCCGCCCGCCCACCATTGCTATATAAACTGCTGTGCCGGCCATAGCCGCAGTCATCCGCATCCGTTCCCTTTATCATGTCCACACCACTACTGCCCACCATGGCTTCCTCGTGCTCCAGCACTCTTCGGGACGGGCGGACGACGGACCACAAGGAGATGGCAGCCATTGCTGCCGACCGGCTGGCCGGCCGGCAGCCGGAGGACGACGACGTCCTAATGGAGAACATGGTAGTCGATGATCCGGTGCCAACCCCCTCCTCCGGCCATCCTCGCCGGTGCATTGCATCGTGACCATCGGCGAGGCCCGTGCCCAATATATGAACAGGGTGAGGCCGATGCGTGAGGAGCAGTTCTGGGAGGCACAGGCCGCCGCCGCCTACAACCACCATCTCCTCCAGGAGGACCTGCAGGCGAAGGAGCAGATCGCCACGGAGCGGGCGGAGCAGGAGGCACTGCTCGACTCGTACCGCTCCGCCCGCAAGGGCCGCCTCGAGCGCTGGCGGTACCGCATGCGGGTGGCGGAGGCAGCGGCCTCCTACAAAGAGGCTAGCAAAGAGGCGATAAGCGGGCGGCGCTGTTTGGCGAGACCGAGGGCGAGGCAGAGGACAATGCCGGCTCGAGCGAGTCCCGCTCGCTGGCATCGATGCGCCCTGCTCCGCCGAGGCCCATGGCGCCAACAACGAGGCAGAGGACACCGCCGGCTCGGCGAGGCCCGCCCGCCAACAACGAGGCAGAGGACATCGCCCGGCTCAGCCGAGGCCCCACCCCGCCATCAACACAGGGAGGATTTCCACCGCTCCGCATTGGCGCCGCCCGCCGCAACGAGACGAAGGACATCGCCCGGCTCCGCCGAGCCCGCCCGCGCCAACGAGCCGCGCCACATAGAAAGCGAGGAAGAGTAGAACACGGTAGGTCGCCGCTGCTCGGGTCCAAGTAAGGCCCTTTGCTGCTACCCTCGGTTGAAGCCAAGCTAAGCGGGTTGACCATTGGCGGCGGTTAGCTTCTTGGCGCGACGTGGAGTCGGAGAGCTGTCTTTGGAGAAGAATGTTGCTTCTACTTAGCTGCTGGTGCAGTTGGCTGGATCGACACGTGGGCCCAACAGGCCACATGTCGATTACACAACTGCACCTGCAGTTAAGTCATAGCTTTCTGTTGGTTCAGCGGGACACAGGTGGGTAACCGGTTAATTAATTATACCTCCAGCGCACCTTTTAGTTTTTTTGAAAAGGAGGATGACCCCGGCCTCTGCATCAGGGAGATGCATGCGACCTAAACACCTTTTAGTTGAAGAATGTATGAAATGTAATGAAATCGGCATGTTTTATATGAAATCCATTGTGTATGAATGATTTTATTTCGATTAGTTAATTCCTGTATCACGGCATTGGATGAACATGCAAAACAATACGTACTAAATTATTCGGGGTGATCACCACGTTTGCAGCAGTTTCACATGTACTCCCTCCGGTCCTTTCTAGTATGCATACAAGATTTGTCTGCAGTCAAAGAATCTTTACTTTGACCAATCTTATACAAAAAAGTATGCACTTTCACAATGTGCGAAGTAAAAAGGAACAGAAGGAGTACAAAGAGTTTGAGCAGCTTTTTAGCGTTTCTGTACATTGCAATCAAACACAGGCCTGGCAATTCATAGAGAACATTCAAAACAATCGATGATTATGCATCTCAGCGACTCACATGTCAGAGGCAATATTTACTTCACAACTAAAGAATAAAGAAAAAAATTAATCACCGCTGCTGACAGCAAAGGGCGTCCCATTCAAAAATATCAAACGCATATCTTGCTAAAATCAATGAGCAAAATTTGACAAGGTTGTCCCATTCCAAAATATCAAATGCCTACGATTGTGGAACGGGAAGGGTTTGCCATCAGTTCGGACATTGACATGGCACCTCGTGCTAAATAAACCAGCTGTTCTTTTTGTGCAGTTCCACCAAAATCAACCAAATTCGTGCGTAGCTTGTATGCTTTCGCCCTAATATGTTGCAACTCCTTGAACTTATGGGCACCTCCTTTCTTGTGGTGGAAATGAATGATTCGATGTATTCATGAACATTTTGTGCAGTTCCCGTTGAAATCAAGCTGAGCACCCATGTTTGCACAAATACAAAAAAGTGATTAGTATAAAGCAAACTGTACTATGAATTGACAGTTTCAACAGGCACATACATGGTCCATGTAGAGCACACTTTTAGAAAAATGGAACTCACCAGAAATAATCCTAGAACAACATTGTACTCGCGCATTGTCGGATTTCGGGTTCCGGCAGACCCTTAAGGTTCGAACTCTGGGGTGCGCGCGGAGATTCAACCCTCCACCGTCTCGTACCTCACGAATCGTAGGGACCTAAACTACTAACAAGAACGACACAAGAGGCATAAGATTTATCTTGGTTCAGGCCACCATCGTGGTGTAATACCCTACTCCGTGTGTGGTGGTGTGTGGGTGCCTCTTGGGCTGATGAGGAACAATCTGAGGGAAGAACAGCCTCGCGAGTGCATTCTTAGTGGGTCTTGATGGACTGCTAAGTGGTATCCCGTCGCTCTAGCTTGAGGATCGGGTCTCTATCTCTCTCTAATCCCAAAATGCCTGCACTGGGGAGAGAAGTACCTTACTATGGTGGCTAGCTCTACTTATATAGGCGAAGGCCACAGGGCTCTTCCCAAATATTGAGCGGGAAGGCGCCAACAATTAGCCATTTGAAGGGAACAGCGGGTACACTTATCACGACTAAAGTTGGTCCTCGCTTTGCCAAAGGCTCTGGTGATGGCCTTTGCTTGGGCTCCACGATGGCGCATTCCAGCCGTTGGGGCTGGTCTTGGTCTTATTGCACGAAGCGGATGCCTTTGCTTGATGCCCTTGCTGCGCTTGCCCCTTTGCACCAAAGAGGAAAGGAGGGCGCTGCTGCTGGCTGGCGCCCGCCTGGCGCCCTTGGTGCGTCATGGCTTACGTCACGGGCACCTCGCGAGTACCCTGCCTTGAACTCTCCGCCTCCTCGTGAGCCAACTGGCGAGTCGTGCTGAGAAGCTCCTAGTCGTCCGCCCCAATCCAGCCCCTCGCGAGGTCTTGAGCTTGTGTTGATGAAGATGGGCCGTCCTTGGCCTCCTTTGAGCCACGCCGCAGGCGCAGGCGAGCAAGTCTGGGACCCCATTCCCGAGAATGCAGCAGTAGCCCAGGCCTGGCGCGCCGAACTTAGGCGGCGAGAGAGGCGAAAGGGCAAGTCTGAGCGTCGCGGAGACCCTAACAGCTGCGTCCTTAGGCGCCAGCGTGGCGGTTGATTGGGCGTGGGAGCACTGCTTCCCCATGATGCCTTAGTAACCGCCCGGATTGACGAGTCCTTGCATGTAGAGTTGGTCATGATGATCGGTGATCATGGAGGCCGACGGTTGGCCTCCGCCGGCTATAAGTATGGAACGGCGTGCGCCCTTCCAGTCTATCCTTCTACTTCTCTTCTACCTCGTCTCGCCTGGCTGCCATGGCTCCGATCCGCCCGGTTCTCGAGGAAGAGAAGGAAAGGCTCCTCAAGAGGATCTGACCCGCTCCCCAAAAAGCGGCTTGCTCTCAGTGTCGGGGCAGGAGGCCTTGTGAGGCGCCCGTGCCCTGGTGTGTGCGGCCACCACCAGGGTTTCCTCTTCCATGTCTGGCATAAATTGGTGGCCTGAAGGAGGTGGCGCTTGGCGCCACCAGCCTTGCCTTGCCCGCATGACGCCGGCTGCGGCAGAGGCGACGCCGCCGTGAGTCACGGTGTGCATCTTCCCCCCAGAGTTCACGCCTGAGGGCTCTGCCGGGAGTTCGTGCCAGCGTTGCGCGTCTCCCAAGTCTTGGATTCGTCTTCCTTCTTTCTTCGCTTCCGTAAATGCAGCGGGAGCCCACAGGACTCTGGCTGCAGCACGCCCGGCTGCGCTTCCCATGACCAGGCAGAGGTTGCAGTGGTTGCCCAGGCGAGTCTTCATGACTCGAGGCTGGGGCGAGGTCGTCGGGTCTGCGGGGCGGGCGCCCTCACGATCCACAGAGTGCGATGGTGCTTGGTGATGTCCTTCAAGTTTTTCGGCGGAGGTCGTCGGCTGGAAGTGCTACCCGGGAGGCGGTCGGGGCCTGCTGCGGTGAGGCGGAGGCCGACCGACCACTCCCTTGGCAGCTTCTCGAGGCGGCGTAAGCGCCGGAGGATCAGCGACTCCGCCCGAGCTCTTGGCAGGCTGGAGGCGGCGATGACAGCTCTGAGCCCCGAGCCTGCGCCGCTCCCGGGCGAGGCGAGCTCGTCGGTCGTCGCCGCCCCGATCTGGATGGGGTTGGCTCGGACGGGTGTCCCTTGTTGATGATGGCGTTTGCAGCGGTGGTCCCTGTAGATGGGACTCCTTAGGATCCGCGTCTTTTGTTCTGCGAGGAGCCAAGAATGTACCCAGCAGGGGCTTTGTAAGATATTTGTAACCGTTTGTCAATATGATCCTTATTATGAGGCAATGCGGGATGCTCATTCCGTTTTAAGCGCGATTTCTTTCTTCGAACCTCGTGAGGCTTGATGCTCTGCGCCGCGCGGTCCCAGTCCCAAAGCGGCTTCCAGCCGTCGGTGGTGTATCAGGTCGCGATGCCGTGGTCAAGGCCGGAGGTGGCGGCCCGAGTCGGTAAGAGCCTCGAGTCGCGATGCTCGGGGGTCCCCCTTGGCGCTCAAGCAGCCATCATTGGTGAGAAAGGAGGCGGCGTTGCCAACACGGAGTTGCATTGAGTGTGGGGGTGGTATTGTGGTAACTAGTGTACCCAGAGGTGACTTATCTCGAGGTCGGGGCGATGCTTCTGAGTGCGGTGCAGTCCGTGCCCTGGCGGCGAGATTACGTGGCGAGTCATTCGTGCTCCTTGAGAGACCATGCAGGTTCACCACAAAGGAACAAGAGCTCTTGAAGCGTCGTTAATCTGTCGTTAGTTGCTTTGGAGGCGCGAGAGGCCTCGCGAGGTGTGTCGAGGGCACTTTCGTGAGCCAGTAGCAGGACTCACAAGGCCCTACCTCAAAGCGGGTTGCGCCTTGCTCGAACCTTGTCTTGAGTGTGTTCCTGCAAATTTGGCGGATGCGGTGCTCTCGTCTTGGTCCGGCTCTCGGGCTGGTCTCGGCCGTCGGTGGCAAGCCGGTCGCGATGCCATGGACAAGACCGGAGGTGAGGGCGGAGGCGGTAGGAGCCTGGTCGTGATGCTCAAGCACCCCCCTTTAGCAGCATAAGCTAGGTTAGATAGCGCAACTCGTCCTTGGGTCCCGGCTCTCGGGCTGGTCTCGGCCGTCGTTGGCAAGCCAGTCGCGATGCCATGGACAAGACCCGAGGGTGAGGGCGGAGGCGGTAGGAGCCCAGTCGCGATGCTCGGGCACCCCCTTTAACACGCAAGCTGGGTCATCGCAGCAACTCTCGTCCTCGAGTCCCGCTCTCGGGCTGGTCTCGGCCGTCGGCTGGCAAGCAGTCGCGATGCCATGGACAAGACCCGAGGTGAGGGCGGAGGCGGTAGGAGCCACTGAGTTGCGGCTCAGGCACCCCCTTTAGCGTGCAAGATTTCGCCACCAGGAGAAGGCACGGATAACAAGCATGGTGGAGCGAGGCATAATCCTAAGGAAAGCGGGGAAGGATACATGCAGCTGGGGTGGCCGAAGCGGCTTGGGATGATGCAGCCGAGGCGCCCCCAGGATAAGCTAAAGACATGAAATAAAGGGATACATGCATGCAGGGGCGGACCTGTGGCCGGGAATAATCTGACCTGAAGGCGCTCCAAGCGGAAATAAAACTTAAAGATGTCACTGGTGATGTTGGGGATGAAGGGTTGTTGATGTAGCAGGCTCGATGGGCTGCGGGGGCCGATCCTCACGAGCCCCCAGGCCGAGGGGCCTCGGGAGGCTCGGGAGGCGCCGGCTCCTCATGGGCCATCTCCATCTCTGCCGAGGCTCTGCGTGCTGGCCTCTTGAGCCTCTAGGATGGTCCTCATGAGGCCAGTGCGCTGGCCCGCGTTTAGCGAGCCATAAGGCATGCGTCACGTGGCTTGGGGCGGACCCTCACAGCGTCCCACTCGCGAGGGCAGGCGCTCTTGAGATCTGGCTCGGTTGAGCCTGGTATGTCGATCTGGAGGCGCAGCCCACCATCCTCGCTGGATGGGGGGCCACAGTGAGTAGGCAGCGGCCGCCCTCATGACCCTTGACTCCTGTAACTCTGAATGGCCTTGATGAACTCTTGGGGTTCTGTCCTCCTGGTCTTGCTCCGCTTTGGAAGCGTGCTTGAAACATGCCTCCATGTGGTGCCCAAGCGCCTCCTCGAGACCTTGGCGAGGTCGGCGGCCCTCGGGGAGAGCCCGAGCCTGCTGAGGAAGGCCAGGCGCTTTCCTATGCGATGGAAGGAGGCTCCCCTGGCCCGATGTGGACCGGAGGGCTGTCTCTTGAAGAGCCGAGCGGTCGATGTCTTCTTCTTCTTGGGTGCTGCCTCGGGAGGCATCCTGCTCTTGTGGTGCAGGTCTTCCGGTGATGCGGCTGAAAAGCTTCGCTCTAGGGAGCACCTGCATCTCTCTCTTCACGAGCACCGTGATGACCCGCCGCTTCTGGCATCTTGAGGATGTTGTAGCCATGGTGGAGTTCTGACCATGAACAGCCAGCGCTGGGTACCGAGGATGGCGTTGTCTGGCGGCGAATGTGGCGGACGTCGAAGTCGATGAGCTCGGTGTGGTAGTTATCGCGGGCCCGAAGGTGGCGGGAAGCGGACCTGCCCGATCGGGACCGTGGAGCCATCGGTGACTCGGAGAAAGGCTTGGTTGGCTGAAGGCGGCGGTGGGGCACTTGAAGATTGTTGAATGTCTCCACGGACGGGGCGTTGAGCCCTGCTCCGCCCGTCGATGAGGTCTTGGTGACCAAGCACGTTCTTGATGATTGGGGAGCAAAGCATCGGAAGAACTCCGGCTGTGGCTGCGCGCACTTGGCTGATCCGTGAGCTGAGCGTGATGGCGCCGCCGACCACGAGAGGCGCGTGGACTCGAGCTTAGGGAGGACTGCATTCACTTCATGGTGAACTGCTTGAAGATGCGGTGAGAGGTGGGGCTTGAGCTCCGCCCGGGATCTGACGATCGCGCGCTTCCTGAAGCCCCAGCCCCTCGTCGATGGCGGTCTTGACTCTCCTTGGTGGCAGCGGCAGCGGAGGGAGAGCCTGCGTTCCCTGCGGACGATCCTCACGAGGCTAATCCCTCCAGCCCCCTCGCGAGTGGGTCTTGCCAGTGATCCTTTGGTCGCGCCACCCTTGGCGCGGACGCAGTCTTCAGCGTCTGCATTTCTTCCTCCTCCTCGGCCGTAGCCCGGTCGCTGCGCTTTCAGGCGTCTGCCGACCTCCTTCAGCGCGCGCGCCGGAGCTCTTGACATTCATTGGTGTTGTGGGTGTGGAGGTCGTGGTACCGCGATACCGGCTGCCCTTGGAGGACTCGGGCTGATCTACGCCTCGCTTGGTGTCTGGTTGACGCGAGCACGGCAGCCCCTTGCGCTTCGTCCTTGGCCTTGGACTTCTTCTCTTGGGATCGCGGCGGGCAGCTCGAGGAGGGAGGTGCCCTTCCACAGCCTGGCGCACTTGGTCGCCAAGTTGAACAGCTCGGGGAGGTGCACGGATCTTCATGCATCGCCACTCCTCCTTCATCTTGGCGTCGCGCGCGCCGTCGGAGAAAGCGAGATGATGGCCTCCTCCGTTACCCTGGGGATCTTGAGGCGCGCGTTGTTGAAGTGCTGGATGTACTTTTGTAGGGTTTCCCCTGGCTGCTGCTTGATCCGGCGCATGTCGCTCACGGCGGGTGGCCGGTCGCGAGTACCCTGGAAGTTGGTGATGAAGCGGGTACGCATCTCGGCCCAGGAAGAGATCATGCCTAGGGCCAGATTCAGGAGCCAGGTGCGTGCTCCGTCCTTGAGCGCCATGGGAAACCAATTCGCCATGACCCTTTCATCTCCGTTGGTAGCCTCGATGCCCAGCTCGTAGAGCTGGAGGAACTCCGTAGGGTCAGCCGTGCCGTCGTGGCGTGGAGGCAGGTCAGCTTGAACTTGGCGGGCCCGCGGCTGCGCCTTTCGGTGGTGAAAGCGCGGCAGCGGCCGTGCCAGCCCGTGGCAGCGGGGGCCTCGGACGGCGAGAGCTTGGTCTTGCAGACCTCCTGCGCCCGCAGTAGCTCTGCTCTTGCAGGGTCTTGACATCTTTGGGCGGGGCGCTCGGGCAGCTTCTTGCAGGCGAGAACTTCTTGCAGCTCTGCTCTTGCAGCGCCCGGCCTGGCGGAATAGGTTCCGCCTAGGGCCGTGCACCTTGGGGCAGGCGCCGTCTTGAGGAGGCGGCTGTGGCGCCTCGGGGCTTCATCGCCCGCAGCGGCGGTGCGATCTGCGCGAGGCAAGCGGCAGCAGGTCGCCTCCCTTGTGAGCAGAGCTTCGGCGGCGGTCAAGCCATTCTTCGTGAGGCGTCGTCGGCAAGCGGTAGCGCAGGAGCTCGTTAGCGCGATGAGTGCGAGCGGGCCTCCATGGCTTGGCGAAGCCTTGTGACGAAGAACCAGCGGGGGTGGCGCGGCGTGGCGGTGCGGCCGTCTCGCCTCATGGGCGGAGTCTTGGGGCGAGGCTTGCTACTCGTTCCCGCTGGGCGGTGGCGGCGTTGGTGGCGGTGACGAGAGCAGCGAGGGCGCCCGCCAGCAGGAACCGTCTGGGCGACATGGGGCGAAGCGGCGCTGGCGCTGGCGAGCCCGATGGCGTCGAACATGGTTGCGGTGGTTGGGGAAGAACGAGGCGACGAAAGGCAGATTCCGGCGCACCCCTACCTGGCGCGCCAAATGTCGGATTTTGGGTTCCGGCAGACCCTTAAGGTTCGAACTCTGCGGTGCACGCAGAGATCCAACCCTCCACCGTCTCGTACCTCACCGAATCACAGGGACCTAAACTACTAACAAGAACGGCACAAGAGGCATAAGATTTATCTGGTTGAGGCCACCATCGTGGTGTAATACCCTACTCCGGTGTGTGGTGTGTGGATTGCCTCTTGGGCTGATGAGAACAGATACAAGGAATAACAGCCTCGCGGTGCATTCTTAGTGGGTGCGATGGACTGCTAAGTGGTATCCGTCGCTCTAGCTTGAGGATCGGGTCTCTATCTCTCTCTGATCCCAAAATGCTGCAGGGGAGAAAGTACCTTACTATGGTGGCTAGCTCTACTTATATAGGCGAAGGCCTGGACCTCTTCCCAAATATTGGCGGGAAGGGCACCAACAATTAGCCATTTGAAGGGAACAGCGGGTACACTTATCTGACTAAAGTTGGTCCTCGCTTTGCCAAAGGCTCTGGTGATGGCCTTTGCTTGGGCTCCACGATGGCGCATTCTAGCCGTTGGGGCTGGTCTTGGTCTTGTTGCATGAAAGCGGATGCCTTTGCTTGATGCCCTTACTGCGCTTGCCCCTTAACAAAGAGGAAAGGAGGGGCGCTGCGTGGGCTGGCACCACTGGCGCCCTTAGTGCGTCATGGCTTACGTCACGGGCACCTCGCGAGGTACCCTGCCTTGAACTCTCCGCCTCCTCGTGAGCCAGCTTGCGAGGCCGTGCTGAGAAGCTCTGGTCGTCCGCCCACGAGGCTTGGCCCCTCGCGAGGTCTTGAGCTTGTGTTGATGAAGATGGGCCGTCTGGGCCTCCTTTGAGCCACGCCCTTGAGGCTTGAGCGAGCAAGTCTGGGGACCCCGTTCCCGAGCAGCGACCGCATCATCACAAAAAAATGGAGATTTATCGGTCCTTACAGGCTGAAGTTAGTTTGGTCTTGTGGGGAGTAATGTAACCATCCTTCAACTGCTCCTTCGATGAGAAGATAAGCAGGGCTTCTTCATCTGGCATAATCGGAACTAGTCACCTCACATACTCCATATTCTTCTTGAGAGGAAGATGATCCTGTTTGCTTTCGAAAAAAGGAAAGGAGATATTAAAACAGCCACGGATGAAGCACTTCTCAAGGACAATACCACTTTTCATGGCGGTATCTAAGCGGTAGCACAACACCAATAGAGATGACAAAGCTCAATCATGTGGATGAAATCGGTGGGTGAGTACCAACATTTGTCGGGAGGCTGGTTGTGTAGAGCATCAGATGAAGCACTTCTCGGAACCATCATTTGCTATCTACGGGGTGGCCATGCTTACTATATACTCCTCGATTAGTTTAATGTTTCCAACATCTTCTTGTGCAGTTCCACTAAAATATATGGTATCTTCAAAGAAGATCCTGTTTGCACAAGTAGAGATAATTACGTATGGCATCAAATCGGTGGCAAAACAATTGCTCGTTCCAGCCATAGCAACAAATTAAGATGCAAAACTATATCATTACTTGTGTCATCACAGTTCGATTGCTTCATTATAGCACGGGGAGTTGATTTTGTTTTCTTCGCTTGTTCTTCCCTTCATCACTTGGTTCAATAACGAGACAAGCTTACGCCTTCAATGTAAGATTTGGCATGTCAATTAGGGAGCAAAAGTATAGTACTAAACTTAATTTTACGATGGAAGTGGCAAAATATAGGCCAGCAGTTGTGAAATATCCTTATCTTACCTCAATGGGATATTACGATTGCATCTGATTTGAAGTCTTATCTCCATTTGTGCGAGTTCACTAAAATCAAGCAACATTATCGTACAAGTAGCACAACATATGAAAGCACCTGCAGAATCATGTGAAAGAAGGCTAATCTTGACCTCTCATGATGCGAATTCAAACAACTCACAAGAAGAAGATCTGAATCAAATTAAGCCTTAGCGGATAGGAAGTAAGATCTCCTCTTGTGCGATTCCACTAAGATCAAGCAATCAAACAACGTTGTCGGTGTGACATTTTGGTTGAACTGCACAAAACACTCTTAAAAAAGTGTTTTTTGCGATTGCAACAAAAAGTCACAATAACAACAATTAATAGATAACCTGTTTACATAGAGGTGCAAAGAAACAATTAGTGGTCAATAACGGTGGATGACGAAGCCAACAAAAAGAAGCATCTACCTTATCTAAATGGGAAAGAAAGCAAAGCAGTAGCATTTCTCAAGCGGTGGAATTGATTAATATTAACATAGAGATTATATTAACAATAAAATTCGTTAAACATGTAATTTGCTTTTAAGCGTGGCGTTACATCAATTTTCAGCGGCATTATTAGAGGGTGTTTGTTTACGAGGACATTTTGGTGTAGGGACTAAAAAACTCCGTGTCGGTCACATCTAAACCAAACAGGAGGGACTTTTCGGGACTAAAAGTGGGCATTTGGGACTAAAGAAAGAAGACCGGAGGAGTCTTTTGGGACTTTTCAACAGTTGCCTACGCGCGCCATACCTTGTTTCTATTAGTTCATTACTAGGGGTAACATGGTCTTTTATCATGTCATTTAATAACCTCTAGTCCTTGTTTAGTCCACGGAACTAAGCAGGTAGGGACTAGGGAGTTTTAACCAAGCAGGGCCTTAGATTAACAACAGCTAATGACTTGCGGGGCGGTGGGCCACCAGCACCATGTGCATCTACCGATGTCTTGTGGTCATGCACATTTGTTGCAACAAAGAACAAACAACCAAGGAGCATATTTGTGTTGGTCCCAGTTTTGTTATCTTTAGACACCTTTCCCTATGTGGCATGACAAATCTAGTCTGCTCAAACTCTCTGACCTTGTACCTTCATTTCCTTTTGAACTAGTACTTTTGCCCTTCCTTTCCTCTTTGAACCACGTCCTAGATTTATGCGATACAACTTTCCCCACTACTTTCCCCATTCCTTTCCTCTTTGAACCACGTCCTAGATTCATGCTATACAACTTTCCCCTTCATTTCCTCTTTGAACCACGTCCTAGATTCATGTTGTATACAACTTTTCCCACTACTTTCCCCCACTCCTTTCCTCTTTGAACCATCTCCTAGATTCATGGTATACATGCAGCTAGAGCAATGCATGTGGAGTAAGTAAAATATACCTTAAGGTTCTTGGGGCGTGGTTCGGTGGGCGACAGGACGGCTGCAAAGAATAAGGGGTCGGAGGCCCTCCCGCGCCCCCGCTGGGTGGAAAGTGAACAACAGCGCCGGTAGTGGATTCCCTCCCTCGCCGAGGGCGACAATGTTAAGCCTCCTTCCCTTCTCGGCGGACGGATCATGCCAGCTCTTTGAGCAGCAGTGAGGGGAGAGAGAGGCCAATGAAGTCTTGTTTAGATCTGGAGAGGTCGAGAGAGTGTGAAGAGAGCAACTACAAGCGTTGAGGCTCCAGCGGGAGAGGGCGAGAGAGTGTGAAGAGAGCAATTACAAGCACTGAGGCTCCAGCGTGTATATATATACTGGAGAGAGAGTGTGAAGCGTGCAAACCCTAGAAAACATTTTGACCAGTCAAAAGAATCCTCGAGCAAAAATTATGCTCAAGTGTAGTTATCGAACCGAGACCTCAAGTTTGATGAGCGAGCAGGCTAACCAGCTACACAACCCTCCTTTATGTTCAGCGAGAGGAAAATAAACTTTTATAAATTCCTGCATTAGGTGTGAGCGGGCATGCCGTGCTTTTTTTGTGTGTGTGGGAGTCATTAGGATTTCAATCATAATCGTGTCATGTGGCTTTGGTGGTAAGACTATCCCGGTGGTGTAGAAATAATGCAGCCTTAGTCACCTTACCTCTCCACGTAATCGTTGGGTCCCACCGGTCGGAGGTGAAACAAACAAATTAATAAGAAAAATTAAAAGCGCCAGCAGTGTATCTTACTACCTCACACATCTACGCTCTTGCTGGGAACTTTGTCCAATTGATCCCTCTATTCGCTCACGTACTATTTTAAGCGAATCCTTATTATAACATGCACACAAATTTTGGGCACTTGTATTCGACTTAAGTCAGTGTGCCACCGTATCTCGTATAATTACTACTCCCTCCGTCTAGGTGTAATAAGTCACGTTAGAAGGTGCAACGGGACCAAGGTGCGTGCGTGTGCGTGTGTGTGTTTAACAACATGTGTGTGTTAGAGAGTGCGACAGATCGACCTACTCCTCTGGAGATATTGTGTATAGTGTACGATTTTAGCCGTGAGTCGGTGCATCCTCTCGTTTCAGGCGTGTCCGGTAGGGACATCTTGGACAGCTGCCACGCCCGCTCTGACTAGCCTGGCCCACCCAAAGCCCCTCCATCGCCGGTCTGCGCTTCCCTTGAAAGCAGTCAGCGCCCGCTCCAAAGAATCGGTGCCGCATTCATGCCGGGCAGAAGCGGACGCGACCTCTCTTGGCGCAAGAGTGATGGTTGCTTTGTTCGTCCAACTTCTTGGTGGGTCTATGTGATTTGTGGCTCATTAGTCTTTATTCTTGAGGTGGTAGGATTGCTAGATGTCCCACGCTTTTCGTGAAAGGAGGTAGTAGATTACAATTTTCTCCATTCTTACGGTGAGGAGTGTAAGAAGCGGTGAAAACACATGAGCTCGGTGATTACATGGCTGTGGCGCCCTCGATTCAATCGTACACTAATCATGCGCAAATGTATGCGATCAAGATCAGAGACTCACGGGAAGATATCACAACACAACTCTACAAATAAAATAAGTCATACAAGCATCATAATACAAGCCGGGGCCTCGAGGGCTCGAATACAAGTGCTCGATCATAGGCAGTCGTGGAAGCAACAATATCTGAGTCTGAGACATAAGTTAAACAAGGTGCCATAAGATGGCTAGCACAAAGCTGGGATCTGAGATCGAAGAGGAGCAGGCCTCTGCACAGGATCCTCCTAGGTCACTCTGGTGGTAAATCGTCGTGGGCTGCTGCGTAGTAGTAGGCACCTCCGGAGTAGTAGTCGTCGTAGGCGGTGGCGTCGCGCTCTGGGCTCCATCGTTACGATTGCAGCAATCGAGTAGAGATAGGGGAAAAGGGGAACAAGGCAACCGTGAGTACTCATCAAAGTACTACATAAACAAGGAACTACACTACATATGCATGGATATATGTGTAAAGGCCATATCGGTGGGTGAGCTGCAGAATGCGAGAATAAGAGGGGATAGCTAGTCTTAACGAAGACTAAACCACGGACACTGTCTTGCAGAGACGAAGAGGACAACGGAAGTCCTCAAGTAACATCATATAGCAATAATCCTACCGGCAATCCCTGCTCATAACCACGGCGAGGCGACCACGGTTATATCGGCACTTGGAAGGGTGTGTTTTATCAAGTATCCGGTTCTAGTTGTCATAAGCTCAAGGTACAACTCCAAGTCGTCACATTACGAAGATCACGGCTATCGAATAGATTAACTTCCTGCGAGGGTGCACCATCTTACCCAAGCCGCTTGATCCCATTTGGCGGACACACTTTCGGGGTCATGCCCGGCAGCGTAAGATCAACACGTCGCAGCCCACCTAGGCTGTGAGAGAGGCCCGCCGCGGTCTAAACCTAAGCGCAGTGCAGGCCCATCGCATACGAGCACACACACTGCGTTCGGCGGCGGAAGCAGACCTAGCCTAACGAGCGTTCAGTCCAATCCGGTAGCGCGCCGCTCGTCGTGACGTCTGAAGTGCTTGGTGATACCACGGCGCGGGATACCCATAACTACTCCAGCGTAGATGGTTAGTGCGTATAAGCTCGTAGCCAACCCGGATCAAATACCAAGACCTCGTTAAGCGTGTTAAGTAACATGAGCGCCCGAGCAGAGGCAGGCCCACCTCTCTCCTAAGCGGTCTCAACCTGCCTGCCGCTCGCACAAAGATCCACTCGCGGGTGCTCCATCGGCCGACCGACTTTAGTCTCACATGTATCATGTATAAGTATATAGTATATACCGTGATCAACTCCAGTGATCACGGCCCGATAATATAGCATGGCGACGAGACAAGAAAGTAGGGCCACAGATGAAAGTACTAGCATCCTATACTAAGCATATAGGATTGCGGTAAAGGTAACAATGAAGTTACAAGGACGAGGCTATGCAGCGGTATAGGAGTATCAAAAGCAGTAACATGCTATGCTACTCTAATGCAAGCGGTGTAGATAAGAGTAAGCGATATCTGGTGATCAAGGGGGCTTGCTGGTTGCTCTGGGCAAGAGAGAAGTCGTCAACACCGTAGTCGAGGCGGCATTGCGGCGTCGGTCTCGTAGTCTACCGAAGAAGAGGGAAGAAACAATGAATACGATATGAGATGCATAACGATGCATGACATGCCAAGCGATGCTAGGCGTGCCCTAACGTGGTATGAGAAGTCTTGGGTTAGGGGAAAGCATCAGGAAGTTATCCGGTTAGGACGTCTGTCAGACGGATGAACGGAGAGGAAAGTTTGCAGAGTTCGATAGGTTAGAGGCGTGTGGTGGGCGAGCGGATTGCGTATCGGATTAGTCTCGTCGTTACGAGCAACTTTCATGTTGAAATTATTTTAATCCGGATTACGGTTAAAAGATATGATTTTAAAAGATTTTATTAATTTACGGAATTTTAATTAATTATTTAATTAATTTCGAAATGGCATTTATGACATCGGCATGATGTCATCTTGGCGTCATCGATCAACAGGGTTGACTAAGTCAACCACGACAGTGGGTCCGCATGTCATTCACTAATGGCTAATTAGTTTAATTAGCCTAATCAAAGTTTAATTAACCTTAGTTAATTAAGTTAATTAATGATTAGTGTTAATTAATTCAGAATTAATTAGTTTAATTAATTACCCAATTAATTTAACTAATGATTAGGGTTAATTAATCCGAATTAATTAGATTAATTAATTACTCAATTAATTAATTAATTAATTATTTAGTTAATTAGTTTAATTCATTTTATTTCATTTTTTATTACTTTTTATTTAAAACATTCTTTTATAATATTGGGGGGGTGGGGCCCACGTCGATGCCCTTCTCGGGCATCTTGGTGTGGAGTGCAGGCGCTGAATGAGTCGATGCCCGAGCAGGCACGAACCAGGGCAGTCGAGCGACCGAGAGGAGGAGGCCGAGGCCGCGAGCCAGCCAGCCTGGCCCGCCAGCAGCCGTGCGAGAGGAGGCGACAGGCGGGGGTGGCGGGGTTCGGCGGGCCGAGCATGTGAGGAAAAACGAGGGGCTCGAAAGAAGGCGCCCGAGCAGAGAAAGCAGGGGGGCTCGGGCGGCGCTAGAGCGCGCCGTGGTCGCCGGGGAAGAAGGAGAGGAGTGGGGGCACCACGGTGGCGGGGCAGTCAGACCCTGGCCGGATCAGCGAGGGAAGGAAGGAGGGAGGCGCGTTGGTCTGTGGCCATGAGGCCCAGCAGCGTGACAGGGCGGTCGGAGCCTGGCTGCAGCGGAGGGAGCCGGGGAGGCCGGGGGGGACCGTGCGCAGTGGCGGAGCCATCGCCGGCGGGGAAAGGGGAGGAGAGGGGGCCTCACAATGGGAGGCGGGGCCTCGGCGGTGGGCTCGGTGAGGTCAGGCAGGCCGTCGGGGGAGGCCGGGGAGGCGGGCGGCAGGTGCCAGGCGAGGCCGAGCCAGTGTGGGCAGTGCAGCTGGCTCGAGGGGCGGAGGAGGAGGCGCTCCGCTGCGTGGAGGAGGAGGAGGGGAGGCCGGCGGGGCGGTGGGGGGGGCGGCGAGTGGGGTTGGTCTGGGGGGTGGTTCGGGGCCTCTGCCCGATCCGATCGGGGGAGGAGGAGGCGAGGCGTGGGGAAGTGGGGTGGTGGCTAGGGTTAGCCACGGTGGGGGGGGGTAAGTGGGGGTGGGCTGGGCGGTGGGCGGCCAGGGAGAGGGGATGGGCCAAGGGGAGTGGGGAGGGGGGTGGTGGTGGGCAGGGGTTATCCCCTCTCATTTTTTTTTTTTCCTTTTCTCTTTTATTATTTTCCTTTTCTGTTTTGATTTATTTAAAATGCTTTGGCATTTTGTAATTAGTGCACCCACCAATATTAGGTTAGGTATTTTAGAAAACCGGAACATTTTAGAACTTATTTTTGAACTCTTTATCGTTTGTTTCATTTTTTATTTTTGTTTTAGGTCGGGTTTGAATCAGCGAGAGGTTAATTAACATAACGGGTGATTCTTGTTGCATAACCATCCGGCGTTACAAATCTCCTCCACTACAAGAAATCTCGTCCGAGATTTAGGAGGTAGAAGGAAAGAGTGCGGGATATTCATCTCGTAGGCGATCCTCGCGTTCCCGGTGGCTTCATCTTGAGTGATTCGACCCTTTGGACTTTGAGAACTTGATCGCCTTCCGGCGTGTGCGGCGTTCAGCAGTCGAGAATGCGGACGGATGCTCTTTATAGGAGAGGTCTGTTGCAATTCGAGCACTTCATGGTCCTTTGCTCGGATTGGGTCCTTGAAGCAGCGTCGGAGTTGGGACACGTGGAACACATCGTGAACACGAGAAAGGTTCGACGGAAGCTCGAGTTGATAAGCCACTTTTCCGCCTTTCGAGAATAGTGAAAGGGCCAATATAGCGAGAGCTAACTTGCCCTTGATCCGGCGGTGAGCACCCTTCATTGGTGTAGCGAAGATAGGCCTTTTCGCGAGTTGATAGACCATGTCTTTGTGATAGCGGTCATAATTACTCTTTTAGCCTTGTTGAGCGGTCTTGAGATTCTCGCGAATAATGCGGACTTGTTCTTGACATGTTGGATAATATCCGGACGAAGAGTGGGCGTTCCCGATTTCGACCAGTTCGGAGGGTTGGCACTTTCGTCCATATAACACTTGAAGGGGCCATCTTGAGACTAGCTTGATAGCTATTATTATAAGAGAACTCAGCATCGGGAGAGATTCCTCCATTTCTTGCGAATGAGGCGACACAAGCTCGAAGCATGTCTTGAGAATTTGGTTGACACGTTCAACTTGCCCTTGAGCTGCGGATGAAAGCGATCTTGAAAGATAAATGAGTCCCCATAGCTTCTTGAAAACTTGCCCGAATCTTGAAGTGAATAAGCTGCCACGGTCGAGCGATAACGGTGGAATACCGTGAAGTGAAACAATTCTGGACATATAGGCGTTGCAAGCTGGCTAGCGTGATCGTTTCTTTGACCGCCGGAAAATGTGCAACTTTAGAAAGCGGTCAATGGCGACAAGAATAGCATCATTACCTTTCTGCGATTTGGGAAATCCGGTGGTGAAGTCCATTTCAACATGGTCCCATTTCCATTCGGGAATAGAGATAGGTTGCGAGTTCGGCAGGCCTTTGATGTTACTGCTTTGATCTGACGGCAAGCGTCACACTCGAAACATAGCGAGCAATGTCTTGCTTCATATTAGACCACGGAATCTCGGCGAATGTCTTGATACATCTTTGTCTGCCGGGATGGATACATAGAGGCGTATCATGAGCTTCTTGCATAACCTTCGAGTCATATTCAGATTTTCCTTCTTACATGGCACCACTAAGCGGCCTTTGAAGTACAAAGCGCCATCATCGGCAATAGTGAAGGATGAGGATTTCCTTTCTGACGTCTTGTTTAAGCTTGTAGACTTGAGTCAAATCCTGCATTGTCTTTATGGTGCCCACGAGATCGGGTTCAACAGCCGGGGTAAAGAGGAACCACAGGGAACAACACGGAGATTCATCTTGCGGAACTCCGGAGGAGGGGCGAAGTGCACGGAGGAACAATATGGAGGTTCAGCTGCTGAATTCTTCAACAAGTGAGGCTGAACTTTGTGAACTGAAGGTGGTTCTTGATAAGACTTGCGACTCAAGGCATCAGCCATTACATTAGCCTTGCTGGCGTATAGGAAATACCCAAATCAAAGTCTGCAGCAGTCTCCATCCATCTCTGCGGCGGAGGTTCAGGTCTGGCTGAGTAAGCAGATACTTCAGACTTTGGTGGTCGGTGTAGATCTACATAGCGATTACCGAGAAGGTAATGTCGCCCTTTGCTTTAGCGCATGAATGACAGCAGCAAGTTCGAGGTCATGAACTGGGTAGTTCTCCTCGTGAGGGCATAGCTGTCGAGAGGCATAAGCAACCACTTTGCGCTCTTGCATTAGGACACCGCCTAAACCTTGGCGAGATGCGTCGCGATAAATGTGAAGTCCTTCTTAGTATCGGGAGGAGCTAGCTTTGGGGCAGTTGTCAACTTGTCTTTGAGTGCTGGAAACTTTCGACACTTATCATCCATTGGAACTTGCGCCTTTATGCAGCAGGTTAGTCGGAGGCACGGCAATCTTGGAGAAGTTCTCGGCGAATCGGCGGCAATAGTGGCGAGACCGAGAAAACCGACTTATGCGTTCTTGGAGGAGTCAATCGAGAATAGCTGAACTCGTTCGGGGTTGGCGGCAATACCATCCTTAGAGATGACATGTCCAAGGTAGGTTACTTGGGAAGCGAATTCACACTTGGAGAACTTGGCATAGAGTTGATGCTCTCGTAGCTTTTCGGCACAAGGCGAAGATGTTCAGCATGTTCTTCTTCATTCTTGGAATAGATCGGGATATCATCCGGATAAACCACGACGAACTTGTCGAGGTAATCCATGAATATATAGTTCATCGGCGAGAGAAGGTGGCTGGAGCATTGGTTAAGCGAAAGACATGACGGTGTACTCGTATGAACCATAACGAGTCACAAATGCGGTCTTGGGGATATCCTCCTCACGAACACGGATCTGGTGGTAACCCAACCTCAAGTCGAGTTTGAGAACAACGGCGAACCAGCCAATTGATCATAAAGATCATTGATCGAGGAAGAGGATACTTATTCGAATGGTAGCTTGATTTATAGGGCGGTAGTCTTGGACCAATCGGTTTGTCCCATCCTTCTTCTTGACAAAGAGAAGGTGCTCCCCAAGGAGAGCAACTTGGGCGAATAAAGCCGCTTTGAAGAGATTTGTCGATTTCCTCCTTTAGTTCAAGGAGTTCATCGGCGGCATCTTGTAGGGCGCTTGGCTATAGGAGTGGTGCACTGGTTTCAAGTCGATGGCGAATTCGACAGCTCTAGCGGGGAATCCTGGAAGTTCTTGAGAAAGAGCGTCTTGGAAATGCATAAGCAGCAGGAATGTTTTCAATTCCCTCGAGGGTGCGGCGTTCAATGCATTCAATGCATAGAGCCTTGCCTCGGCATCTTGAACGAGCGAGCATTGTAGCTACGATTTCATCGAAGGGTGCAGCAGATGGGCGGTCTTAGTGGCATAAGCGATTGGCGCCGTATCGCTTTCAACCAATCCATCCCAAAATGAGGTCGATGCTACAAGACTTGACACGATAGGAGAGACAAGAATTCCATTCCTTGATTTCAACAGGGGCGTCGTTGCAAATCATGGAGGTCCGACATTGGCCCAGCGGGGTGTGTACTAATAGTGAAGCATTCATGTCTTCACTTTTAATACCATGCATGAATGCAAAATCTTGAGACATGAATGAATCGATGCCTGAATCGAATAAAGCAGATCTGGTACTGAATTTGAGAGTGTACCCATCACGATGTGAGCTGGTCTTGAGCTTCGTTCGGATCAACGTGGTTGGCTGAGCTTGCCCATAAGACTTGCCGGTGTTGTTGCGGTTACAGGTGTTTCCACGGCCATTCTTTGGAAGGGCGATTGATTACGGTTACGGTTGCATTCTCTATGCAGTGCCTGGCTGTCACTTTGAAGCATAAGCCATTATTGGGAGTGGGAGCAGGAGCTTGGGGTGGTGGAGCTGGAAGCTTGGCTGCTTAGTTGTGGCGAGGCGAGGTGTAGCATAGTTACTGCTTTGGAAGCGGTGCATTGGTGGTACATGCTGTTGGGAATCCATATCTTGCGCAACCTGCGAGGCGGGCCGAAGATGAGCCCGTGTCGCAGTTGCGCTGTTAGAGCTCTGGTATTCCTGCAGACCAGTTTCGACATTGATAGCTTTGTTCACCAAGGTGGCGAAATCAGCAAAGTCGTGCACTAGAAGTGCGAGCTTGATGTCGACTTGAAGGCCGTCACGGAACTTCTCTGTCTGCGTGCATCGGTTGCAATATCCTCTTGACATAGCGAGACAAGTCCAGAACTCTGTCGATAAGCTTCATGATCTTGTTGCCTTGGGTGAGATGCGGAACTCACGCTTCTTCGGTCCATGACCCCTTGAGGATGAAGCGGGCACGGAAGGCAGCACTGGAAGTCGGCGGTGATGAGTGTTCCAAGCTGGCGAAATCGCGGTGGCTGTCCCACCATTGAGCTGCGGGTCCCTTGGGAAGAAGGAAGCAAAAGTGACATAGCTGGCGGGGCTACATCAGCAGACTCCATCTCATAGGTGATGTCACGGGCGATCATCGACATCCGATGGCTGAGTTGAGCTGCGGTACCTGCTGGGGTTGAGCGTATGAAATCCTGCGAGTTGTTCCGTTTGGGTCTTTGGTTCATATTGGGGCGAGGCGAGCCATCATATTCTCCATGGTGGCGATTCATCTCGAGCTGTTGGATCATACCAGCCATGTACTCGAGGCGGTGGTGGGAAGTTGGCACCACGACCACGACCTGCTGGCCTAACCATCTGCTATTATATAACGAGGGTAGTTCAGCATTTGAGAAATTAAGCAAGAGGCAGAATCATTCATGATGAAACATGCATAATGAAAGCAGCATGATGGGAACTACATAGTAGTTGGCATATCTTACAAAAGGAATCATGCATAGAGTTCGATACATAGAGTCGATTACATAGACTACTACATCATAGGCGGCACACAGGCTCATGGCGAATACATCAAATACTAACAAGCAAGTCTACATCAGTCCCAGCAGTGCTGCGGAGGTAGCTGTAGCTTTGAAAGCTGATAGTCGGCGGTGGATAGTCCTCCACGTCGGTGACACAGGGGCGCGGATACTCACAGTGCTGAATCCGGCGTCCAGGTGGCGAGAAAAGGGCCAAGTCGGGAGAGTAGCCTCCCGTCGCCAACCGACACCACAGGGCATCACGGTCTGGCTGGGTAGATCGCGAGCAGCGGCAGCTCTCCGGATCGGACAAAGGGTGCATCAGCGTCGAGCGCGGTAGAGTCTTGACGGGTGATGTACAACTCGTGGCGAAAGAGCTCGGTTAGCTCGATCCAGCCCATCGGCATGCAGAACAAAGTTACGATGGTGGAAGGGCTCTCTGGTAGCGATGGTGTAGGCAGCGGTGTAGTAACCCTCCTCACCAACATCGGCGCGATAGCAATGTGCACGAAGGGGAGGTGTCCAACTCTCGATACTACTGCGAAGGCGTGTCGAGCAGCATAAGCGACATCGTGGACTGCCATATCGATGGTCACTCCAACACCATGTGCGGTGTGCGGCCGATGAGTGGACTCATACTCCCGAGTAGAGGTGGGCGATGGCGCGATACTGCTCTGGTTGTAGTCTGGTACTCCTCATAGGCGGTGTACTCGGGGTGCAGCGATAACCGGATAGGTCATCATCTCGGCTAGCACGCGCGGTGATCCCGAGCACCAATGGCCGTCGTGTGGCGCCACGACCTGCCTCGTGGGTTCCATCTGAAAACAAAGGCGTTTCAAAGGAGTCAAATGGCGGGGTGGAAATTGTTCAAATACAATTCCAAAAACAACTAAGGCTATATCCATCTTGGGGTGAATGCGGTCACGGGATCCTAGTGATAGTTAGTAAAATCGTTTAACCCGAGTAGAAGAGAGTCGAGTCCCGAGTAAAGGTCGAGGGTAAAAGATCCTAATACCACCCGATGGCGGCGTGGGCCCGTAAGGCACACAGCCAAGTTAGTAAAAGTTTTGCAATGTCTAGACTCGACTTGGCCAAGGAGTGTGGAAGGGGATTCCTACAGGCGATCGGCTCGATACCAACTTGTGGCGCCCTCGATTCAATCGTACACTAATCATGCGCGCAAATGTATGCGATCAAGATCAAGACTCACGGGAAGATATCACAACACAACTCTACAAATAAAATAAGTCATACAAGCATCATAATACAAGCCGAGGGCCTCGAGGGCTCGAATACAAGTGCTCGATCATAGGCGAGTCGTGGAAGCAACAATATCGAAATCTGGACATAAGTTAAACAAGGTGCCATAAGATGGCTAGCACAAAGCTGGGATCTGGATCGAAGAGGAGCAGGCCTCTGCACAGGATCCTCCTAGGTCACTCACAGTGCGTCGTCGGTGGGCTGCTGCGTAGTAGTAGGCACCTCCGGAGTAGTAGTAAATCGTGGCGGTGGCGTCGCTCTGGGCTCCATCGTCGATTGCAGCAATCGAGTAGAGATAGGGAAAAGGGGAACAAGGCAACCGTGAGTACTCATCCAAAGTACTACTTAAGCAAGGAGCTACACTACATATGCATGGATATATGTGTAAAGGCCATATCGGTGGTGAGCTGCAGAATGCGAGAATAAGAGGGGATAGCTAGTCTTAACGAAGACTAAACCACGGACACTGTCTTGCAGCAGACGAAGAGGACAACGGAAGTCCTCAAGTAACATCATATAGCAATAATCCTACCGGCAATCCCTGCTCATATCCACGGCGAGAAGCGACCACGGTTATATCGGCACTTGGAAGGTGTGTTTTATCAAGTATCCGGTTCTAGTTGTCATAAGCTCAAGGTACAACTCCAAGTCGTCCTGTTACCGAAGATCACGGCTATCCGAATAGATTAACTTCCCTGCAGGGGTGCACCATCTTACCCAGCACGCTTGATCCCATTTGGCCGGACACACTTTCCGGGGTCATGCCCGACCGCGTAAGATCAACACGTCGCAGCCCACCTAAACTGTGAGAGGCCAACCGCGGTCTAAACCTAAGCGCAGAAGTGCAGGCCCATCATACGAGCACACACACTGCGTTGCGGCGGCGGAAGCAGACCTAGCCTAACGAGCGTTCAGTCCAATCCGGTAGCGCGCTCGCTCGTCGTGACGTCTGAAGTGCTTGGTGATACCACGCGCGGGATACCCATAACTACTCCAGCGTAGATGGTTAGTGCGTATAAGCTCGTAGCCAACCCGGATCAAATACCAAGACCTCGTTAAGCGTGTTAAGTAACATGAGCGCCCGAACAGGCCAGCCCACCTCTCTCCTAAGCGGTCTCAACCTGCCTGCCGCTCGCCACAAAGATCCACTCGCGGGTGCTCCATCGGCCGACCCGACTTTAGTCTCACATGTATCATGTATAAGTATATAGTATATACCGTGATCAACTCCGAGTGATCACGGCCCGATAATATAGCATGGCGACGAGACAAGAAAGTAGGGCCACAGATGAAAGTACTAGCATCCTATACTAAGCATATAGGATTGCGGTAAGGTAACAATGAAGTTACAAGGACGGGCTATGCAGCGGTATAGGAGTATCGAAAGCAGTAACATGCTATGCTACTCTAATGCAAGCGGTGTAGATAAGAGTAAGCGATATCTGGTGATCAAGGGGGCTTGCTGGTTGCTCTGGCAAAGAGAGAATTCGTCAACACCGTGGTCGAGCGGCAGTGCGGCGTCGGTCTCGTAGTCTACGAAGAGAAGAGGGAAGAAACAATGAATACAGTAACAGATGCATAACGATGCATGACATGCCAAGCGATGCTAGGCGTGCCCTAACGTGGTATGAAGAAGTCTTGGTTAGGGGAAAGCATCAGGAAGTTATCCGGTTCGGACGTCTGTCGAGACGGATGAACGGAGAGGAAAGTTTGCAGGTTCGATAGGTTAGAGGCGTGTGGTGGGCGAGCGAATTGCGTATCCGGATTAGTCTCGTCGTTACGAGCAACTTTCATGTTGAAATTATTTTAATCCGGATTACGGTTAAAAGATATGATTTTAAAAAATTTTATTAATTTCGGAATTTTAATTAATTATTTAATTAATTTCGAAATGGCATTTATGACATCGACATGATGTCATCTTGGCGTCATCGATCAACGAGGTTGACTAAGTCAACCACGGCGAGTGGGTCCGCATGTCATTCACTAATGGCTAATTAGTTTAATTAGCCTAATCGAGTTTAATTAACCTTAGTTAATTAAGTTAATTAATGATTAGTGCTAATTAATTCAGAATTAATTAGTTTAATTAATTACCCAATTAATTTAACTAATGATTAGGGTTAATTAATCCGAATTAATTAGATTAATTAATTACTCAATTAATTAATTAATTAATTATTTAGTTAATTAGTTTAATTCATTTTATTTCATTTTTTATTTACATTTTTATTTAAAACATTCTTTTATAATATTGGGAGGGTGGGGCCCTCACGTCGATTGCCCTCTCGGGCATGCTTGGTGTGGGTGCGGGCGGCATTGCAGTCGATGCCCGACAGGCCTGAACGAGGCAGTCCAGGCGACCAGAGGCGGCGGGAGCGGGCGAGAACCCAGCCAGCGCCCGGCGGTGGCCAGCCCAGGTGAGGGAGGCGACAGGCGGGGGTGGCGGGTTCGGCGGGGCAGCCTTGTGAGGAAGAACGAGGGCTCGAGGCGAGGGCGAGAAGGGGAAGCAGGGGGGCTCGGGCGACGCTAGGGCGCCCGCGAGTCACCGTCGGGGAAGAAGGAGAGGAGTGGGGGCACGGTGGCGGGCGGTCAGACCCAGTGGCGGATCAGCGGGGGAAGGAAGGAGGGGGATCGGGGCGTCGGTCTGTGGCCATGGACCAGACAGTGACAGGGCGGTCGGAGGCCTGGCAGCGAGCAGAGGAGGGAGGGAGCCGGAGGGGGGGAACGGGCGTGGTGGCGGAGCCATCGCCCGCCGGGGGAAGAGGGAGGAGAGGGGGCCTCCTGGGGAGGCGGGGCCTCGGCGGTGGGCTCGGTGAGGTCAGGGGCAGGCCGTCGGGGAGGAGGCGGGAGGCGTGCCCGGCGGGCAGGCGAGCCGAGCAGCGTCCGGGCGGAGGCCTTGTGAGCTCGAGGCGGACGGAGGAGGCGCTCCGCTGCGTGGAGGAGGAGGAGGCCAGGGGTGGGGCGGGGTGGGGGGGCAGGGGGTTGGTCTGTGAGGGGTGGTTGGGGCCTCTGCCCGATCCGATCGGGGGAGGAGAGGGCGAGGCGTGTGGGGAAGTGGGGTGGTGGCTAGGGTTAGCCACGGTGGGGAAGAGTAAGAAGGGGGGGTGGTGGGCGGTGTGCGGCCAGAGAAGGGGATGGGCCAAAGGGGAGTGGGGAGGGGGCGGCTGGCTGGGCAGGGGTTATCCCCTCTGCTTTTTTTTTTCCTTTTCTCTTTTATTATTTTCCTTTTACATTATTGATTTATTTAAAATGCTTTGGCATTTTGTAAATATTAGTGCACCCCACCAATATTAGGTTAGGTATTTTAGAAAACCCCGGAACATTTTAGAACTTATTTTCGGAACTCTTTATCGTTTGCTTCATTTTTGATTTTTGTTTTAGGTCGGGTTTGAATCAACGAGAGGTTAATTAACATAACCGGGTGATTACTGTTGCATAACCATCCGGGCGTTACAATGGCCCACCTCACACTATCACCGTGCGACACCTAACTCTTTACATAGTACTCCCTCCGTTCCTAAATACTACTAGATGAGTCCCCGCGCATTGCCTTGAACAATGATATATCTCTCTGCATAAAATTATCGATTTCATATAACTAAAAAAATCTATAACCGCATGAAAAATGTGGTAGCCAAACAAAATAATCTCCCATCATCATTTAGATCATCCACGTAAGGAAAAAGATCAGCCAACTCCTCTGCATAATGGGATTATATTTTCTTTTTGACATGTTAATGGGACTTAAAAGCTCACTTACATGCATGCTACGGTGCATGCTTGCATGCAGAACATGTTGATGTGATTTAAAACCCACTCACATGCATGTGCCACGGTATTTCTGCATGCTTGCATGTGGCTTAGTCTTGAACCTCTCAACGTCTAGATCAGGCGGCTATTATGACTGATTTACTTCATCTAACAGCTCGCCAATTTTGATGATGTGGCTCAAGGAGAGGATAGAGAATTCCTAGTAGTGGGGCTAGCTATTACTAGTAGATAAGTCTTTGTAGAGATTCCACTAGGTGAACTACATACGGAACAAAATGAATGAATTTACACTTAAAATGCATCTATATACATCCGCATGTGGTTAATGGTGAAATCTCTACAAAGACTTATATTTAGGAAAGGAGGAAGTACTAGTATAGTACTAATGCGTCTTGTAATTTATCGTGAGATAAATTTGTACAATGCTATGAAGCTTCAGCTCTGTTACATGTATCTTGCATCCAAGGTTGCCCGTTGCAACATTTCATCAAATACAAAGGAGACTAACATGCATGCTATTGCATCTCAATGATTGACAGATCATAGCAAATATGTACTCCCTCCGTTCCAAAATAAGTGTCTCAACTTTGTGCAAACTTTAGTACAAAGTTGTACTACTACTAAAGTTGACACTTATTTTGGAGCAGAGGCAGCTAAAGAAAAAAAAACGATCCATGCAGTCCCTAGCCCTTGAACCGTGAACCGACCGGGCTTCAATTTCTTTGGCAACGTTCGAGCTTCCTAATAAATGAAGTTTGCAACCTTTTGACCATCGGATCATTTTGTGCAGTTTCACCAAAATCGAGATGAGCATCCTGTGGCAAAGAAATTGAAGAAGCGTAATTAGAATAAGATTACTAGGACTAGTTGATGAGACATAAACTCATCACAAATATAGTCACGTAGAAGCCATGAGAGGTATCGGTATGTGCGGGGCAAAGTAGAGAAATATCCACGAGGGAGTGATGTGGGCAGCTGGAGCGATGGTGCAAGCCGGCTGTAAAGGGAGTTGTACACGAGGGCGTATCTCAACCTTGAGGAGGCGGCGGAGGCGGCAACTACCCACGTCGCGGCGGTGAGCAAGGGACGAAGGCAACCTCACCGGCTTTGCGAGAGAGAACGGCGGGGACCCCTGATCGGGCGTGCCGACAGTGGGTTTTCGCCGTCGGCGACGGCCACCACATCTACACTAAGCATCCACCCCTTCCTCAAGCGGACGTGATCCGCCGGGATGTTAGAGATGTGGCCACAATCGTTTTGTGTGAGAGGGTGTAAAGAAACAACCTTGACAAGCAACCGTGTAGGCTGGCCCGTCCTGACTATGTATATAGTGGAGCGGTTTCCTTTTCTCTCCATATGAACCTATCATATTGCGTACGTGCCACTGAAGAAAAAAAATTATTTATAAATGACGCGGCACCTACTAACCTTGCGCTTGGCATCTCCAAAATATTAACCTTGCGATTGGCTCTTCGCCTCTTCGGGAAGTCGAGCAATAATGGTAGTGCAGTATATATCGTTCTGGCTATATGAGACCGAATGAATTGCTGCACGTCCACCACGTGGGCGAGGTCGAGGGCGAGGAGAGTGCTACTACATAAGGAGCAAAATGAGTGAATGTACACTCTAAAATACGTCTATATACATCAGTGTTTGGAGTATGTACTAGTAGTTCATATTGAAATCTACTAAAGGACATATATATTCCAAACAATATGATATAATCTCTATAACCAAGGTAGTAGGGACGAGGAGTAAACAGAGGGAGTAGTAAATTTTTCTCCTCGTCATGTGAGCCACCGCGTGCATGGGCGAGGGAGGAGCAAGCTTCACCTCATCCTGCGAGCCACCGCGCCCGTGGGCGGGGGAGACGGCGTACTAAGCAAGCTTCTCCTCGTTCTGCGAGTTGATGGGACACATCAAAAGTACTCCGGTGTATATAGCCTTGCCTCTAAGGTAGGCCCCACATGGTTTGCCTCTTTTTTAATTTAACATAACGCGTCAAGTCGCAATTTGTTTGTTCACCCGTGGTAGGCGATCCTCCCTCCACCAAGTGGACAACGATTACACGTGCCAAATTACCACGTGGGCTGCCTTTTCAATCTGAAATGAGCTCCACCGTGTACCCGTGCGGGTGTGGTTGGGAAAGAGGCAGAACGCGTCGCCGTGCATGCACCTCTTCTCTTCGTGCCGTCCCCCACCTACGTGGGTGTGGGTGAGAGATACAAACCGCATTCATGAGTGTTTTTGTTTTGTGGTGGGGGTGGGGGTGGGGTGGGGGTTGATTTCGTGAATTATTTGTGGGAATATGTGTGATGACATCTCAAACAAAATTTTGCATGCAATGTGTGTGAAATGGAGGCCTATCCATATCATACATAGAGGGTGGGCAATCCACGAGAAGAGAGGGAGGGTCATAGCTATCAATAGAGTGAAGAGAGGATCAAGTGGGTGGGTGCGAGATCGATGAAGAGAGCCATCGAAATGTGTGTGTGTGTGTGTGTGTGTGTGTGTGTGTGTGTGTGTGTAGGTCAAAGATATGGGGCGGCCCACGGGGCGTTAGAGGGCACATGTCAAGTTTGTGTGTGAGGGAGACATGACTAGGCGCTTGATGTATTGGTGTGTGTGGGGGAGGGGTGGGAGGCGTGGCAGAGGCCTAACTATAGAGGTAGAACGACTCGTATATGTGTTGAGAAGGAGAGACCCAGCTATGTCTTGAGGGAGATCGGTCGACATCCATACATAAATGAAGGACGGGAAATATGATGGGACAGAGAGAGAGAGAGAGAGAGAGAGAGAGAGAGAGAGAGGAGGGAGAGGGTAGAGTGCTGGATGGGTGATGGAGTTGCTTCTCGGAGATGTTGGGAGAGGCCTACTAGACAAAGTGAGGGTGGAACTGCAATGTTATCAATAAGAGTGGGGATGTGTTTCTGTGTGTGCCTGTGCATGATAGATCTGTCGGGACGCATCCATGGATGATGAAGGGAACCATGTGTTTGGTAAGCAAACCTAACTAGATCGGTAGATCAATTGTTGTTTGTCGGAGGAAGGAGAGACACAACTAATGAGGTAGATCGATCGATGTGTGGGTAAAAGCGAGTTATAAGGACCTAGCTGGCTATATGTATAGCGAGAGATCGGTCGGTGTCGTCCATTTGTTAGAGGCAAATAAGGCCCAGTGAGACGGATAGACAAGAGAATGGAGCTAGGAGGTGGTGCGAGAGGCCCAACTACTAGCTAGATAGGGGAGGAGTGTGCGGTTGTGAGATCGATGAAAAGAGGCGAGAGTTTACATGTGTCGACCATATGAGAGACACGAGGCAAGGACACATAAAGGAGGAGATTGAAGCTGTGTGTGTGTATGTTGTAGGCAGGCATCATTTGGAGAGGTTTATCGATCGGTGTGTGTCGGAAAGGAGTTGTGGAGACTACGGGACAACGACCTAAAGAAAAAAATGAATGTGCCGGTGGATAGAATGCCGAGGGAGGAGGAGGCGAGGAGGGCATGTGCATGCGAGAGAAAGTTAGTGGTAGCTACAAAGGCTAGAGGATTGTGTGGGTGTAAGAGACTAACAAAGATCATAATTTTATATGAAAGCGGATTCATATATTTGAATAGGAGATCATAGTGTTTTAAACATTGCATGCATGAATATAGCGGTGATACACGTGTTATACCATAATGTGATAATGCATGGCGTTTGGAACTCACAGCTAAATGCCGAACAATCTAAACCATAATATATATCAAACAATCTCACATTTTATTTGAATTTGTGATAATGTGCGGCATTTGCAGCTTACAACTAAATATCGAGCAATCTAAACAATACTATATATCGAACATTCTCACATTTTATTTGAATTTGTGGTAATGTGTGGTGTTTGCAACTCACATCTAAATACTTGTAGGCGTAGGGGGTGGGGCACCATACATAATGTGATAAACACATTATACATAAGATACATGGTTTAGATTATGAAGATCTAGCTAGAGGTAGAAATGTAATGTGATTTGAAATCAAAATAAAGTGGATTCAAAAAATCTAGTTCGAGTTCATATAGTACACATAGTTCATATGTAACTCGAGACTAATCATGTGGTGTTTGTGAAGATAATACACAAGCGATGGTTTAACTTGACAATAATGATGATTGTAGATCTTATTAAAACAGAGAAAGGAATTTAAATGCTTTGACTTCACAACAATCATTCTTGTAGATCTTATTCAAATTTAGTTCATATTGAAGCGGTAGTATATCGTTTGGAATGCACTAAAGCGTTCATTTGAGTAGTAGGTTGCATGCATTATACACGTAGCAAAATATTTTAATTGAACATAACATGAATTCAAAGTTTTGAATGACATTTGTAGTGCGCATTGATTTGGTACATTACCGTTAGGCTTGTCAGGAAATTTCAACCAGCGCCTTGTTAGCCTGAAATATTTAAGATATATCTTTGTCTCGTTGTGCTCGACAACTCCTCCATCTCAACCAGCGCCTTGCTATTCCGAAATTACAACGCGAAAACTCCCACCTCTGTGAAATCCCGACCGTGAAATGCCCGTGGTACCCTCGAACCGAAAGAACCGCCTCAAATTGGTGGGGGTACTTTAACTTACCCCACATTTCGGACAAGCGTGTCTCAAGCCATGGTTCCCCACTGCCATCCCATCCGCCCACCCATTCGTACACGAGGCCGCGAAAACCGCGCGAAACCCCACACCTGCTCCGTCCGCTACCCGGCGGATCCTCTTCCCGACGGCGTCGTCCACAGCAACACCTCGGCGTCCCTCATCCATCGTGCGGATGAGGATCCGTCATCGATCTCATCGTCCCGCCGGTTCAGCCACCCCGTCCTCCACCTCCAAGGAGCTGCCCCGATGTTCCCCTCGTCTTTCGCGCCACCTCCATTCCCACACCGCCGTCTTCACCTGCTCCACCGGAAGAGCATCATCATCACCGTTTCCTCGGATGAAGTTGCGGCCTAATCGGCGCCACCAAAGAGGTTGTACACTAATCGCAGCATTTTCTTCTTGATTCGATCTCATGGTGCTGCCGGCGCTCGGTCCCGAGCCGACACGGCGCGGCTCCATCCACGGCGGCGTCGCCGGCAACTTCCTCCGCGGCGTCGCTCCCTCGACGGTGGCGTCCACATCAGTAGGAGCTGCTGCTGCTTTAGCTCTCGCTCGCGCTGCTGCTCTGCTCTTGCTCTCGGTCCCCTGCCTGGTCTGCTCTTGCTATTGCTCTTGCTCATTTTGGGTCAGTCGATTTTCAAGGGGTGGGCTCGCCGGGGTGAAGGAAGAACCTGCCGCAGCAGGGAGGGGGGCTCGCCGGAGAGGTACCACACTATCTATCTTAGGGTTCAGGATGGGGGCGGTGGTCGCCGACGATGGCAGGGCGTTGGCGGGGCGGTGGCCTGGGGATCGCCAGAGAAAAAGCTCGGCACGTGGGGGCCTAGAGGGATGGCCGGGGTGGCGACGGACCGGCGGTGGGGAGTGTTTTCGGGGCAGGCGGGGCGGCGCACCACCGCCATGGTGACGGGGCTGCTGTTTGGCGGTGATGGCTGGCGGCTCAGGGGGTGGAGGTTGAAGATGAACCGCAGGCCCTTGATTTCGTATCCAACGGTTGCAAAATCGACTGGCCAGAGATGAAAAAGTCAGTCGACCGACTTGTAGCCTCACCTTGCTAGTGCGTTCGGTTTCGACAGCAAAATTCAGTTTCGACAGTTAGGTTCAATTTCGACAGTTAAGTTCAATTTCGACAGTTAAGTTATGTTTCGACAGTTAAGTTCAGAGATGAGCGGCTGATGTATTTTACATCTAGCACTTTGTGGTTATGTATTTTACGTCATGTATTGGAGATGCTATTAGAATTCCACTCAGGTTAACGTTGTTCGTTGTCTCTCTTGTCCTGCTTCAGCCTCGGCGTTGTACAACTCAACGGAGCTACTCCAACGACGAAACCCTCCATCACAGCTGAGCAGTACCTCGGGCTCCATCTCCAGACGCCTAAGATCTTCTTCCCCTCCTCCGACAGCAAAGTCAGTCGGAGCATCCTCACCGGCCAACCCAATCACGCTGAGATCGACATGGCTTCGCCAAAGAGGTTGTACACTTGTTGCATCTCTTTTTTACTCTACATGTTATATATATTGTCCACTGAGCACACGGATTTGTTCCTTTAGTGTCTCCTTGAAAGAAAAAAACGTAGGAATTTTAATTTTCACTTGTCCTTCTTTTCAAATTCCTATTCATGAAGCACAAGACTAAGAGATAGTAGCATAATAGCATTATAATCGTACATTTTCTTGTGGTTTGACTTAATCTCACCATGCTTCTTTGCATCCTATGATCTTCAATTGTTGTGAATCAAACACCCAGTTGGCGAAATCATGTGTTTTAAATTCTCTGTTTTGCGTGCATTCCTATCCTATTCTGTCTATTTCCTATCCTGCATTGTTGGAATCCTCCAATTCAAGCGAGCCCTTACAGAATTACTTCTCTTACAGATAGTTGTCAAATAAAATCTTGCGTGGTTTGTCCCGCTCCTGCTGCGCCGTCGTCCACCCAGCTCGGCTGCTCCAACGACGAAGGGTTCAAGACAAGAGGTATCCGACCTCCGGACTGTCTTTCACCGCCTCGGATCTTCTTCCCTTGTTGGCAGCCATGAAAACTACATTACCATCATCAACCGAGCAGATGACCTCGAGGACTACGGGTCCGCAAGATAGGTCGCACTCTTTAAATCCGCTTCGTTATGCATCGCTAATATTACATGCTACTTTATCGTCCTGTTCACCGATTATACTCGAGTCAGCTCCAAACTAATGGTCAAACTTGAGTTTTAAATGGTTGTGGGGTACATATCGGGCTGCTATCAATAGTATCTATCTACTATCTGGTTAATCTCCGGTGTCTACTATGAGTTTCATGTTGGGTGGGAAACAAACATTAAAAAGCCATTATCTGTATTTATTAAGCTGAAGCCATTATCACTGCTATTATTGGTTTTGGGTCTATCCACAGTTGCTACCATCACTCTGGATTTCTGCATGCACTCCTTACATAATCTCACTATGTTTTATTCCTATGCATGACAGTTATTGTAAACAATGGAACTGAACATGTAGAGCAAAAGAGACGAGCCTTGCGTGGCAATATAATTTCATGCAGACGTCGCTCCATGGTAGGCGCAAAGGCAGCCCCCCCCCCCTCCATGCATTTTGGATTGTAATTGAGAGGAAGATATCTGTTCTGAGGGGGATTCAGAAGGAGAAGATAACTCCTATTTACCCCCTGAGGTCTTTGCTCTAACTTGGCATGCTGATGTTGGTTATATCATGCATATGGTGTCTTGCATTGCTTACTTTATACATCAAATACGTCATCTGCTTAGTTTAGACATCCTTTGTGCGAATGCCATCTGTTTAGTTTATTCATCGTTTATGTGAATTATGCAGCGCCACCTTGTTTAGCCAGGCATCATATATGTGAATTTTGCAATGCCATCCCCTTAGCCAGTCATCTTATATATAAATTATATCAGGCCATCCTTTTTTTCGTTACATATTACATTTGTCAACAATGTTAGTACATTCAACTGCTCTTCGTGTGCATCAGCCATTTGACACGGTGATGGCAAATTTGGAGTGAAAACAAGGTCTTCGAGCAGACTATGCTATCGGCGAAGCGCATATCTCGCTGGTTATGGATAGCTCCTCGGAGGAGGATTGAGACAGATGACCAGTCCTATTCCCCCCCCGAGGTGTATGCTCTAACTTGGCGGGTTATGTTGCTCATATCGTGCGTATGGTGTCTCACATTGCTATGCCATTTGATTAGTTTAGACATGCTTTGTGTGAATGCCACTGTTCAGTTTCTAATTACCATATATGTGAATTATGCATTGCCATCTTGTTGCAAGACATTATATATGTGAATTATACAATGCTATCTTGTTGCAAAGGCATTATATATGTGAATTATGCAATGCCATGCTGTTTAGCCAATCATCATGTATGTGATTTATATCATGCTATCATTTTTTTGTATTACGTGTTCCATTTGTCGACAATGTTTGTATATTCAACTACTCTTCCTGTGCATCAGCCATTTGAAGCGGTGATGGAAGTATCTGGAGTGAAAAGAAAGGTATTCAGAGCAGACAATGCTACCTGCTGAAGCAGACATCTTGTTGGCTACAAAGAGCTCCTCGGAGGAGGATTCAGAGACTGATGACCAGTCCTATTTCCCCCCTGAGGTCTATGCTCAAACTTGGCAAGGTTATATTACCCATGTCATGCATGTTGTCTTGCATTGCTTAGGTTTTACATCATATATAGATTGCCATATGCTTACTTGCTTACTATATAAATCATATATTTGAATTATATCATGCCATCATGTTTACATAGTACATACACATCATCTATCTGAATTATGGCATGGCAAACCATTTAATAAAGACATCATATAGTTATATCATCTCATCCTGTTTAGTGTTTACAGTCATCATATTTAGAATTATGGCATTTATCCATGAATGTATGTGAATTATGGCATGCCAACCTACTTAATAAACACATTATATAGTTATGTCATGTCATCCTGTTTACATAGTCTCATATTTTGAACTATGTCTTTCCATCTTTTTTAGTTAGCCATCATAATGTGAAATTGTGTCATGCTATCATGTTTAGTTAGCCATCATATATGTGAAATTGTGTCATGCTATCCTGTTTGGTTAGACAACATAAATATGAATTATTTCATGCCCTCTTTTATTCCCCACTATCTATACTTTCAATTAGTTTTCTTGTTTATCAACCATTTGAATTGGAGAGTGTGATGGCAGTATCTAAGGGAGTAACAACACGGTCTTCAGAAAAGATAGTGCTACCAGTTGATGCAGATAGAACCACGGTTGTACTTGCCCAAGGACCAGATCCACCACACATAACCCAGACTCGCATGATTGTACCCCTACCCAGTTGGACGAGAGAACCAGCTACACCCCTTCTAACCCCAACCCGGCAGATAGTAACCCAGTTCTAGTTGACACAGCACCGTCTCCACCACAGAGCACCCAAACACGAGCGGTTAGTAAGGGAACTGCAGTGCCCAAAGCACGAGGACCACCACTCTGAATCCCAACTCAACGCTTAAAGGAGAAGAAGATTTGTTCTCAGTGCAGTTTCTGTAGCTATGGTTCATACTCCTTTGCTCTTGCATTCTTGTATTTACTCATACCAACTATTTTCAAATTTGAAGGATGGAATTGAAACTCCAATGCATATGTGTATGTTTTAAACCTGTTTCTTTAAATGGTTTGCTATTGTAACCTGCTCTATGTTGATTTCAGTTTCAATTGAATAAAGCAGTTATGTTCTCATGTCATGCACATTACAAGTGTTGTTATTTCTCTATAGTTACCCACACTTATATTCTATCTATTATGCTTTGTCTTGAACAAATATTATTTGAGCTGTGTCTCTATCTTGATTTGGCAACAAAAACTAGAATGATATAGACCATAAAGTGACCATGGTACATAGATATATGTTTGTTTCATGTTGTTATCCTGTCCACTTTACTACTGAACTCATTTACCAAAATGAGTTTCATATACAACATAGTAAACATGTGATGTGTCTCGCTTGTTTCTCTTTTAGAATGCGGACAAAATATTGGAGAAACGAGACGCGTTATCCAATGGTAAAGGAAGTAATGAGATAAGGTTCAAGATAGTGAGACATCCTGTTGGTCTCCAAGAAAGCTGATAAAACTATCTTGGCGACGGTGAGGGAACCCAAAAGTCCTGTCTTGATGTAGTGTTCGATTCTTGGGCACTCTGCTGGCACAAGCTCTTGAACTCATTTGCTGAATCAGTTCGTCTTCTTGAGTCTCAACTTCAAGTTGAAAGACATCGATCGAGATGTCTTGCTGACAGAAGGAAGGGTGAGGAAGTCCTGCAGAATTCAGATGCATATTTTACGGTGCAACAACAATATTTGGAGGATTTAAGCGCCAAACAAGAGAAAGTTAATAAGCTTGCTAAGCATCTTGCCAGCATTATGGGTACCAGGATATTGTTTCTTGAGATCTTGAAGTGGTTTCATTCTGGATTTTTTTCTTTGTGGCGTTTATTTGCGCTGGTCGCCAACTTTGACAACGGTGTATATGATATGCTGCTTTGTTCCCTATATTTGCACCGGTGGCGAACTTTGATGCCCAGTGGATGTAATATGTGTAACAGCCGTGATAGCCTAGCATAAGGTGCTTGCTTATTTATTTCCTTGTTGTCTTGTTTATTTGTTTGCTTGTAGTCAGTGTTGTTCTTTTTAAAACTAGGCCACAATAACCATGGGCTAATATTTACTGTAGTGACACTGGGCCTCCTACGGGCCGTAGAAACAGTGGGCCTTCTATGGCCGTAGAAATAGTAGACCTTCTACGGGCCGTAGAAACAATGGGCCTTCTACGGGCCGTAGAAACAATGGGGCTTCTACGGGCCGTATCATCAATGGGCCTTATACGAGCCGTATGACCATAACGGGCCATCGTTAATAGGCCGTGTTGATGGCGCTATGAAAACGCCCAACGATTAACGGCCCACCAACGGGCCAATGTAACCATGGGCTGAATTTGGCCCTGGCGAAAAATAGCGAGAACGGGCCGTAAGTAAGCGAATCTTTGAAATGAGCCCAGAATAAATGGGCTCGAGAAGGCGAAGATAACATTTTTCGAAACGCATTGGCGAATAACGGGCCCTTAATGGGTATAAAGTGATATCTTGTTCATTACGGGCCGTTTCACCACGGGCCGTTAATGGGTGTAAAGTGATACCTTTGTTCATTGCGGGCGGTTTCACCACGGGCGTTATTAGGCCAAGAGTTACATAGGGCCTCATATGGGCGAAATCGTCATGGGCCATACATGGGCGAAGAAAACAATTTGGAATCATGTTGGATGGCCCGGATAGCGCTCTTGGGCCTAATTCGGATAGGGCGTAACGGGCCTTGGCTTAGCGGGTCGTAAATGGGCTATATGCGAACATGCCGTTAATAGGCTTTCCATGGGCGCCCGCCATCTTTGACCAAGTCAAGCGGGCGGCCTTTTCACGTGAATGGGCCTCTGTTGGGCCGTGCCACGTGTCGACGTATCATAGGCGTATACGTCCAATGAGTGGATGACATCTGTCCCAACGATGAGTCGACGGTGTTTTCTCCCACCAATGATGATTTTACCGTGGAAAATCCCCATTGGTCGGGCTGTTAACGGGTTATCGGATCCAAAACCCGACCGATAGCTTAACGGCGTTCGTTACGGTGGATGCCACGTGTCGGTCACCCTTGACGAAAGCAGTTACGTGGACGCGATTTATCGTCATGGAAGTGGACACTTCCGTGGCGATAATTTTGGTAATGTCATGGAACACTTCTACGACAACGGTATGACTATCTTGATTACATCATAAATTTGTCATGGATGTACATGCATGACAAAAATTGTGACCTACTGTGACAAACACGTATCATCACGGAAGTGTATTTTTTTGTAGTGACGGCTCTGCCTCTTCTGAGTTCACCTTAATTTTTCTTATGTTCCAACTCCACTATTAGTGATCTTAAGCAGCTGAGAACAGAAACCATTGTTGCAGGAATAAAATTGAAATTGGTTCATTAATTTTGTAAGCTAAGTTCATGTTTCCATTGCTTTTGTCATACTGTTATTTAAATATATATCAGAAGAAAAGGCTACTGGTAAGAACATAAAGGAGCTCATTCCTGCCTTCTAATAAATTATGTAATTGACTGTTAACACTGGTTGTAGGTAGTTGTTAGACACATAATTGTACTTTTTTCAGTTATGTTTTGGCAAATTTAACTGTATTCAACAAGGCATCTCCTTTTGGAACAATTAAAAATATTTTATTGTAGGTGTATATTTTTCTGTACGGTATATATTATGCGAGGTATTTTTAACGCATCTTGATCTTATTTTAGATTCATCTGACTAGAGTCTTGGTCCTTTGATCTTGGTTAACTAAAGCGTCTGTTATATCGGATATCAAATTATACCCTTGTACTTGAGATGTAATGCATCATACTAGATTTTCAGGAGCTTAATTATAGATTATCATGGTTTTGAGGATGTGTACAGTGTAAAATTATAGACCGCTTAGACTTTGAATGGAGCCGAAGAAGTGATTTGAACGTTATCTTCTATTTATATTTAATAGCCATTGATGTTGTGATGCATTCCAATAGCACCAATGAATGGTTAATGCAGGCATAGTATTATTCCTCTATTTTCTAGACCTTCTCTTTATTTAGTCATTTACCCTGCTGCTTCATAAATTTCATTGTTTGCCTTTGTCTCTTTTGGTGCTTTTTACAAACCGTAGAGCTGCATGCACTTCATGTATTTGGAGACATTGTCCTCATTGTATATAAGCAGTCCCTTTGTTACAAATCCTAGAACTGAAAACTTTCATTTCGAAGGTAGGAGACTGATGTTGTGAGAATGCTTGGATGCAGGCACCCATCTTTCGTGAGAGAGACCCATGTTGTACATTTCAGTTCTTCTCTGCTTATAATCTGCCAAGTTATCTCAAGCATATGTTTTTACTTTTGCACAGGTTGATTCAATAATTGAATGCATAGGCTTAAACCAGAGGATATAGCAGTGGAAGAACAAGTTTTATGTCTGTCGAGGTGCTTTCTTATTTATTTGACATGATAAAGCATGGACCTTCTTGCTCATTCGTTACTCGCATCTCAGCTCCGATAACGGTCGGACCTCACCTCGCACATCACATGGTTCCTGTTCCTTCGAGCCCCTGCATATGCTTTGCATCGAGGAATTTCTTACATCTATCCAGTTGCGATGGTGACGATGAGCTCCTGTGTTCATGGCTCGCCGAGCTCCTCTTGATCGTCGCCTCGCATCTCAGCTCGATAAACAGGTCGGACCTCACCTCGCACATCACATGGTTCTGTTCCTTCCGAGCCCTGCATATGTGCTTGCATCGAGGAATTTCTTGGATCTGTTCAGTCGCGATGGTTGACGATGAGCTCCGTGTTCATGGCTCACCGAGCTCGTGGCTCCACCAATAGCTGTCTCTGAACACTTGCATGTGTCGGTGAGATCGTCATGTCCCCTCTCTGGTTTATCTAGACGGTTGCAAAAGTATGGTCAGAAATTAAAGAGGATAGCCAAATGAGAGCACGACTTAGAAGCCAGGGTAGTCCAAGGTCAAATCCAGGAAAATTTGACAATGGATTCAGTTACTATGCACATATGCACATTAAACTAATATAATGGGCTATTTTCCCATGCCACGCACACGCACTCGAGGGCTGGACGCGAGTACACGAGCTAACCAATTATGGGCCCCTTGTGTTGTGTCTTGGGGTGTGATAAGAGTTTTGGATGATCAACAGAGTTTAGCAACAGATAACAGTTTTGCAATGTCGCACTTTCGAAAGGGGGCATGGTCTGTTTCGCCTCCACGAGGCTACGCGGTGCCAGTATGTGACTCTGCGATCAGTATAATCGGAGGAGATACTCTCGCATATAGGCAGTACCATCCGCACAAAGAAACATACGCATGATCTAGGGATATCAAATAAATAATGATAGTTAGATCCATGTCTTGGGATGATTTAAACTCTATTTCTTTGATACTGTGTAGGTAGGTCTCTTTAGAAAGACCAAGCATTATACAAATTTGCTTTCTGTCTTTCCAGATTATACTATCGTATTAGTCTTTACTTCTAAGCTACTCTTGCTATGATTCGCTCATACTTGATGGTAACCTGATTAACCAGAGACTTAGCATCTCTTGTTTATCACTATGATTGCTTTTTTTCAAATTCCTCGCATGTCTTGTGATCTCAATTGCTTCAACAGTCCCCCTGACCTCACATTTTGTGTTCTTGGGTACTATAGGAAACCCAGCGGGTGTTCAGGATCCCACACAGAACAGTTCTTGACAGCCTCCTAGCACACCTTGAGTTATCTCCAGACGAGTACGAGCGTGTTTTTCATGAGGACGGCAAGATCTGTGTAACCGTCTCTTTCAACACCTCGACAATTAACCTTGAGGGACCAATCAGCGACATTTATGAGCCAGGGCTTTATTGCACCGACGATGAGGCTGCCTAGGATACCGCTGCGATAAAGGCTATCATATACATAGAGGACATGACAAACACGGTTGTCAGAGACTTGAACCTTGCTTCGTCCAAACGACATCAGCGCCGTGCCGAGCGCTTCCCAGAGTAGTTAGAGGAGTCAAGGACCAATAAAAGGATGCTTGCTAGAGGTTGGCTTCTTGCCGTCAGATACATGCATTACTTTTCTGTGCACATTAGAAATGTGGTTGCCATGGACTACTCTGTTGGAGATCTTCCTAACACAATGGAAGACACAAGCAGCCGCTTGGAAGGACATTTGGAAAAAAGGTCACGCTATTAGATGGCGCCTCTCCTAATTCACAGCTGCTCCAATGCGTATCAAGGTGATTTCTTTTGATGTACATATATTGCACTTTCAAGATGCCTAAGTGCAGAACTCATTGTACTCTATATATCTCACAATTTGTTTGTATCAGGTTCCATGTGAGGCAGTCCTTGTGAAGTACATCGACAAGGCAGATGAATTACCCCATTTGTTAGTATGCTTAGTGATTATGGCTTCGTAGTTGGCTCTCCTTATGTATTCTCGCTTTTGGTATCGAAATTCGTGTTGAATGGCCGTATTTTGTGGTCGGATGAATGCACCTGATGTTGATCTTGAGATCCATTGTGTTTTATTTCTGTCGCAATTCAATGTTTCTTACCTCATTATCATCCTGTATAAGTACAAATGCTTTACTTGGGTTCCTACTGGCATGTTGTTACATGCTTTGGCAAAATGTTGAGACCGGCACCCTCGCGCTAAGGCGCGATTCCGATCTAGTTGATCAGAGAGCACCCAGCTCATCCTCCGGAGCAGCGGCCCGGGCACGTTGGGCCAACGATGATGCGCGGGTAAACGGGTTAAAACGACCATGGTGCGTGCGGCGAGACATCAATCAATCTGATGCGTTCATACGTGAGATCCCACGGTTGGCAACGTCAAATCGCTGTGGATGGCTGTAGCTAGCTCCGTTTTACTGTATTGTACTCCCTCCGTTCCTATATATAAGTCTTTGTAGAGATTCCACTAGATGGACTACATACGGAGCAAAATGAATGAATCTATACTTAAAATGCATCTATATACATCTGTATTTGGTTCATAGTAGAATCTCTACAAAGACGTACATTTCGAAACGGAGGGAGTAATAAGGGATTTTCTACAAATCATAGCAGAGAAGTGGGCTATTGTTGCAAAAATGCCACAACTTACCACACAGCCATGAGATGCAGATCTAATGGTTAGAAATGACGGATGGCAGACACACCATCATCACCAACTGAGTCTTCTATAGGAGTAGAGATAGGCGCGACAAGTGATCTCGAATTGTCACGCGAAGACCGTTAACAACCTCTGAACAATCCACTTACATCACAACGTGCGAGAAGACATGAAGCTGTGCAAAGATAACCCCTTCCCGTAGAGCCAAGACTTCAGCAATTAGAAGATCCGTCACATCCGGGAATGGTTTACTCCATGCTCCCACAAGATGAGATCGAGCAACACCGCCTCCTCCCGCACATAGAGCTTCACTGTTTGTTGCACCATCGATCCACCCCACGTCAGGAGGAAACTACTGGACCCCGATAATCCACGCCGAGGCTTTGGTAGTTCAAGCATCAGTAGATCATCACGTACAGTTATCACCGCATTGAGCGGGTCAATAGATAATTGATCATGGGTCCAAGGATAACATGCAGACCAAATTGCATGCATCACTGTTATTATCTTGCGCCTGTCATGGTCTGCAATCAAGTCGTCCACCCATGTGATTGGATGTAGCCTTGGTAATCTCAGACCTAAGTAGTCTCTTGACACTGCCCAATATTGCTGAGCGTGTGAGAGAGAGGTGTTTTGGAGGCCTTTATTTTTTAAAAGTTCAAATTCAAACGTTTATGGTTCAAAAAATTCTGAAAAAAAAACATGTGTGCATGTAAGGATGTAACCCACATGTGTGTAAAAATTCATGATGAAATACCTTAAGTTGGGACCTGTACAAAAAAGACAAATTCATGGCCTTGGAGGATGAATAGTATCATGGGTTAAACATCCCTAGATTTGTCTTTTTTGCACAGCCCTCATTTCAATATATTTTGAACTGAAAATTTACGCACATGTGTGTTATGCCTTCATGTATATTTGTATTTTTTCAAAAAAATTTAAAATGTAAAAGTATGAATTTTGATGAAATTTCAAATTTGAATTTGGAGGCCTCACTGGAGGCCTGAGCTCCAAAACGGATTTCTGAGCATGTGAGCAGCTTATTAAAGCATGCTGCAGACCCTCATCTACAACCTTGCATAAGTCACTTCTCGTCGTCGTCCTAATATGACCATACTATAGAGTAGCATAGTCAGGAAGAATGCATGATTTCTACTTACTTTTCATAATAAAAGATATGATGGTATTTTTAAAAAAATATGTTCATCTATACGCGACTCTGGCATAAATGGCATACCCGAACCTATTTTGGCGCCCTCAACTTTTTTTCAATCTTTCTTTTCGATCGTCAAAAAAATATGGCGAATGTAACTTCGTGAACTTTCAAGCTGGGCTTCTTTGTGTTTCTTTAACCGGGTTTTGTTATATTTTATTCTGATTTTTTTCGTTTTCTTTTTTCTCTTTTCCTTTGTCATTTTTTTTGTTTTTCCAAATGCCTGAACTTTTAAAATTAAAAAATAAATTAAATTCTTAAACTTTTTCTCAAATTTGTGAATCTTTTTCAATTTCTGGAAAAAAATTCAACTAACTTTAGTGAACTTATATTGAAAATCTGCAAAAAATTTCAAATCCATGAACATTTTTTCAAAATCGACGAACACTTTCCAAATTCGCGAACGCTTGGCTGGCCCAGCAGGTGCCCTGCGAGGCGATCTCGTCGCCTAGTTGGGCTAAGGCCTAAACCTTTTTTCCTTCTATTTTCTTCTCTTTTTTCGTTAATTCATTTCTTCCTTTTGAACTACATTATTCTTTTTTAAACTTGTTCAAAATTTTTAAATATTGTTTGGATACAATTTTTTTCTTATTTTCAAATATTGTTTAAAATTTTATATATATTTTTAATTTTTCTGGAATTTTAAAATATATTTCTGTTTTCGATTTTTGTTCACAAATTTAGGAAATATCTGTGTTTCAAAAACAGTTGGTAATTTCTTTTAAAAAATATGTGGTTTGCAATTTGTGTTCAAAATTTTCATCAAGTGTTGGGAATTTGTTAATAATTTTGGAGAAAGTGTTCAAGTTTGTAAAATTTTCATACACAATATGAAATTCCAAAATTGCTGAGAAATTTCAAGAAATGGGCAGGACATAAGAAAATTTTCATATTAATTGATAATGACGGAAATTGCAAACGACATAAGTATTTGAATGTGGAAAAACTACATGCTCATGGATGCACCCGTCTAGCCTAGTCTAGCACACTCCCCTGAACTAGTGTCTTTTTGGACTATGGATAAATTACCCCAACCTCTTGCAGTAGGCTGGCACGGATATATTAGACAACCATGCCAGGTTTGAATTATTACCGACCCCACTTGCACGTTGTGACACATCCGGCCATTTATTGACCTATTTCACTGAGAAAACTCAAGAAAATGCAAAACTTGTCAAAAATCAAAACTGTAGGGGAACGTTGCAGAAAATTAAAATTTTCTTACGGTTTCACCAAGATCTATCTATGAGTTCATCTAAGCAACGAGTCAAGAGAAAGAGTTTGCATCTACATACCACTTGTAGATCGAGTGCGGAGCGTTCGAGGGAGTGGTGATGATGAAGGCGTTCTAGCGTGATTCCGATCACCGATGACCAAGTGCTGAGCGGACAGCACCTCCGCTTTCAACACACGACGGAGACGGCGTCTCTTCCGTCTTGATCCAGCAAGGAGGAAGGAGAGGTTGAGGAAGACAACTCCAATGGCAGCACGACGGCGTGATGCGGATGGAGTGATTGTTCTCGGCAGGGCCGCCAAGCTTACGCGGAGGAGGAGAGGTGTTGGGAGGGAGGGCTGCGCCTTCAATTGTGTGTCCAGCCTCCCTTCACCCCTCTATTTATAGGGAAGGGAGGAGGGCGGCCCCTCTAGATGCATCTAGAGGGGGCGGCGTTACCAAGGGAGGGCTTGCCCCCAAGCAAGGGGCGCCCCTTAGGGTTCCCCCTCAACCCTAGGCGCATGGGCCAAGGGAGGTTGCGCCCAGCCCACTAGGGGCTGGCTGCCTCCCACGCAGCCCAAGTGGCCCCGAAAGGGTGGCCCCTCCCGTGGTCCTCCGGAACCTTTCGGTGGACCCTCCATAATTCGATATGACCGAAACTTTTCCGGTGTCCGTTTGACAACTTCCCATATATAAAACTTTACCTCCGGACCATTCCGAACTCCTCGTGACGTCCGGGATCTCATCCGGACTCGAACAACATTCGTAATCACATACAAGTCTTCCTATTAACCCTAGCGCCTTTGAACCTTAAGTGTGTAGACCCTACGGGTTCGGAGACATGCGAACATGACCGGGGCGCTCTCGGTCAATAACCAACAGCGGGATCTGGATACCCATGTTGGCTCCACATGCTCCTCGATGATGTCATCGGATGAACCACGATGTCTAGGGTTCAAGCAACCCGTATTCTATTCCCTTTGTCGACGGTATGTTACTTGCGAGACTCGATCGTCGGTATCCCAATACCTCGTTCGGTCTCGTTACGGCAAGTCACTTTACTCGCATCAGTAATGCATGATCCCGTGACCAGACACTTGATCACTTTGAGCTCAATATGATGATGCACTACCGAGTGGGCCCGGTGATACCTCTCCGTCATACGGAGTGACAAATCCTGTCTCGATCCGTGTCAACCCAAGACACTTTCGGAGATACATGTAATGCACCTTTATAGTCACCCGATTCGTTGTGGACGTTTGGTACACCCAAAGCATTCCTACGGTATCCGGGAGTTACACGATCTCAAGGTCTAAGGAAGAGATACTTGACATTGGAAAAGCTCTAGCAAAGCGAACTACGATCTTGTGCTATGCATAGGATTGGGTCTTGTCCATCACGTCATTCTCCTAATGGCGTGATCCGTTATCAATGACATCGATGTCCATAGTCAGAAACCATGACTATCTGTTGACCAACGAGCTAGTCTTCTAGAGGCTTACTAGGGACGTATTGTAGCCTATGTATTCACACGTGTATCACGATTTCCGTGATGATCTGATTATAGCATGAATAAAAGACAATTATCATGAACAAGGAAATATAATAATAATGCTTTTATTATTGCCTCTAGGGCATATTTCCAACAGTCTCCCACTTGCACTAGAGTCAATAATCTAGTTACATTGTGATGAATCGAACACCCATAGAGTTCGGTGTTGATCATGTTTTGCCGCGGAAGAGGTTTAGTCAGCGGATCTGCGACATTCAGATCCGTGTGCACTTTACAAATTTCTATGTCTCCATCTTCAACATTTTCACGGATGGAGTTGAAGCGACGCTTGATGTGCTGGTCTTCTTGTGAAACTGGGCTCCTTGGCAAGGGCAATAGCTCCGGTGTTGTCACAGAAGAGTTTGATCGGCCCCGACGCATTGGGTATGACTCCTAGGTCGGTGATGAACTCCTTCACCCAAATTGCTTCATGCGCTGCCTCCGAGGCTGCCATGTACTCCGCTTCACATGTAGATCCCGCCACGATGCTCGCTTGCAGCTGCACCAGCCATTGCTCCACCATTCAACATATACACGTATCCGGTTTGTGACTTAGAGTCATCCAGATCGTGTCGAAGCTAGTGTCGGCGTAACCCTTCTGACGAGCTCTTCGTCACCTCCATAAACGCGAAACATGTCCTTTGTCCTTTTCGGTACTTCAGGATATTCTTGACCGCTGTCCGGTGTTCCTTGCGGGATTACTTTGGTACCTTCCTACCAAACTTACGGCAAGGTTTACATCAGTCAGTACACAGCATGGCATACATAATAGATCCTATGGCTGAGGCATAGGGATGACACTCATCTCTTCTTTATCTTTTGCCGTGGTCGGGCATTGAGCTGAGCTCAATCTCACACCTTGCAACACAGGCAAGAACCCCTTCTTGGACTGATCCATTTTGAACTTCTTCAAAATCTTATCAAGGTATGTGCTTTGTGAAAGACCTATGAGGCGTCTCGATCTATCTCTATAGATCTTGATGCCTAATATATAAGCAGCTTCTCCAAGGTCCTTCATTGAAAAACACTTATTCAAGTAGGCCTTAATGATGTCCAAGAATTCTATATCATTTCCCATCAAAAGTATGTCATCTACATATAATATGAGAAATGCTACTGAGCTCCCACTCACTTTCTTGTAAACACAGGCTTCTCCATAAGTCGCATAAACCCAAACGCTTTGATCATCTCATCAAAGCGAATGTTCTAACTCGAGATGCTTGCACTAGCCCATAAATGGATCATTGGAGCTTGCATACTTTGTCGACATTCTTAGGATCGACAAAACCTTCCGGCTGCATCATATACAGCTCTTCCTTAAGATAACCGTTAAGAACGCTGTTTTGGCGTCCATCTGCCATATCTCATAATCATAGTATGCGGCAATTGCTAACATGATTGAGACGGACTTAAGCTTCGCTACGGAGAGAAAGTCTCGTAGTAGTCAATCCCTCGAACTTGCCGATAACCCTTAGCGACAAGTCGAGCTTTATAGATGGTGACATTACCATCGCGTCCGTCTTCCTTTTAAAGATCCATTTGTTTTCTATCGCTCGCCGATCATCGGCAAGTCGGTCAAAGTCCACACTTTGTTTTCATACATGGATTCTATCTCGGATTTCATGGCTTCTAGCCATTTGTTGGAATCTGGGCCGCCATCGCTTCTTCATAGTTGAAGGTTCACCGTTGTCTAACAACATGATTTCCGGGACAGGGTTGCCGTACCACTCAGTGCGGGCGTGTCCTTGTGGACCACGAAGTTCAAGAGCAACTTGATCCGAAGTACCTTGATCATCATCATTAATTTCCTCTTGGTTGGTGTAGGCATCACGGGAACATTTTCTGAGCTGCACCACTATCCTGTTCAAGAGGTAGTACTTCATCGAGTTCTACTTTCCTCCCACTTACTTCTTTCGAGAGAAACTCTTTTCCGAAAGGATCCGTTCTTGGCAACAAAGATCTTGCCCTCGGATCTTAAGTAAAAGGTATACCCAATGGTTTCTTTAGGGTATCCTATGAAGGCGCATTTTCCGACTTGGGTTCGAGCTTTTCAGGTTGAAGTTTCTTGACATAAGCATCGCATCCCCAAACTTTTAGAAGCGCGACTTAGGTTTCTTCCCAAACCATAATTCATACGGTGTCGTCTCAGCGGACTTAGACGGTGCCCTATTTAAAGTGAATGTAGCTGTCTCTAGGCGTATCCCCAAAATGATAGCGGTAAATCGGTAAGAGACATCATAGACCGCACCATATCCAATAGAGTGCGACACGACGTTCGGACACACCGTTCTGTTGAGGTGTTCGGCGGCGTTAGTTGTGAAACGATTCCACATTTTCTTAAGTGTGTACCAAATTCGTGACTTAAATATTCTCCTCCACGATCTGATCGTAAGAATTTTATCTTTCGGTCACGTTGATTCTCTACTTCATTCTGAAATTCCTTGAACTTTTCAAAGGTCTCGGACTTGTGTTTCATCAAGTAGACATACCCATATCTACTCAAGTCATCTGTGAGAGTGAGAACATAACGATATCCTCCATGAGCCTCAACGCTCATTGGACCGCACACATCGGTATGTATGATTTCCAACAAGTTGGTTGCTCACTCCATTGTTCGGAGAACGGAGTCTTGGTCATCTTGCCCATGAGGCATGGTTCGCATGTGTCAAATGATTCATAATCTAAAGACTCCAAAAGTCCATCAGCATGGAGCTTCTTCATGCGCTTGACACCAATGTGACCAAGGCGGCAAAGTGCCACAAGTATGTGGGACTATCGTTATCAACTTTACATCTTTTGGTATTCACGCTATAAACATGTGTAATACTACGCCGAGATTCATTAAGAATAAACCATTGACCATCGAAGCATGACCATAAAACATATCTCTCATATAAATAGAACAACCATTATTCTCGGATTTAAATGAGTAGCCATCTCGCATTAAGCGAGATCCGGATACAATATTCATGCTCAAACTTGGCACCAAATAACAATTATTAAGGTTCATAACTAATCCCGTAGGTAAATGAAGAGGTAGCGTGCCGACGGCGATCACATCGACTCTGGAACCATTCCCGACGCGCATCGTCACCTTGTCCTTTGCCAGTCTCCGCTTATTCCGCAGCTCCTGCTGTGAGTTACAAATATGAGCAACGGCACCGGTATCAAATACCCAGGAGTTACTACGAGTACTGGTAAAGTACACATCAATTACATGTATATCAAATATACCTTTGGTGTTGCGGCCTTCTTGTCCGCTAAGTATTTGGGGCAGTTCCGCTTCAAAGTGACCCTCCCTTGCAATAAAAGCACTCAGTCTCGGGTTTGGGTCCATTCTTTGACTTCTTCCCGGCAACTTGCTTACCGGGCGTGGCAACCTCCTTGCCGTCCTTCTTGAAGTTCTTCTTGCCCTTGCCCTTCTTGAACTTAGTGGTCTTATTGACCATCAACACTTGATGTTCTTTCTTGATTTCAACCTCGGCTGACTTCAGCATAGAGAACACTTCAGGAATGGTCTTTACCATCCCATGCATGTTGTAGTTCATCACAAAGCTCTTGTAGCTTGGTGGGAGCGACTGGAGGATTCTGTCAATGACCGCCTCATCAGGGAGGTTAATATTCAGCTGGGTCATACGGTTGTGCAACCCAGACATCTTGAGAATGTGCTCACTGACAGAACTATTTTCCTCCATCTTACAACTATAGAACTTGTCGGAGATGTCATATCTCTCGACCCGGGCGTGAGCTTGGAAAACAAGTTTCAGCTCCTCGAACATCTCATATGCTCCGTGATGCTCAAAACGCTTTTGGAGCCCGGTTCTAAGCTGTAAAGCATGCCGCCTTGAACGAGGGAGTAATCATCAGACGAGACTGCCAAGAATTCATAATGTCTTGGTTCTGCGGGACGGGGCGTCACCTAGCGGTCCTTCTAGGACATATTGTTTCTGGCAGCTATGAGGATGATCCTCAAGTTCGGACCCAAATCCGTATAGTTCTGCCGTCATCTTTCAACTTGGTTTTCTCTAGGAACGCGTTGAAGTTCAAGTTGACATGAGCGTTGGCCATTTGATCTACAAGACATATCATTCAAAAGTTTTTAGACTAAGTTCATGATAATTAAGTTCATCTAATCAAATTATTTAAATGAACTCCCACTCAGATTAGACATCCCTCTAGTCATCTAAGTGTTACATGATCCGAGTCGACTAAGCCGTGTCCGATCATCACGTGAGACGGACTAGTCATCATCGGTGAACATTCTCATGTTGATCGTATCTTCTATACGACTCGTGTTCGACCTTTCGGTCTCCGTGTTCCGAGGCCATGTCTGTACATGCTAGGCTCGTCAAGTTAACCCTAAGTGTTTTTGCGTGTGTAAATCTGTCTTACACCGTTGTATGTGAACGAGAATCCATCACACCCGATCATCACGTGGTGCTTAGAAGCGACGAACTTTAGCAGCGGTGCACAGTTAGGGGAACACTTCTTGAAATTGTTGTAAGGATCATCTTATTTACTACCGTCGTTCTAAGTAAACAAGATGTATAAACATAATAAACATCACATGCAATTATATAGCAGTGACATGATATGGCCAATATCATAAAGCTCCATTGATCTCCATCTTCGGGGCTCCATGATCATCTTGTCACCGGCATGACACCATGATCTCCATCATCATGATCTCCATCATTGTGCCTCCATGAAGTTGTCACGCAACCGACTACTTCTACTTCTATGGCTAACGCGTTTAGCAATAAAGTAAAGTAAGTTACATGGCGTTCTTCAATGACACGCAGGTCATACAAAAATAAAGACAACTCCTATGGCTCCTGCCGGTTGTCATACTCATCGACATGCAAGTCGTGATTCCTATTACAAGAACATGATCTCATACATCACAATGTGTCATTCATCATTCATCACAACTTGGCCACATCACATCACTTGACAATTGCTGCAAAAACAAGTTAGACGTCCTCTAATTGTTGTTGCATCTTTTACGTGGCTGCAATTGGGTTCTAGCAAGAACGTTTTCTTACCTACGAATAACCACAACGTGATCTTGTCAACTTCTATTTACCCTTCATAGGACCCTTTTCATCGAATCCGCTCCAACTAAAGTAGGAGAGCAGACACCCGCCAGCCACCTTATGCAACTAGTGCATGTTAGTCGGTGGAACCGGTCTCACGTAAGCGCACGTGTAAGGTTGGTCCGGCCGCTTCATCCCACAATACCGCGGAAGCAAGATAAGACTAGTAGCGGCAAGTAAATTGACAAGATCCACGCCCACAACTAAATTGTGTTCTACTCGTGCAATAGAGAACTACGCATAGACCTAGCTCATGATGCCCTTTGTTGGGGAGCGTTGCAGAAAATTAAAATTTTCTTACGGTTTCACCAAGATCTATCTATGAGTTCATCTAAGCAACGAGTCAAGAGAAAGAGTTTGCATCTACATACCACTTGTAGATCGAGTGCGGAGGCGTTCGAGGGAGTGGTGATGATGAAGGCGTTCCCAACGTGATTCCGATCACCGATGACCAAGTGCTGAGCGGACAGCACCTCGCGTTCAACACACGTGCGGGACGGCGTCTCCTTCGTCTTGATCCAGCAAGGAGGAAGGAGAGGTTGAGAAGACAACTCCAATGGCAGCACGACGGCGTGATGCGATGGAGTGATTGTTCTCGGCAGGCTTCGCCAAGCTTACGCGGAGGAGGAGAGGTGTTGGGAGGGAGGGCTGCGCCTTCAATTGTGTGTCCAACCCTCCCTTCACCCCTCTATTTATAGGGAAGGGAGGAGGGCGGCCCCTCTAGATGCATCTAGAGGGGGGGACCAAGGGAGGGGCTTGCCCCCAAGCAAGGCGCCCCTTAGGGTTCCCCCTCAACCCTAGGCGCATGGGCCAAGGGAGGGTTGCGCCCAGCCCACTAGGGGCTGGCTGCCTCCCACGCAGCCCAAGTGGCCCCCGAAGGGTGGCCCCTCCGGTGGTCCTCCGGAACCTTTCGGTGGACCCTCCATAATCCGATATGACCGAAACTTTTTGGTGTCCGTTTGACAACTTCCCATATATAAATCTTTACCTCCGGACCATTCCGGAACTCCTCGTGACGTCCGGGATCTCATCCGGGACTCCGAACAACATTCGGTAATCACATACAAGTCTTCCTATTAACCCTAGCATCACCCAACCTTAAGTGTGTAGACCCTACGGGTTGGAGACATCTGAGACATGACCGGGCGCTCTCGGTCAATAACCAACAGTGGGATCTGGATACCCATGTTGGCTCCCACATGCTCCTCGATGATGTCATCGGATGAACCACGATGTCTAGGGTTCAAGCAACCCCGTGTTCTATTCCCTTTGTCAGACGGTATGTTACTTGCCCGAGACTCGATCGTCGGTATCCCAATACCTCGTTCAGTCTCGTTACCGGCAAGTCACTTTACGCATCAGTAATGCATGATCCGTGACGGACACTTGATCACTTTGAGCTCAATATGATGATGCACTACCGAGTGGGCCCGGTGATACCTCTCCGTCATACGGAGTGACAAATCTGTCTCGATCCGTGTCAACCGCAGACACTTTCGGAGATACCTGTAATGCACCTTTATAGTCACCCGATTCACGTTGTGGCGTTTGGTACACCAAAGCATTCCTACGGTGTCCGGAGTTACGATCTCAAGGTCTAAGGAAGAGATACTTGACATTGGAAAAGCTCTAGCAAAGCGAACTACGATCTTGTGCTATGCTTAGGATTGGGTCTTGTCCATCACGTCATTCTCCTAATGGCGTGATCCGTTATCAATGACATCGATGTCCATAGTCGAGAAACCATGACTATCTGTTGACCAACGAGCTAGTCTTCTAGAGGCTTACTAGGACGTATTGTAGCATATGTATTCACACGTGTATCACGATTTCCGTATGATACAGTTATAGCATGAATAAAAGACAATTATCATGAACAAGGAAATATAATAATAATGCTTTTATTATTGCCTCTAGGGCATATTTCCAACAAAAACAACTCAGCGAAAAAATTGGGGTCATTTGATGGATGAAGAAAACAACGTGCTTTCAAACAAACTCTTTTGGCCTACCCAAACACCCTACGTTCAACATGGTACATTTTTTGACATCCTTGAAATGACCCCAACTTGTACAAGCAGGTGGGCATGCCCATATTAGGCATCCATGTCAATATGGAAGTTGTGACACGTTCGACCATTTATTGGTCTTTTTTACCAAGAAAACTCCAGAAAATGCAAAAAAACCAAAATACCTTGGCATGGTGTCTTGAGTTGGTCATACAAATCCACGGGGAAAAAGTAGGTCCCTTTAAAGGATGTTGAAAAACAATGTGGTCTCAGAGGGACCCATCTGACCTCTCCCCGAACACGCTTTGTTGAACATGGCCTACTTTTGGACATCCTTCAAATGATCCTAACTTTTGCAAGCAGACGGACATGCCCATGGTAGGCATTCATGCCAGGATTGAACGATTTCCGACACAGTATGCAAGTTGTGACACATCCAACCATTTACCGGCCTTTTTGACCATGAAAACCCTAGGAAATACCAAGTTTGTCAAAAACCTAAACACCAACGAAAAAATTGGGGTCGAGAAATAACATCATCTCGAGCGGAGCCTTCTAGCCTACCCGGACACCCTACATTGAACATGGTGTTTTTTTGAATATTTTCGAAATGACCCCAAGTTTTGCTAGCACATGGGCATGCCCATGATAGGTATCCACACCAGGCTTGAAGGCAAAATTTATTTAAAATCATAATCTAAGCAAGTACATCAAACTATTATTTTTAAGATCTTAACATAATTAATCAATACAAGGGGATAAAATTGAAAACAATAAATGCTTTTAATTTGAAGGAAAAAAGAATTAAAAATCATAATATAAAACAATTACTTAAAATTGTTATGTTGGTATCCAAACAATGTTTCAATTTTTTTAATAGATTTTAAAAGAAAAATAATTTCAAAAAGAAGAAAAAATGAATTAACAAAAAAAGAGAAGAAAAATAGAAAAGGAAAAAAAAACATAGGCCTTAGCCTAACTAGGCGACTTCGGGCGCTTGCTGGCCCGGCCCAAACGCTCATGGATTTGAAAAAAGTACATAAATTTTGGAAAAAACTATTCGTGGATATGAAAATTTTGCTTTTTTTTGCAAAAAAAGAGCGCTCCCAAATTTGGCAACCTCAGCTCCCCATAATTGTTCTCGCCGACTTTGGGAACCTTCTTACTCTTTTTATTTTTCTTTTTCTTTTTTGCTTTTATCTTCTCTCCAATTTTCTTTTTTCTGTTTCTTTTTCTTACATTTTTCCGTTGATGTTTTCCTTTTTGATGTCTATTGTTACTATTTTCTAGAAATTCAAAAAGTTTAGAATTTCAAAAAATTTGTTCGTAATTTTGAAATATTTAATTCTTTTTTAATTTTGTTTATTTTTTAAATTGTTTATATTTAAAAAAGGATGGTTGAATTTTTTTTCATATTTATTAATCAATGTTAAGAAAATTTAGGAAATTATCGGAATTGCAATTTTTGTTCACGTTTCAATTTTTTCATATTTAATTATCAATTTTCAAAAAATTCAAAAAATTTAACAACTCAAATAATGTTCGTAAATTCAAAAAAATATTTTAAAACAACGGTAGCCCGTTGCATGTAGCTCCCGCTTGTGCTGGGTCCAAGGAAAGGTCCGATCACTTTGGGTCTATTGTATGCAACCTTTCCCTACATTTCTACAAGAGGCTGTTTGCAGGAAATTCGAAAAAAAATATTTGCATTGCAAAATTTTCTTCGGGGTTCAAAGAAATATTTTGGCTTTCATAAATTGTTCACAGACCCAAACAAATGTTCGCTTTTCCAAATTTTGTTCCAAATTTGAAAAGATGTTGAAATTCCAAAATATTGTTCACTAATTAAAAAAGTTCCTTTTTCAGTTTTTTTCACAAATTCAAGAAATGTTCGAGGAGTTTTAAATAATCATTTGACTTTCACAATTCGTTTAGAAGTTTAAAAATGTTCCTATTTTCAAAAAGTATCTACAGAAATACCAAAAATGTTTGGGGAACTAAAACTATTGGTTTCAATATTTATATTTTTTACTTTCCAAATTTGTTATTGTTTTTGAAAATGTTGAAAAATTCAATAAATGTTCATCATCCAAAATATTTCATGCTTTTTAAAAGTATTTGTGTTTTGACATTCTGAGCAATTTTAAAAGACACAAGCATTTTTTTGAAATTTCTGTTGAATTTTTTTAAATGCGTATATTTGTATTGTAGGAACAAAATTTGAAAGGCAATTTTTTTATTTTTTTAAAAATTTATTACCTTGAGCCATTTTTGAAAAATAAGAAAGGAATGAAAAAATGAAAAAGAAGCAAGAAACAAGCAGACAAAAAGGAAAAAATAGTGAGAAAAAGACTGGTTCGCTACAGTAAACCGGTTGCTGAGGGATAGTTCTTGTTGTCCGTGTTTCCTAGTTAGGCACTGAAGCTTATCAGCTCATATGCCTAGCGACGAGCGGTCAACAGTGGAGTTACAGGGTTTGATCACTCGTACTGCCATTCCTTTTTCGGTGAATGTTTTTCATGTTTTCACGTGCGACAATGGGCCGGCCAAATCTGGCAACCTCCTATGCGTGTCGTCGTCTCTTTGACTCTACTATGCGAACATACGACGCGTATGTTACAATGGGAGATCCATCATACATACGAAAAGTGGATATGATTTGCCAAAGCTCTATATCGCCCTTTGTACATTTCGCGGAGGGAGGAGGGGGGTTATACCAAAGTGGGGCTCTTTTAAAAATTGATCATCACATTCGAGGCCTTTTTCGTGTAGACAATGGTTGACGAAAGTTGGAATCAATCAGGAAATGGAACCACCTCATCAACATCAATGCAGACCTTTTTCGTGTAGACAACATCATAAACAATGTAGAGACAGTAAGGTCAAAGAGATAAATCAAGACTCCCAGAGAATATGGAGATAAAGATAGATACGATTCATCTACTCCATAACCAACTCATAATGATTTCGAATAAGAAAACTTACAATATGAATGTTGTGCATTACAACCAGATGAAGTTACTTCTCAATGGAATTTTGAAAATTTGATCGTGCATGATGAATTTTCTGATTGCTTTCCTCTAGATGAATCGAGTGATACGTCCAAAATGCATCAACTTTTACAACCACTTTACTCCTAATTTTTAGCCAAATTCTTGTCAAATTTGAATTAAAACGGCTGGAATTGACATTTTTTCAGCTCTTTTTGTTGTGTTGTCTTTCCGTGATGGTAATATATACTAACTAGATGATACCTCACGCGTTGTTGTGGGACATCTATGGGAACAAAAAAGGTATATATATTAACAAATTCTATTTATAAGAAGCATTGTTGCACAAACGTGTGGAAATGAGGTCCTGCCAAAAAAAGGTGTGGAAATGAGGTATGTGTTGGCAATTTACTAATATTGAGTCCGAAATATATGTACATATTCCCCGACAGATTTACGGGTTCCTTGATCCACTAAACTGCACTTCCCACTTGCATATAGAAAGAAACATTGTTTCAATCCAATACCTTCGTGGTCTCTTTCATGAAAATGTCTGAAGCATGTCGAAGAAGTGTTCCCATATTGTATTATAGAAAACGATTGATAACCCACTTAGGAGGCAAAATAAATCCAAAATAATAGATGGAAACATGCATGTCCCGTGTGAACTCTATATCAACATGAGTTTAGCTATATATCCACAATCAAATATTTCAGCCCGTCACAATAATTATATAGATAAACTGTGTATTTCAGGACCACGAGAACAACACCTATTTTATTCTAAAACAACCAAGGAAATTGAGATATTAAATACACGTTTATGATACTATAATTCATAACTGAAGTATATGTGCTGCATAGCTGAGTTTATTTGTATGAATAGAAAGAGCAGAGCGAAGACATAATTTTCATTACCGACGACGCTTCAGTATTAACCATAGAAACAAAAGACATCAGGAAGAAACCAGAGCGATTGAGTGTGTCCAAAAAGATAAATAGACATCATATAAGATTAATGGAGCCAGTGCCTTAAAAGGCCTTCGGAATTTGAGACTGCATGATATATGACCATACAGAATTAAAGAAAATTCATGTTGCTATCTGAACTGGTCATAGCAATAGGTAAAGTATGATGCAGAATTTGTCCTCAAATGCTGCAATAGATATGGTTAACATTTAGCCATGTGAATCCCTCACAAAAAATATGTAGTGATCCTAAAAGAGCAGAAAAGACTAGTACAACATAAGCTTTAGAAACCAGTACAACTCTTAGTTCCAAGCAGAGACTTAGACCTAAAAAATTAGCCACCTAAAATCCATATGATCTGTAGAAATCATACGAAATTACCTAGTTACATTATGGGAATTGAAACTGTCAGTTTCACACAAAAGGAATGAATGAACCAGGACCGCGATTGTGCAGACGGCCGGCCGGAGACCTGAAGGATAGAGAGACATCCGAACTTATGAATAAACCATCTGAGACAACAAACAATTCAGATCTGGTACTGCCTATGTAATAGGAGGTCTGCAGATAGAAGAGACATGCGCGTGCTACAGTGGAGAGAAGAGACGTGAGCGGAGAGCCTCCGGCCTTGCTCGTTCTCCACCTCCATGAGTACCTTTGCCTGGTTGATGCTAGCTAGTTCCTCCCATCCATCCCGCTGATTCTACAATGGAGAGAGACAGCCGACTGAGTACTACTTGACAAACTCACGCGTAACGCCAGAAGCCGCCAGAAGTATAAACTCTGGAAAATATGTAGATGTCGCCAGAAGCCGCCATCGCCGGGTAACACACCATCCGACCCTTCAGCTACTTGAGGGATCCAAACAAGAAGGCCAAGGACGTAAAAGGGAATCATACGATGTGAGGACTCGAGGGCAAGTTTGAGTGGCGATTGTGGTGATTTATATACGTACTACGGGAAATGAAGGGAACCATTATACAAAAATTTATTGCCCTAGAATCTAGAAACTAAATGGAATCAATTAATACTTTTTCGATCAGTTTCGTAAGTGGAACCCCAGAAGATGAATAGGGCAGAGCAGAGGAAGGGGTGAACATCATTGGACCCATATGCTTTGAACTGCTCGTTGCTGACATGGAAGAATAATATTCTGTGATGGGTAAAAAAGTTAACTATATCAAAATAAATGATGACGTCCCCCACCAAAAAAAAAATGATGACGTGGCAGCTTGGTGAGGTGGGAGGGCTGCATGTTTAGAGAAATGAGTTAGTGGGTTGCTCATATTTAGTATTGATGATGTGGCATAGTGATGATGTAGACAGTGTGCATGTTGAGAGAATAGGTAGAAGTGGGGAGCAATTTTTTAAGAATGTTAGATTTAATAAAAGGTAAACGGAAAAATTAACGTCCACACGTGTGGGCGTTTGCACATCGCCCACACGCCTCCATCACCACTCATTTTGCCACGTATGAACAGATGACACCAGCAGAAATCTTTTTGATTTTCGGCTTAAAAATGTCTTATCTCCTAACTAAAAAATTGAATTAAAAATCTGTTTTCACCATTAAATCGGTCTCGACGAGATCTTCAAAACTAGACCCCATGTTGATATGTTTCAACAATTTTTTTTGCCTAAAAGTTGCCATGATGTTTACACTGTAGTTGCCATAGTGCTTAAACTAAAGTTGCCATGTGGCAATTTTAGTTTGTAGAGCACGGCAAATTTAGTTTTTTTATGATGGCAATTCCAGTACTTTGACCATGAATTTTTTTTTTATGAACCATGGCAATTTTAAGTACATGTATCATGGCATTTTTAGTTTATGGTGCATGGCAAGTCTAGTTTCTTAATTCTCCGTTTTATAATATGTCAAAATTTACTTTTAAACGTACAAAAAAATAGTTGAAACATATCATGACAACTTCAGTGTAAACATCATGGCAATTCATGTGCAATAGACATGGCAACTTTTGACAAAAAAAATCGTTGAAATATATTGATATGAGATTAGTTTCGTAGATCTCATCGCGAGGGATTTAATGATGAAAACGGATCTTTAATCGGATTTTTTATTTAAGAGATAAAACATTTTGTAAACTGAAAATCCAAAAAAATTCCCACATGCATGCATGCGGTGGCATGACGTAGTCTATCTTATATGACGTGTGGGGGAGCTCCCATCGTACGTGTGGGCGTTAATGTTGTCCAAGGTAAATATAGCCGTGCAAAGGACCAACCATCGACGGAAGGAAGGCTAACTAGAGTTTGGATGGTGGGCCCATGCACCGGTTAGCTAGACCTATGCCCATGTGTTGTGTGGGACCCACCAAGCACCAATGCGCCCATAAAAACCGGACCGGGTCAAAGGTGCGATAAAAAATGTAACCGACATGTTTGTCCGTGTCTTATTTGAGGAGGAAGGTTTTTTTAGGGAAATGAAGTAGGGAGGCCGGAAGTAGAAGAGGTTTCAGGACTCACGCACTCAGCACGATCCGGCTAGATTTTCTTTAGAGGAATCTAAAGCCCAAGACTAGGAGATGCTGCAGCCCACATATAGTCAATTTTCATAGCAGATTTAAAACCTTTTTCAAAAAACATTGCAAAACTCAGGAGATGCTGCAGCCCACATATAGTCAATTTTCATAGCAGATCTACAAACCTTTTTTTTTAACATTGCAAAACTGTAAATTTGCATAATGTCCACATGAAAATTTTATGATTTTTTCCGCATGTCACATGGCAAATTTACATATTCATGGCAAAGTTACACAGTTTTGCAATGTTCACATGTGAAGTTTTTAGAATTTTTAGTTTCCAAAAAGCTTCTAGGATCATGTTTGTATCAGACACATGGCAAATATAAATTTTGTATGTTTCTCTTTCATGACAGCATTTAAAAAAAAACCATGGCAAATGTATTGAACATACCACGGTAAGTTATGTTTTGGTATACTATCAGATTTATTGCCATGGCAATTTTCCAACTTCTCACAAGCACAATATTTTCTTGCACCGCACAATTTGCCACACTACATTTTTTTGCCATGATTTGTAGAGAAACTAGTTTTTGTCTTAGTCCGCCTTGCGAAACACCCTAATATTTTATAATTTTGCCATGATCTAGATATTTTTTCTGTCATAGTTGCCATCTGTTTGAATATAAATTAGAGCATGACAATTTAATTCTTGTAGGTACCATGACACTTACTGAATATACCACGGTAAAAATATAAATTGGAGGAAGTCAATTTTATAAAGTTTAGCATGGCATTTTTATAAATTAGAGCATGAAAATTTGTAAATTATGTTATCTATGCCTTTTCTGTATCCAAATTGTTTTTATTTTTGGTTGATGACAAATTTTTTTCCCGAAAAAAAAAACAGCTATTTGGGTCTAGTCCGTTTCCAGACACGGCCCAAGCCGAGTATAGTCGGTGATGGAACCGACCGATCCGCACATAATAAAGGTGCCGCCAGCGCCAGGCCCCAGCCGAATCCACAGCCATGAAGCGCTCTGCTAGCTGGTTGGAGACTGCGAAGCCCGTCTTCGTCACCAAGGCGGAGCGGGAGCGCCGCCAGGCGCCCGCCGTCGCCGACCGGCGCCACTCTGCAGCAGATCTGTTCCACTCCCTCCCTCAGCCCCCTTTGCGGCCGCCGCCGGCTCCCCCTTCCAGCTTCAACCCTTCTCTTTGCGACTCTGCCTATCGCGACTCTTCCGATGGGGACCGGGACAGAGGCCGCGGCCACGACCGCGACCGCCGACGCGACCATGAGAGCCTCCGGGACCGCTATGAATCCTCCCGACGGGCGAGGGTCAGGGAGCGAGGCCCGGGCCGTGACTGCCACAGGGAGCGGGAGCAGGACCGAGACGGGGAGCGCGGGGATCGGAACAGGGAGAAAGATCGGCTGGAGAGGATGGCGGAGCGGGAGCGCGAGAAGGGGCTGGAGGCGATCAAGGAGCAGTACCTGGGGTCTAAGAAGCCCAAGAAACAGGTCATCAAGCCCTCGGAGAAGTTTCGCTCCTTCGACTGGGAGAACACGGAGGACACAAGCCGCGACATGAACACGCTCTACCAGTCGCCGCACGAGGCCCGGCCCCTCTTCGGCCGGGGATTCGTTGCTGGTGTGGACCGGCGTGAGCAGAAGAAGGCGGCAGCCCAACACGAGAAGAAGATCCGTGCAGAGCTGCAGCACAGAACTGGTGCCGAGGGTCGCATGGAGGACGATGATGATTTGGTGGGCAAGAAGAATGCTGCTGCAGCTGATTCGTATGACACCTTTGACATGCGTGTTGACAGGCACTGGTCTGAGAAGTCGCTTGCGGAGATGATCGAGCGGGATTGGCGCATTTTCCGCGAAGACTTCAGTATCTCTTACAAGGGGTCTCGCGCACCTCGGCCGATGCGGAGCTGGAGCGAGAGCAAGCTTGGGGCTGAGCTGCTTCTTGCTGTCGAGGGGGCTGGATACCGGAAACCATCACCAATCCAGATGGCTGCCATTCCAATTGGTTTAAGCCAGCGTGATGTCATTGGCATTGCTGAGACAGGTTCCGGCAAGACTGCAGCTTTTGTACTTCCCATGCTGTCTTACATCGCACAATTACCCCCCACAAGTGATGATGAAAATGGTCCTTATGCTCTTGTTCTGGCACCTACTCGGGAGCTTGCTCAGCAGATTGAGGAGGAGACTGTCAAATTTGCGAATCGTCTGGGCATTAGGGTCGTGTCAGTTGTCGGTGGTCAGCAGATTGAGGGGCAGGCTTTAAAGCTCAAGCAGGGTTGTGAGATTGTAATTGCAACACCTGGTCGGCTTCTTGATTGCTTGGAGAGCAGGTATGCTGTTCTCAACCAGTGCAATTATGTTGTGCTTGATGAGGCTGATAGGATGATTGACATGGGTTTTGAGCCACAGGTCGCTGCTGTCCTTGACGCGATGCCTTCGAGTAACCTGAAACCTGAGAATGAGGACGAGGAACTTGATGCGAGGAGGATTTACAGGACTACATATATGTTCAGTGCCACCATGCCACCTGCTGTGGAGCGTCTTGCGAGAAAGTATCTCCGGAACCCAGTTGTTGTGACAATTGGTACGCCCGGCAAGGCCACTGAGCTAATCACCCAGAATGTGATCATGGTGAAGGAGTCTGAAAAGAAATTTCTGCTTCACAAGATGCTCAGAGAGCTTGGAGATAAAACAGCCATTGTCTTCTGCAATACCAGGGAGTCAGTGGATATGCATACCAAGGATCTGGAGAAGAAAGGCTTCCGCGTCATGGGTATACATGGAGGAAAATCACAGGCAAAGAGAGATATCAGCCTTGATGGTTTCAGAAACAGGCAATGCAATGTGCTTGTGGCTACTGATATATTGGCGCGTGGTATCGATGTTCCTGATGTTGCACATGTGATTAACTATGAGATGCATAATTCAATCGAGATATACACACATCGCATTGGAAGAACAGGGCGTGCAGGTAAGAAGGGTGTGGCGACTTCATTTTTAACTCTGGAGAACACTGATATTTTCTTTGATCTGAAACAGATGCTTATACAGAGCAACAGTCCCGTGCCACCTGAACTTGCACGACACGAGGCATCAAAGTTCAGGCCCGGCTCAGCTGCTGGTAGACCTCCAAAAAGAAATGACACTGTTTTTGCAAATCACTGAAGCGACACTTGAAGGAGTTGAAAGTCTTTGTATTATTATTTTGAAGGCAACTTCTTGGAAAGATATGAATCTAGATTAGTACCCATGAGGTACACTTCTAAGTTTGAGAACTAGTTTATATTCTTGTAAGTTTAGTAGTATATTTTAATGACGATGGCTCTGGACATGTGTATCAGATTGTGACCTTTTTGCTCCTTTGCAAGCTTTGCATGGTTTAGTATTTTTTTTCCATGTTATAAAATGCTTTTGGTACACTGAGGTGGTATATTGCTCAAGATCGTTCTGTCTTTTTTTATCTGACAGGATATGCTTATTGGATCTTCACTTTGGAGGTTTATTGCGTATGTACTTGGTTCATATAGCGTTTAATCTCAACCCTCAAGAGGTGCTAATTTTGTTTCATTCCTTCCTCTATGTCGTTTAATGCTCAATTCTGATAGTTTTCTTTCTTGTAGTCTTAGTAGAAAAGAAATCAAATCAAATTGTTCTGAATTGTTTCGGGTTCTTATAATTAGATGCTATGTGCGTTTAGAATATGGTAAAATGTAGTGTGTAGTACTTCATAATTTTGTTTTTTTATATCCCATGCCAAGTAGAATCATTATGGATCATTTTGGCCACAGTAGGTTTCTTTTGTAGATGTTACAATTTCTAGAGAGAACATTTGGCCTGTGCGATTTCAGTATTTGAGCATCCATGTGTGGGAAAAATGTAGTAAAATACAAAAACCAACTCAAATATGCGCGCCTTCTACGGAACAAATATTTCTGCAGAATTACCCAATATGATATGCGTAAATGATTTAAAATAGCATACATTCTGCCACTGTTCTAAGTGTTGGGTTTTCTGTTAGAGCATGTATAATTTGGTGCTTAGTGAAAACCCCTTTTTTGCACCATATTAGTAGGTATGAGCACATGGTGCTTAGATGTTGTATAAGATGCTTAAGTTTGCACGGTGCTTAATGTGTGCTACTGCTAACAAGGTGGTTGTTTGCGTTTCAGGTATTAAGTTTTATGCTGATCGTGAACGAGAGAGTATGAGACTCAGCAACTTGCATTGTACTCCTATATGTGGGGTGCATCTTGTTGACGGGAAACACTGTATATGTGTTTTATCAAGGAATCCGGCTACCAGAATAGTGCATATGACCTAGATGTTCCGAAGAGTGTGGCATCGAGAGGCGGGGATATGTTCCAAGTTGTTGGTCCTACGATTGTTAGAATGCACATACACAGTTTGGATTGCTACTAAAACTACGAAGTATTGACATCTATAAATTAGTGGTCCGGAACATAAATGAATGCCAAGAAACCCTAGCCATCCGGGTCGCGCTTGCGACGCCACCACCACTAGACTTCGTCGCGCCACCGGAGGAGGTTGTCCGATGGCGGACGGCAGGGGTCGGGTGCTCGAGCATGCGTCCTTTCCTAGTGCCCTTTCTCGCCTCCCTGTCTTCTCTTACCGCTTGACTTTGGACTTGACGGCTGATGGCAGCGATGTGGGGGTCCCGACAGATATTTCCTCCTTCCCTCTCACCTCCCGTGCACTCTCTACCTGGCGGTTTCTGCTCCGGTGCTCCCCCCCTGGGTTGAACGCGAGGGGGAGAAACACAAGGACGGCTGAGATGTGTCAAAAACGCCGTGAAGAGGGCACGATCGTCTTTTATGCGGAGGAGAGCGCGTACAGCCTGTAGAAGCCCGCACCGGCGCGTACAGCCCATACAAGCCCGCACCGCCCGATTACTTTTGTACACCGAGGGTATACATGTATTGTGCGTGGGCGATTTGTTTTCCCTTGTCACGTCTTTGCGGTCGTGGGCGTGGTGGCGGCGGTCGTGGGCTAGCCACGCGACCCCGCGTCACATGAAAACTTCCAAAACGTCACATCCTATAAAGAGGGAGGGGAACCACCACCGGCCGCATCGCCCCCACCATTTACCCCTAAATCGGCTCAGTCCCTCTATCCTTGCCGCATCGTCTCCCCCTCGTCTCCATCGCCCCGCCACCCCACCTACTTGCTCAACCCCATCGCCTCCCTCTCTCCGGCGGGTTCTCTCAGGCTTCAATGGAGCAAGGTCGTGGGGCTGCCGTCGCGCGCACGGAGATGTGGTCGAGCGCAGAGACCGCCAGATGCCGCCCAAGAAGTTGCCGCCGTCGGTGGTGCGGGAGATGCCGCACCGCGATCGCTGGTTCGGTCCTCGCGGCGGCGGATCTGGTGGCGCGAGGGTGGTGGGCTCGTACTCCGTCGTGGCAGACACTGGTGGTGACGGCGTCTGGCGGCTCACTTTGGATGTAGGTGCGGAGGCGGCGGAAGGCAGGTGGTGGATGTGGTAATGCTTCTCGTTCCCCTCTTTTCATACTTGTAGCGAGATAAGCGAAGATTTAGTAGATGGGGTTTTTATAGTAGATTTGTGATTGATTGCGGCACCTTACGCTTGTTAGGGTTTTTGATTGAATGGTGAACCCCATTTCAGAGTTAGGGTTTTTCAAGTTGATTCGTGATTGAATGCTAGAGACATCATAATGAGAGTTAGTTAATTTATATTAGAATCTGGATTGCCGCATGTGCCCAGTTTATGTTCATGCTGTATATTTTGTTAGATTTGTTGTGCATATTCACTCGATTGGGCCACGACGAGGCTGAGCAGCTACCAGTGTATCTATTAAAGTTGATATTGTAGAAATGAGGTTTAAATCCTACTTTCTGTGACAAAAGTGTATCAATTAATTGTTAAAATGAACACAATATGTTTAACTAGTGCGCAATTTTAAAATAGTTAGGAGCTTCACTTCATTATCTATAAACTCAAATTGTAGGTAGGTTTATTTTTGATCTGTAGGATTGCTGTAGTTATAAAGTAAACCATAAGTAGGTTTGGTAGACATGCAACTATGCCAGATGACCAAGTCATATTAAATTTATGTTGCCTATCTCCATGCATGTATGTCATATGAAATAGTTTCACACCTAGCACCAAAAATTGCACAAATATTTCCTTTCCTGAAGCTCATGGCATTACAATATACCATCCAATATACGGTTGAGAGAATAGGGCAGCTGATGCACCACTATGTACATTAGATGAGCCAGATGAAGTCAATGCAATTACTTGTTGTCAACCACAATGCGTCAACGATATAGTTTAATTTTAGGTCAAAGTATCATTTTAGGTTATTAGAAGCACATTGCAGATTGCTTGACCTTTGCATCTGTGTTTTGTAGTTAGTAGTATAAATGAATTAATTACTTATTGGTCAAAGTATCATTTTAGGTCAATGAGGAAGGTGCTAGCAACAAGAGGAAGCTGGACATCGCTGGGTTCGACGACCGTCGATTCGATTGACGACTTGGAGGTAACCACAAGTTGTTTTATGTCATTTATTAATCTGTGTGAGGCGTTGCTTGTTGATGATGCCCTATATGAATGCCTCTAAATTGGAATGTTATGTAGTTTATTCACTTCTATCATAAAGTTGTGTTGTTTGGTCATTAATTAGCTCTAAATGGCATATTTGTAGTCTTTGATCATGAAATCATATCTGAATGCTCATAAATGGAAATATTGTGTTGTTTGTCCATTGAATTATTCTAAAATGGAAAGTTTTGTTATACTTTCAATTAATTGCTCTGAAAGTTGTGATGTTTGTGCATTACTTAGCTGTAAATGGGATATGTGTGATGTTTTTTCATGAAACCATATATGAATGCATATAAATGAACTATTTAGTTATTTGTCCATTAAATTCTTCTAAATGGAACTATTTAGTTGTTTGTGCATTAAGTAGCTGTAAATGGGATATTATGTTTGTTTGTTCATTACATTCCAGTAAATGGCAATTATCTGATGTTTGTGCATTACTTAGCTGTAAATGGGATATGTGTGAGGCCCTTCCCAGTGCTCCACGGTGTACAGGTGCTAAGGGTGCCACATAGGCATAAATATGATGTGGCAAAGCAATTAAAGAGGAGAGAGAGCATTATGGTGAACCCAATAAGAACCAATGCTAAGTACGTGGACCTAGGCAAAAAAACAACCAACCAATACATGAACGAGTTTTATTACTAAACAATTAAATAGAGGAGGCTTAGCTACAAAGCCTAAGCACCTATGCATTAGGGACATTGGTTGCTAAGCATTTTAATGCACTTAGCACCTCACTTTAGCACCAATGCATTGGGAGAGGTCTGATGTTTTTTCATGAAACCATATATGAATGCATATAAATGAACTATTCAGTTATTTGTCCATTAAATTCTTCTAAATGGAACTATTTAGTTGTTTGTGCATTAAGTAGCTGTAAATGGGATATTATGTTTGTTTGTTCATTACATTCCAGTAAATGGCAATTATCTGATGTTTGTGCATTACTTAGCTGTAAATTGGATATGTGTGATGTTTTTCATGAAACCATATATGAATGCATATAAAGGAACTATTCAGTTATTTGTCCATTAAATTTTTCTAAATGGAACTATTTAGTTGTTTGTGCATTAAGTAGCTGTAAATGGGATATTATGTTTGTTTGTTCATTACATTCCAGTAAATGGCAATTATCGATGTTTGTTAATTACATTACTTGGGAAGTATGTATTTATGCAAGTCTTTTGTATGTGCAGTACAACTCTGGAGATGAGGTGGAAGAGTGGAACCACAGGTCCTTCATTGAGCATGAAGCCAACAAGATCGGGGAGAAGGGAAGGCGGCGTACTACAAGTGGGGCAAGTTCAGGTGCCCATAATGCACCACTAAGCCAATTCCCAAGGATGGGTTGTATGAGCAGCTTATGGCACATGCAGCGGTTTAACCAGGAGTGGGGCGGCGTGAAGATCAGGGCTGAGCATGCAGCCCTCCTGAAAACTATGGGTCCCATCTAGTCACCATCTGTGAAGCTGGTAGTGGAGCTTATCTTCGTTAGTATAGTTGATGATGTTTAACTTTTTGCTCGTATGGTTGTGAACTGTGAATCTGGAAGGTGGAAGTGTTTGTGAACTGTTAAGTAGTATGGCGGACTATTAAGTACTATGGCAGACTCTTAATTATGGCGAGACTTAATTATTCTAGTATGTCTCTGAAGTATATCAACTGTCTAGAAGCAGGTCAGCTATGCTTTGTTGCAGTGTCTATATTACGATGCTACAATGATCACGATGGGTGCTTCAATGTTGCTTCACCGATGAGACATCTGCATACGGTGGACATGTGCTTGGTAATGGTGTGTGCAAAGAACCAGCCTTATCTACATAGGATAGATACTAAAAACATTGACTTGAGGTTTTAATAAGTTAGCATGATCGAATCTTCAATTAGAAATATATTATTAAATTTAGAAAATGCTGAAGATCATTTTTGTAAATGTTCTTAAGTTAGCATGATTGAATATTCCACTTCAAATATAATATAAAAATTGGAAAATGTTGACAATCCTTTATTGTCAATGTTCATAAGTTAGCATGATTGAATATTCCATTTCAAATATATTTTAGAATTAGAAAATGTTGAAAATCCTTTTTGTCAATGTCCATAAGTGAGCATGATTGAATATTCCATTTCTAATATATTTTTAAAATTAGAAAATTTTGAAATTTGTTTTTGTTAATGTTCATAAGTGAGCATGATTGAATAATCCATTTGAAATATATTATAAGAATTAGAAAATTTTGAAAATATTTTTTTTGTCAATTCATAAGTTAGCAAGATTGAATCTTCCATTTCTGATATATTTTAAAAAGTGGAAATTTTGGAGGTGGTCGCTAAAATCACATATACGGAGGGACCATTTGGTCTAGCTTACATGGTGATTTTTTGCACCACCTCCTAATCACACAAATTTTCTTTTAAATGGTGACCCACATGTGCCAAACATGGCTATGAAAGATAGATTTGGAAAAAATAAATTTTACAATGCCCCCTTGAGGTGTAGACCGATGTTTGGACCAGTAAGCCTATAGGGCAGTATAAATTCAAAAAAAAAATTAGAAAATATAAAATCTTGGAACGTAGCTTTGTTTGTGGAAGAGGTCATGTTTGCAAGAGTTGAGGTGATTTGAAGGTGGTCGACAAAATCAATGCATTCCGGATGGGCCATTTGGTCTAACTTAAGCCAGTTTTTGAACATAGGTGATTTCTTCCACCACCTCCAAATCACCCAAATTTTCTTGTACATGGTGGCCCACATGTGCCAAACATGGCTATCAAATAAAATTTGGAAAAAATATATTTTACAAGGCCCCCTTGAGGTATAGACCGACGTTTTGAGCAGCCAGTCTAGAGGGCAGTATCAATTCAAAAAAAATTCAAAAAAATATAAAACCTTGAAAACCTAGCCTAGTTTGTGCAATTGGTCATGTGTGCCAAAATAGAGGTGATTTGGAGGTGGTCGAAAAAATCACCGCATTCCGGAGGGGCCATTTGGTCTTTAACTTAAGCCAGTTTTTGAACATAGGTGATTTTTTCCACCACCTCCAAATCACCCAAATTTTCTTGTACATGGTGGCCCACATGTTCCAAACATGGCTATCAAATAAATTTTGGAAAAAGAATATTTTACAAGGCCCCCTTGAGGTATAGACCGATGTTTTGAGCAGCCAGTCTAGAGGCGTATCAATTCAAAAAAATTAAAAAATATAAAACCTTGAAAACCTAGCCTAGTTTGTGCAATAGGTCATGTGTGCCAAAATAGAGGTGATTTGGAGGTGGTCGAAAAAATCACCGCATTAGGAGGAGCCATTTGGTCACTTAAGCCAGTTTTTAACATAGGTGATTTTTCCACCACCTCCAAATCACCCAAATTTTCTTGTACATGGTGGCCCACATGTGCCAAACATGGCTATCAAATAAATTTTGGAAAAGAATATTTTACAAGGCCCCTTGAGGTATAGACCGATGTTTTGAGCAGCCAGTCTAGAGGCGTATCAATTCAAAAAAATCAAAAAAATATAAAACCTTGAAAACCTAGCCTAGTTTGTGCAATAGGTCATGTGTGCCAAAATAGAGGTGATTTGGAGGTGGTCGAAAAAATCACCGCATTAGGAGGGGCCATTTAAGTCTAACTTAAGCCAGTTTTGGAAAAAGAATATTTGGAAAAACATGGCTTTGTTTGTGCTGAAGGTCATGTGTGCAAAAAAATGTGCATTGAATGCAAGTGAGCATGTGTATAATAAAAATACTAGGTGTTTTGAAGGTAGAAACATTAATTTGGCATATATGCAAAAGAATGTGCATTGAATGCAAGTGAGCATGTGTATAATTTAGTGTGTGATTTGAGCAGGAGAATATGCCAAAAACACGTGGCAATATCACGAAAAAAGTGCCCACCTACGAGCAGGTTCATTCATACACCACGGCCTGCATCGACTAGGAACCCAGGCTGTTCATGGGCCGGGATGCAGGCCGTGGTGCAGAATAACTCTGCTGCTAGAAGGCCCCACGGGCAGAGGTGACGAGAGTTAGGCAATGTCTGCTGCATATGATGGAAGCTTGGGAGGAGTCGCAACCGGGTATATAAACCGGTCTGGCGCTCTCTCGCTTGGCGAGTGGGACTAAACTCCCACCACCCCACGGCTGTCTTGCTGCTCTGTGCCTGTGGCAGCTCGCCTTGGGCCCAATTTAGGCGGGCTGGCCCATGGCACCTTACCGTGGTGGCGCTGATCATGTTTTATAAATTACTTTGTTTTCACTTCTTAACTTAAAATTTATTTTCTTGTTTATATTTCTATATTTAAAATCAAATCTCTTTTTTCTTTATTATTTCTAATAGTGTTTACTAAAATAAAAAAGTATGCCAAATTTTGTTGCGTTTTATTTCATTTGTTCGTTCTCTTTTTAAATAAATGTAAGATAATATGTTGGCTTTTATCGCACTTATTCATTTCAATTTTTCTTCATTTTCTATATTCTCCTCTTTTCTTTGTTCTCACGGTTATAAATTTAAATAATGTATGATATAATGTTGTCTTTTATTTCACTATTCATGGTTGTCTTTTTCAATTATAAATTTTCTTTTCTGTTTCATACTTGAAATATTATTAAATTAAATGTAGTTGGGACAATCGCATGCATGCCTCCACATGCACCATGTACTAGAAGCAGGTTTACCTTCCCGGTCCCATCGAATGATCCCAACTTTATGCATACCCAAGGATGATCATGGCATGCATGCATGACAAGTATCGTTCATTTCGACACTCGAACCATTTTCTAGGGTTTATCCGCGACAAAACCCTACAACACTACCCCATGTGGCATAGCGTGCGTTTTGTGTCGAATTTGTGCACACCTTGCGGGGGACCACATTGGCCATGCCCACATGGTCCCAATAGTTGGGGTCATCTCATGCATGCCTCCGCATGCACCATGTACAAGCAGGACCATTCGGTTCTGCCGGAGGCAGGTCGAAAGTGGTTTACCTTCCGGTCCCATCGAATGATCCCAAACTTTATGCATACCCAAGGATGATCATGGCATGCATGCATGACAAGTATCGTTCATTTCCGACACTCGAACCATTTTCTAGGGTTTATCCGTGACAAAACCCTACAACCGCCCTTTACGTGGCATAGCGTGCACACCTTGCGGGGGACCACATTGGCCATGCCCACATGGTCCCAATAGTTGGGGTCATCTCATGCATGCCTCCACATGCACCATGTACAAGCAGGACCATTCGGTTTGCGGAGGCAGGTCTGAAAGTGGTTTACCTTCCGGTCCCACCGAATGATCCCAAACTTTATGCATACCCAAGGATGATCATGGCATGCATGCATGACAAGTATCGTTCATTTCCGACACTCAAACCATTTTTAGGGTTTATCCGTGACAAAACCCTACAACGCGCCCACGTGGCCTTAGCGTGCGTTTTGTGTCCGAATTTGTGCACACCTTGCCGGGGGACCACATTGGCCATGCCCACATGGTCCCAATAGTTGGGGTCATCTCATGCATGCCTCCACATGCACCATGTACAAGCAGGACTATTCGGTCTGCGGAGGACAGTCGAAAGTGGTTTACCTTCCGGTCCCACCGAATGATCCCAAACTTTATGCATACCCAAGGATGATCATGGCATGCATGCATGACAAGTATCGTTCATTTCCGACACTCGAACCATTTTCTAGGGTTTATCCGTGACAAAACCCTACAACACTCGCCTTCACGTGGCATAGCGTGCGTTTTGTGTCGAATTTGTGTCTGATGATAGAGATACATTTGAATATATAGTATTGCAGAACTGATAGAGATACTATAAATATTGTGGAATATATACAAGTATACAATAACTAATAGGTGTCACAAATATTTTTTATTGAGGGAAGAAACAATGACATTAATTTTGAGGAAAAAGCAATGTAGAGGTAGGTGGGCCGGCCCAGACCGCAAATAACTGTCCGATCCATATTGTGAGGGCCCACCACGCTGCGCTTTCCATGCACGTCGATCACATGCACGTCGATCACGGGAGTAGTTGCCGTTCGGTTACACAATTCCGGGATCGTGCTAATCCTTATGTTCCTAATCCCTACGATTGAGGAGCACGTTCAGCCTCGATTCAACGGAGGAAAATATAGATCGCGAGATTGGCCACAGGGAAGTTACGATGACCTAGGAGACGACCTCGTATATAATCTCAACCTCCTCGCACATGTCGTCGTCTAGATCGCCTCCTGCCGGCGAGTCGTCGACAGCTCCGTCCGCCGCATCCCACACGCCACAAAAACCCCGAGAAGATCAAGTTCGTCCCCACGTGCTGGCCGTCGTCGACGAACTACGTCGACAACGCATCGCCGACTTCTTTCATCTTCGTCGACCGATCAAGTAAGTTGTCCTCCTTACCTCGTGCCTTCATAGCAAGCTAGTTCTATCGTCTTGTTGCTCTCATGGACTTAGGTTTACCACATAGTTTCAAGTAGCTAGTATCAACTCGACTAGATGCGTTCTGACCAGAAGGCGTACATGAAATAAATCTTTCATATCAGGGTAGAATAGAGAAAAGCAAACCTCCCATGCTCGGGAGGTACCGTGCATGGAAGAGCCGTTGATTTTTCTTGAAGATCCGATGCATATATGTGTTTATGACAACGAGAACTTTAATACGAGACCACTTTTGAATATATTTTAACAAGTTTGAAGATTCATGTTCTGAATCATGATGAAACACTGTAAAATTAAGAAGAATCGGCAGCCAATGTAACATTATGATACACAATGTAACACGGCGAGCCATAGTGTTAGTTAGATTTTTTCTTTACGAAATAGAATGCAACATTATTAAAAAATGCATGGAACTAAAACAATTATACAAAACAAGATTGAAGCATGGTTATTTAGTTGTCTAAAACTAACTTTCAAAAATATATTCAATATTAGTCTTGTTTTAAAGATCTTGTCGAAAAAACAATTATGCAAACAGAATGTTATTTTTATTGCCTCATATCAGCACACACTTGGGTGCATGTTGCTGTATACATGGTGCTAGTTTTATATTTGCATTAGTGTTATTTTTGCATTTTGTTTGCTGCTGCCGAAAGTTTTATATTTTTACATGTCTATTGTTATTTTGCATTTGTGTTGGCAAATGTAGCGAAGTTTATATTTTCTTTCTATAGGATGGACGAGCTGAATGGAGAAATAGTGTGCGTCGTTGAAAAATGGTGCAAGCTTGTTGCCGCTCTATCGGCGGTCAGCAGCGCTAAGTGGCTGATACAACATTACGCAGCATGCTCCACATACCATCTATTAAGATCGTACCCTTACGATTAGGTATATGATTGAGAATTTTGATGCCAGCAAGTCGATTCATTATACAAGACCAGGTTGGGAGGTGACTCTCGGTGCGGTCGGCGTCGAGTGCATCTTTAACCTCGAGAACCAAGGACTCTCCGCTTGAGACATTCTGATTGAAGAAGGAGAGGACATGAAGGAGCCGGTGCCACCACAATTTCTCGATAAGACATCAGAAAACATAGTGATAGATAATCTCATTGAGGACATAATTAAAAGTAAAGCCACCGGCGGCGATTTTCTTGAAATTAGTCCTTGTCCTGTTAGGAACAATTATTGCTCCCATGTCGAGCAAGATTGTGCCAAAGCAGATACTACGCTTTGGTCCATGATGTGAAACGTATTTCAAAGATTAAGCTGGAATGCCTTCACCTGCGTGTTCTACTCGCTTGCCTTCGCATAGTGAAGAAAGGCAAACACCTCGCCAATGGTCAAAAGGCAATTTGGCTCATTGCGAGTACACAAATGAGGCCTGTTGAATAATGTCAATTATAATATCATTGCAATTTTATGTGCCGTATTGAACTAACTCTAAATCCTTATATTTTTGTAGTACTTGTCTTTGGGAGAAGGTGCAACCTGTCAAGGCGATTAGCCTATAATCCCAACTTGTCCATACAACCTCTTATGAGGAACTGGACCGAAGGTGCAGCCACTAGGAGAGATCGGTTCGACTATGACAATGGGCGCGGCCGTGGTAACGTCAAGGTAAGTCATTCTGTTCTGTCTTTCTTAAATGTTTTGTAACTAAATAATATTTATTTTTAATTCATCACATGTACTTGTGTATCGCATGCAGATCGAAAATAATATCACCCAAGAGTATAGGGCGCAGGAGCCCAAAATCCCATATAATGTGCCTATGATGAAGCCAAAAACCAAACCTGCAAATGGAAACGCAAAGAAGTCGACAACAGCCCCAATGTCGGAAGATTTGATGGAGCTTCTAATGAAGCGGTGCATGGAGTTCATACACACCCAGATGAGGCAAATCCCTGATCAAGTTGCTGAGGTGTCACACCATAACATAATAGTTTATAGTTTGTTCCCTGTTTTAAACCATGCAAGCATTCTTAACTTTATATATCTATTGCTGAGGTTGTTGGAGAAGATGAACAAATCAGGTGTCATGTACAAGCCGGCTGCTGCCGTGCAATCCGTGGACAATGATGTGGATCAAGAAGTGGATTCGTTCGAGAACGGTCCATATGAAAAGAAGGAATTCGTTTACAAGGATGACATAGACTCACACGGAGAGCCTGTCATTGACATGACGCAGCCTGATGAAGTGGTTCCCAACCATAAATCCGTACCTGAGGTACTATGTATATATATTTCTGTCTATAATTTTCTCCTTCCATTTTTATATGGGCTGAAATGTTCACACCATATTGTTTGCCAAACAGAAAACCCTGCAAAGATGAATGGACACAAGGAAGCTGCACCTATTAAGCGTAATGATGAATGTGGCGCTACACCGAAAACCCTTGGGTCGTTGGTAATTCTACACAAGCACCTTCATCGGACATAGACATTTGTCCATCTTACATCGACAAGTTAATGGCTAAAGCGAGCGGAAAAAAGGTGCAACAGTTGATAAGGATGAGGAAGTTATGTCCGGTGGCCAGGCGACCGTTCCCAAGAAATTTGAATCCCCACGCACTTGAAAAGCCCAGTGAGCGTACCAGCGGTGGTCGAAACCCACGGTACCGTTCGCTAGTAGGGGTATCGTAACTAACTTTCTCGGTTTGTTGTATACTATGAATGCATATGATCACCATTGTTGACGTTCATATTATTTCATGCAGCTCTTTTTACGAGATTGATGAGCGGAGGTGTGGCGAGATGAGTTGACGCCGGAAATAATTGATGCAGCTGTTTCATTTGTCGAGTTAGCTTCTAGCACCGACAAGAATAAGGGAAGAAAGTTTACTACAGTGAAGCTCGTGGCATATCTCGACATCCGAAAGGATTCGACCGATACTAAGTCATAGATGGCTGTCGGACGATGTAAGTACTACTTGCATGTTACATTATTTAAATTGTCAATAATCTATGTCTCAAATTTCAACATGTAATGCCACGATATTCTATGAACATTATTGATGCTTATATGGGATATTTGGAGCTGGCGTTGGTCATGATCGTTACCTCTGTCCAGCGTGGAGGTTCAAATTCCTTGTAGATCATGCTATCGCGCGAGACGATCCGTTGCCGTCGAGCTGCAATATGGACGATGCTCTGTCCAAAGATGGAAGCGATTAATAGAGTCACGCAAGAGTATCTTGTGCGTGATAAGATGCGATTATGTTTGTAATTCTTCACTTCAGGACATTTCATCTAGTATTTCATTTGATCCATAATGGTTTTTGCCTTTGTAGGCGTATATCGCGTTGAATATCGAAAATGCCCTTTGGATGACCGTGGTCATGCACATGATCAAGAAAGAATTCCAAGTTCTCGATTCACTCTATCCTCTGGAGTGACGAAAAAGACTGTCAAAGACTGGTAATATAACCAACATTTGTACCATTGCTCTTCCATGTTGTTTATGATTCTTCTTTAACACTATCCTGTTTATAGCGAATGGCTATAGCAAACGATTTTCGCCAAGCAAATCTTATTACACCAGGGAAATATCCGGACGTAAGTAAGTGGCCTATCAACGAGTATGACATGCCGTAGCAAGAGGATGGGTGAGTTAGTACGACATCATGCACATTCAAACAACAATACACATGTTAGTATTGCACGCCGCTAATGTTTGCATATATACCAGGAACTCTTGTGGCCTTTTTGTCACAGAATGTCTACAGCATTGGGACGGGGACCGAATGACCCGCGATTTTTCACAGGTATGTTGTTATTTACGTTTGTAGAGTAGCTACTATGGTCGTGTACAAAATTCGGTTCATGTAACCTGTATGTCATTTTTTGCAGGCCAGCGTTGACGCAAGGAGAAGATGTTTAAATCGTCGAGTTGATTATGTCACCTTGAACACGATGGAGTGTGTGAAGAACAAAATTCAGCGAAATCGCAAGGAAAAGCGGCGCATGAAGAGTTCTTGCGGCATGCAAGGTTCAAGTTTTAGTGCTTTGGATTTAGTCCGGTCGATGGTTTCGACGGCATGATTATCTTACTGTTTCTATCATTTTTATGTAATAATCACGGCATCTCGAATATTGTGACACATACATGTGGTCTGTCAAACAATAGGCTCGTACCTGACAATTCGGTCATACAATTCGCTCGGAGAAGACAATTTCGTCGTACCAATAAAGTTTTGGCTTCAACTATCAATTGTTCTTGCTTAATATTGTTCTCGTTCTTTAATTTTTTTATAATTGTATTTATCACATTCATAGTATTCACATTCTATTTTTCTCTTCAACTGCTCTCGGAAGTTTCATATTAAAATTTGGATGCAATGAGACATTTGATACTATGATGAGGATGATGATAGTGACTTTGATCTTGACGATGCAATGAGACATTTTGGTCTCATGGCAAATCTTCGGGGATATATGTCAGGAGGAAAGGAATGGGTTCTTGACAGTGGATGTACCGATCACATGACCGGAGATAAAGACATGTTTCGTGAGCTTGCTGAAAATGATAGTCCTCGAAAGTATGTCACTTTCGGTGACAACTCAAAGGGTAAGGTGGTTGGCCTCGGTAAGGTGGCCATCTCACATGATAGCTCCATTCAGAATGTTTTTCTCATTGAATCTCTTGACTACAACTTACTTTCAGTATCTAGACTTGCTGATTTCGGTTTCAATGTCCTATTTACTGAAGTAGATTGCCAAGTGTTTCGTCGAGACAATCATAAAATGGTCTTTACCGGTATACGTAGAGGTTATCTTTACATTGTTGATTTCTCTAAAAAGGCTCAACCTAAAACTTGCTTCATTGCTAAATCCTCAAAAGGTTGGTTATGGCACAGACGACTAGGTCATGTTGGCATGAGAAACCTTGACAAGCTTATTAAAGGAAATCATATCCTTGGAGTTAATGACGTAATATTTGATAAGGATAGACTTTGCAGTGCTTGTCAGGCAGGTAAACAGGTTGGAGGAAGGCATCCCGTGAAGAACATCATGACCACAAGGAGGCCACTCGAGCTACTTCATATGGATCTCTTTGGTCCCAATGCTTACAAAAGTCTCGGTGGAAATTCTTTCGGTCTAGTTATAGTTGATGATTTTTCAAGATTTACGTGGGTATTCTTTCTCGATGATAAATCGCAGGTCCAAAAGATCTTCAAAAACTTCGCTAGGAAGGCTCAAAATCAGTTTGAAGTGAAGATTAAGAAGGTTAGCGGCGACAGCGGGCGGAGTTCAAGAAGCATAGCGTGGACACCTTTCTTGACGAAGAAGGGATTTCACACGAGTTCTCGACTCGTACACACCTCAACAAAATGGAGTTGTTGAGAGGAAGAACCGGACGCTCATCGAAATGGCGAGAACGATGCTTGATGAGTACAAGACACCGAAGCACTTTTGGGCAGAAGCGGTTGAGACAGCTTGTCATGCAACAAATCACTTGTATCTTCACAAGCTTCTCGACAAGATGGCATACGAGCTCCTCACCGGTAACAAACCCCAAGTTGGATACTTTCGAGTATTCGGCTCAAAGTGCTACATTCTTGATAAGCATCGTCGTTCAAAATTTGCTCCTAAGTCACATGAAGGTTTCCTACTAGGTTATGGCTCGAACTCTCACACTTACCGTGTCTACAGCAATTTCACCCGAAAGGTTGAAGAGACGGTAGATGTGAAGTTTGATGGATCTAACGGCTCGCAAGTAGAGCAATTGCCAATTGATGTAGGAGATAAAGATCCTTCGGAAGCAATCCAAGACTTGTCTATTGGCAAGGTCCGTCCAACGGAGGTGAAGGAGAGTACCTCATCCGTCCAAGTGGAAGCTTCTACTTCACGACAAGGTGAACCAAGAGTTGATACGGAAGCATCCACAAGTGGAACACACCAAGATGAAGAAAATGAGGAAGAACATCACGAACGTCAACAACCTCCTTCTCCACCACGACAACAAAACAACAACGCCAACAATGAAGAAGATCAAGAAGAAGAAGAAGAACAAGATGAAGAAGATGTTCAACCAAAACCCAAGCAAAAGCTTTCACGAGTTCGAGCAAGAATTGCTAAAGACCATCCCATAGAGCAAATCTACAATGATATTCAAACCGGGAGAATCACTCGCTCTAAAACTCGTTTAGCTAACTTTTGTGAAAACTATTCTTTCATCTCTAGCATTGAACCTATGAAGGTCGAAGAAGCATTGGAAGATCCGGATTGGATAAATGCTATGCATGAAGAGCTACACAACTTTGAGAGAAACCAAGTTTGGACATTGGTTGAGAAGCCCGACAACAACCACAACATCATCGGTACCAAATGGGTGTTTCACAACAAGCAAGATGAAGATGGACAAGTAGTTCGCAACAAAGCACGTCTCGTCACCCAAGGCTACACAGAAGTCGAAGGTATGGACTATGGTGAGACTTATGCTCCCGTTGCTAGGCTTGAATCCATTCGCATCTTACTTGCCTATGCTAATCACCATCATATCACCTTATACCAAATGGACATTAAAAGTGCCTTTTTAAATGGTGAAATAGAGGAGGAAGTTTATGTTAAACAACCTCCCGGCTTTATCAATCCTAAGAAACCCAATCATGTTTACAAACTTCACAAAGCTCTTTATGGTCTTAAACAAGCTCCTAGAGCTTGGTATAAATGCTTGACCAAGTTTCTTCTTGAAAAGGGATTTGAAATTGGGAAAATTGATTCCACACTTTTTACTAAAAGGGTTAATGGAGAATTATTTGTATGCCAAATTTATGTTGATGATATCATATTTGGATCAACTAACCCTCAATTTAGTGAAAAGTTTGGAATGCTGATGTCGGAGAAGTTTGAGATGTCAATGATGAGTGAACTCAAATTCTTTCTTGGGTTGCAAATCAAGCAAACTAAGGAAGGAACTTTTGTTTCTCAAACGAAGTACACTAAGGACTTATTCAAGAAGTTCAATATGCAAGAGTGCAAAGGTATGTCTACACCCATGCCTACTAGTGGACATCTTGATTTGACCAAAGATGGTAAACCAGTTGACAAAAAGGTTTATCGCTCTATGATTGGTTCATTGTTATACCTATGTGCTTCACGTCCCGATATTATGCTAAGTGTGTGCATGTGTGCAAGATATCAAGCTGCTCCTAAAGAATGTCATCTTAAGGCCGTAAAAGGATAGTGAGATACTTAATTCATACACCAAATTTTGGCATTTGGTATCCTAAGAGGGCCTCTTCGATCTTGTTGGCTACCCGACTCGGACTATGCGGAGACAAGGTTGATAGAAAGTCCACTTGGTGCTTGCCAATTTCTTGGTAGATCTCTTGTGTCTTGGTCCTCCAAGAAACAAAACTCGGTATCCTTATCTACTGCTTGAGCGGAGTACATTGTTGCTGGTTCATGTTGTGCTCAATTACTTTGGATGACCCAAACTCTTAAAGATTATGGGATATATGTGAAACATGTTCCATTGCTTTGTGACAATGGAAGTGCTATCAAAATTGGTCATAATCCCGTATAACATTCTCGAACAAAGCATATTGAAGTTCGTCATCATTTCATTCGAGATCATGTTGCTAAGGGTGACATTAATCTTAAGCATGTTCGCACCGAAAAGCAATTAGCGGATATATTCACTAAACCTCTTGATGAGAAAGTGTTTTGCAGGTTGAGAGGAGAATTGAACATCATTGATGCTTCAAACTTGGAGTAGAAACTCCATTTGATACATGCAAGACATGAGCTTGTGACTAATCCTTGATATTTCTCTTGTGATGAAAATATTATGTCTTGGATACATTTGCATCTTGCATGTTATATAACCCATGTAGGTACTTGGTTGAACCAAAATTCCATGAGATTGTAATCTACTCACATCTTGAGCAATCTCTACATCACCAAGTCTCTACACTATGGTGGTTGAAGACAAGGAAGCACGGAATCATTCAAACATATCCTTTGACAAACTCTATGTTGAGCTTCATGATTGACATTTTTGGATACACAAGTGCTACTCCTTGCAAGAACTAACCCATGTAGGTAGATGGACTCAAATTCCAAGTGGTGCTCCCAACTCTTGATGAGCTACATCAACCTTGAGCAACCCACACAAGTTCAACCACATGGTCAACACCACCAACCAAGGTATGTTATTCCATCTTAGAAGCTTTACTCTAAGTCATGAGCTAAAGAAACTCGACAAGATGTGAATACATCAAGATGTTAAGCGGAAAATGGTAACCCCATTTTGAGCTTAAGCGATGAGTATGACCTATGATCAAGTGATCTCACTTGACTCCTAAGTCAATATACTCTAACATAGGTGACTTTGTGCCGACCATCTCTAGATGAAGTTCTCTCGTGTTCTTTTACGTGTTTTTGCATTTGTCTCATGCATATTTGCTTCCCCTTTCAAAAAAAACTTCATCTAGATTTCTTTCTTTTCTTTTCTGTTTGCTCTGCATTTCCTGCATCCAATTCATTGCATATCATTCAGTAAATTCCTTGCAAATCTTTGTGAGATCTTACTAGTCTAGTGAGCTGAGGTGACAAGTGATTTCTCTGCCATGAACTCGGTTTCACCGATTTGTTTTTTTTGGTCCAACCGAATCCTTTCGGTACTACCAAAGCATACCACTCGGTGCCACCGATTTCACAACAGAAAAAAAACAGTTTGCCACTTATTATGTGTTTCTTCTGATCCAGCTCCACTCAATGAATCTTGTCCTCTACAAGCATCACATTTTTATCCAGTGCTTTGTGTTGTGACTCAAGTACCAAACCCATTCACAACAAATTCCAGAAGGCCCTTCTTGGAAATTGATGTCAAAGGGGGAGAGAGAGATCACATCAAAGCTTATCACTTAGAGAGATCACATAAAAAATTATCACTTCCAAAGGGAGAGAGAGAGAGAAATCTCCAGGGGAGAGAATACTCAAGCAGAGATTAATTCTCAAGGATCCCAGATGCTTGATGTTCAGGAGGAGAGATGCCACATGTCTTCTTGAGGGGAAAGACATGTTCATATGTGCTTATTTGCATTAGCTCTGTTCATTTATATCTTTCAGCTCTGATTTTCTGTTCCCTATCTTCTCCCAGTATCCCATGCTAGATTCAGGGGGAGCAAGACATCTAAGGGAAAGAAATCATTTAAATTCATTACATACCTTTACCCTTGGGGACATGTCTAATCCAATGTGGTACTTAGTACTCACTCTCTACATGTCATCCCAGTCTTGGTATTCTTGTGGTTTCTTCTGTTTGCTCTGGCTAGTAGATGTACATGTGTTATCCAACCTTGTTTACGCAGGTTCATTCCATCCTAAGCCAACTCAAGACTACAAGGTAAGTATATGCATCACAATCATGTGTATGAGGAATTCTTGCTGATGTACATCTGTTTGCAAGAAGGACTCATGAGCATGAAGGTATTTTTAATATTCTTTGCTCGATGCATATGGCCAAGATACATGTAACACATTGCCTACTCTATCATGGTTATGCTCTCACATGCTTCTATATTCCATATTCACATGATTGCATACATGTAGGGGGAGCCTATGCTTGTTACATGTCTTTCCGAAGCTTTACTTGCTATTTTTACATCTTTATCTAAAGCTTTGATGTATGTTGTCATCAATTACCAAAAAGGGGGAGATTGAAAGCACAAGTGCTCCCTAGGTGGTTTTGGTAATTAATGTCAACATATCTCTTATTGGACTAACACTTTTATCTAGTATGTTTCAGATAAGTTCAACAATGGAGTGGCATGGACTAAAGGATGTGGGAACCCCTTCAAGATGCTAAGGACAAAGGATTGGCTCAAGCTTCAAGCTCAAGACTCTTCATTTTATATTTTAGTGATCCGAGATCACATTGAGTCTATACGAAAAGCCAATACTATCAAGGAGGGATGAGGTGTTGCTTAATGAGCCTCTTGCTTCATGTGCTTAATGATATGCTCCAAAAACCCTCAACCACTTTTCCACTTCCACATATATGACCTAAACCTAAAGTCAAACTCGGCCCCACCGATTCTTTCTATCCGGCGCCACCGAGTTCAGTTGTCATAGCCACTGCCACAAACCCTAGGCAAATCGGTTTCACCGATAGGGATCTCAGTCTCACCGAGATGGGATTATAATCTCTGTGTATGTCCATTACCAAAATCGGTCTCACCGAGTTTGTATGTCAGTACTACCGAGATTACAATGCAAACTCTCCGTTAACTTATTACCAAAATCGGTCCCACCGAGTTTGAGTGTCAGTCCCACCGAGTTTGCACGACCAACTCTCTGGTTAGCTAATTACCAAAATCGGTCTCACCGAGTTTGTGTAATCGGTCTCACCGAGATTACGTTATGCCCTAACCCTAACCATATCGGTCCTACCGTGTTGCATATCGGTCCCACCGAAAACCCTAAGGGTCACTAGGTTTACTGAATCGGTCCGACCGACTTTGTTGATTCGGTCCCACCGAGTTTGGTAAATTGTGTGTAACGGTTAGATTTTGTGTGGAGGCTATATATACCCCTCCACCTCCTCTTCATTCATGGAGAGAGCTATCAGAACAAACCTACACTTCTAGCATCCTATTTCTGAGAGAGAACTACCTACTCATGTGTTGAGGCCAAGATATTCCATTCAAACCACAAGAATCTTGATCTCTAGCCTTCCCCAAGTTGCTTTCCACTCAAATCTTCTTTCCACCAAATCCAAATCCTGTGAGAGAGAGTTGAGTGTTGGGGAGACTATCATTTGAAGCACAAGAGCAAGGAGTTCATCATCAACACACCATTTGTTACTTCTTGGAGAGTGGTGTCTCCTAGATTGGCTAGGTGTCACTTGGGAGCCTCCGACAAGATTGTGGAGTTGAACCAAGGAGTTTGTAAGGGCAAGGAGATCGCCTACTTCGTGAAGATCTACCGCTAGTGAGGCAAGTCCTTCGTGGGCGACGGCCATGGTGGGATAGACAAGGTTGCTTCTTCATGGACCCTTCGTGGGTGGAGCCCTCCGTAGACTCGCGCAACCGTTACCCTTCGTGGGTTGAAGTATCCATCAACGTGGATGTACGATAGCACCACCTATCGGAACCACGACAAAAACATCCGTGTCTCCAATTGCGTTTGAATCCTCCAAAACCCTTCCCTTTACAATCTTGCAAGTTGCATGCTTTACTTTCCGCTGCTCATATACTCCTTGCATGCTTGCTTGTTATGTATTGTGAATGTTAAACTTGCACTAGCAGAAAACAGGGCAATGGTCCAGGCCCGGCCAGCCCATTAGTCCGGTTCAATCGAACCGGGACAAATGGGGCATTGACCAGTTCGTGAGCCCGGGGGCGGCAGGCCACGTGGGCCATTGGTCCCGGTTCGTCTGGACCTTTTGGTCCCGGTTGGTGGGACGAACCGGGACCAATGGGTCTGCTCTGACCACCACCATTGGTCCCGGTTGGTGGGACGAACCGGGACCAAAGGCTGCCCTTTAGTCCCGGTTCGAGTCACCAACCGGGACCAATTAGTTGCCTATATATACCCCTCGCCCGCGAGCATAGCACTCCCAGTGCTCTGTTTTTCGTGGCAGGCGAGGGGAGAGCTTTGTTGTGCTCTAGCTCACCTCCTATGCACACGAGGTGTTCGATGGAATGCCGAGCCACACTACTTAAGCTTTCTCCTCTCAAGCTCGACCTCCAAGCTCAATTTTCCTTAATATTTGTCTAGGTTTAGCGGTCCGTCACGTCCCGTCCTCGTCTTCACCGCCATCGATCGCCCGCGCCGATCTCGTCGCCGGCACCACCGTGGTGAGCCTCTTATTCTTATCTTATCTTCTTTCTGAAAGGAAAAAAAATTCTTACTTGTATGTTTATATAGATACTTGTATAATTTTCTTACTTTTATTATTGCATCTTATATATTGCGATGGTTTTGGTATCCGCCCCCGTCGGCCCTCGTCCTGTCTATGATTCGGATGTGGTATATATTATCTTTTCATAACTATTGGTTCATTTATTGTTTATGACAATTATGCCGACCAACGTGACATAGATTTTATTTATCTAGGAGGTTGTTGAACCGGAAATTCCAACCGACCCTATTGTCGAGAGGTTAAATTTAGTTGAAGAAGAAAACAATTTGTTGAAGGAAAAAATTAGAAAAATTGAGGAGGAGAAGATGATATTGGAGTTGCATGTTGCGGATGTAAATCGATGATCACAAGATCAAGATGGATGCAATGCGCTTGAAGATTAGAAAGATTAGAAAATATGCCATTCATACCGAGGCTTGGTATCATTATGCCGTTGGATCAGTTGTTACCTTTGGTTGCGATTATGATCGCATTTGTTTTCGCATTGAAATGTTTTACATAGTTTGATGTATGGTTTAATTAATTTAGATGCTCTGCGAGCTTTATGTTGTTAGATGAGAACTATGTATGTACTTTGGTTTTAATGTGATGATGAACTTCTATTAATTTGGTCACTTAATTATCTATTCATGATGTTACGTAATGATTTTTGACACATAATTATATATAATGCTTGAGATGAACTGGGAATGGATGTACGGTTCAAGACACACCTCCGAGTACATTAAGGCGTGCATGATTTTCTCAAGTGGCTGAGGCAAACAAGCAGAATGGTTTTATGTGTTGTCCATGCCCTATATGTGGGAATCTGAAATGCTTTAATGTCTTATGGTTCGCCCTCGTAATAATTAAAAATAGCAACAATAAGTTTTTGTTGTAAGTAGAAACAAAATAAAATAAATAAAGCAACAAAGAAAACAAAACAACAAAAATGTGTTTTCAAATTTGAAAACTAATGGCACTAACAGAAAGTTTATAATTTTCCTAAAACTAAAAGCAAAAAGAATTGAAAAATAAAGCAAAAACCAAAGAAAATAAATAATGCAGAAATCAAAACAAAAAAACAACAATAAGTATTTTGTTGTAAGTATAAACAAAATAAACTAAATAAAGCAAGAAAGAAAACCAAAAACAAAAAAGTGTATTCAAATTTGAAAAGTAATGGCACTAACAGAAAGTTTATAATTTTCCTAAAACTAAAAGCAAAAAGAATTAAAAAATAAAGCAAAAAACAAAAGAAAATAAATAATGCAGAAAACAAAACAAAAAAACTGGAAAAAATAAAAATAGCAACAATAAGTAAAGAAAACAACAAAAAAAAATTGCCACCTACTGGGCCACCACAGCCTGAATACGACTAGAAACCCATCCATGGGCTAGGATTCAGGCCCGCAGCAGGGCCAGCAGGCCCATCAGGCATAGCAGTAACAAGTAGGCCCGTAAGCCTGCAATGGAGAGGAGGTTGAGAGGGGTGCGGCAGTGGGGCTTATAAACCACTGCGCGCCCCTCGCAACTAGCGAGGTGGGACTAAACTTTGGCCCCGACGCGTGCAGCACAAGGGCCTTTAGTCCCGGTTGACTAAAGGGGGGGCATTGGTACCGGTTGGTGCCATCAACCAGTACCAAAGGCCGCCGCTTCCCGCCCTTTGGGCTGCCGAAAAAGAGGCCTTTGGTCGGTTGGTGGCACCAACCGGGACTAAAAGGCATTAGTCGGTTTGTGCCACGAACGGGACCAATCTCTTGCTATATATACTGACACTTAGGAAAATTTGCGAACACATCGCGATTGCCCCGGCCCGCCCGACGACGCCGAGCTCATCAGCGCTGCCGAGCTGCCAGATCAACGCCGCTTTGCCGCCCGACGCCGTCCATGCGCCGCCCGACGCCGTCCGCTGCCAGCGCCGCCGCGCGCCGCCCGACGCCGTCCGCGCGCCCCGTCGTCGCCCTGCCCCGTCGCCGCCAGACTGCTCCACCTCGCCGTCGCCTCCGCCGCCGCCAAGGCCGTCGCCCCCAACCCGCGCCGTCCTCGTCGCGGCCTCCTGACCCAGCGCCGTCCTCGTCGCCGGCCTCCCGAGCCTACGCCGTCCTCGTTGCAGCCTCCCGAGCCCGCGCCCGCCCGCCCAGCCGCCGCCCGAGCCCCTGCCCGTCGTCCCGCCTTCTCGCGCGGCACCTCGCTGCCCCCCCGTCGCCATCGTCATCTAGCCGCCCCATTTGTGAGCAGCGCCGCACCGACTCTGTTTTTTCACTTTTATTAGTTTAATTTTTTGTTCATATATATATAATGTATATGTTTATGTATGTGGGCATGTGTATGTAGATGTTCAAAATGTATAAAAAATTGTTCAGAGCATGTTTTTCTTCATATATGTATTTTTGTTCATATGTGTATTAATGTTTTTTTCTGTTCATAGATTTTTTGGTGATATTAATTATTGTAGAAATATGCAAATGTTTGTATATTCATATGAACAATGCATTAGGCAAGACCTTTGTTTTTTTTCGAAATTTTCTATTTGAACATTTGTTTTAAAACAAGCAATACTAAAAGAATGAGAGGAAAAAGGAAAATAAGAAGAGGAAGAAAGGAGAAGAAGAGGAGAGGAAGAAGAGGAGAAATAAATAAGAAGAGGAAAGAAGAAGAAAAAGAAGAGGAGAAGAAGAAAGGAATAGAGGAGAAGAAGAAAAGTACCCCCCCCCTCGTGTTGAAGTTTCTTCTTTCTCCTCTATTCCTTTCTTCTTCTACTACTCTTCTTTTTCTTCTAATCTTCTTCCTCTTTTCTTCCTTTTCCTTATTTTCCTTTCTCGCGAGAAGAAGAAAAAGAAGAGTAGTAGAAGAAGAAAGGAATAGAGGAGAAAGAAGAAACTTCAACACGAGGGGGGGTACGATACCCCTCCCCAATAACACTATTTTCCCATGTATATGTATGTCGCGTCGTTGTCGATATAACCCCCTCGAGATAACCCGACATGAGGCGGTCGATATATATACCCCCTCTCGACCGTGATAACTTATACAACGGCAGCACCCCCCTCGGCCCTCTTGCTCGACCAAAACTCTCGAGGACACCCAAACCCTAGAGAGAAAATGATGTTGGTCTCCTACCCCCTCCCTTGGCCTTGATGCCGACAAATTAACTTCTCGAGGCCACCCAGATTAACCCTTGAGCGTTGTGTCGAGGCGACCCCAAACCCTAGAGAGAAAAAGATGTTGGTCTCCTACCCCTCCCTTGGCGCCCCTACCTGACAAATTAACTCTCTCGAGGCCACCCAAACTAACATGATTCCTTATTGTGATTAGCTAGCTAGTTCTATGTTTGCCACTTATATATATATATATATATATATATATATATATCCATCTGTACCATGTTTAAATAATAATTGACATGTTGTAAATATTTGCAGAAACTATGGAGCACTCCCGAGACGAAGAAACAGAAGCGATGTTGGGGCACATAATCGCAAATGGAAGTGATGAAGTTGCGTCATTTCTCAACGACACCGTACTGGGTGAAGAAGAGGGCTATGTTCATGATGGCTTCGACCGATTAATGCCGATACAACAAGAAGAGGACTATGTTCATGATGGCTCCGGTGACACAATGGAGGTACAAGCAGAAGGAGACCGTGCTGACTGCTCCGGTGACCGAACCGAGTCCGGTCAGGTATATATATATTAGTTAAGCCCGTGCTGACTAGTTAATTGATGCATCCATTGTTTTGGTATGTGTACACATATTAATTACTCTCGTCTTTCTTCCTTATAATTTCTAGCCCTCGGATCGAGCACAACCGGTAAGGAGGCGAGGCCGAAGAAAAGTTGAGCTCGGATGAAAAGTTTGAGATCATAGAAATCGCGCCCGACGGCGAACCGATTGAACCCATGCGGACAAGGAATGCATTTTCTGCTCAGTGCGGGGTTCTTCTTAGGGACAAGATCCCGATCAGCATCCATCGATGGTATAAGCCTAAGGAGGAAGACCCTGAGGTGTCTTTGTTGGGGAACGTAGTAATTTCAAAAAATTTCCTACGAACACGCAAGACCATGGTGATGGCATAGCAACGAGAGGGGAGAGTGTCCGTCCACGTACCCTCGTGAACCCGGAAGCGTTATAACAACGCGGTTGATGTAGTCGTGCGTCTTCACGATCCGACCGATCCAAGCACCGAGCGACGGCACCTCCGAGTTCTCGCACACGTTCAGCTCGATGGCGATCCCGGACTCCGATCCAGCAAAGTGTCGGGATGAGTTCCGTCAAGACGACGGCGTGGTGGCGATGTTGATGCTCCACCGACGCGGGGCTTCGCCTAAGCTCATGACGATATGACTTCTCCGGCGCAGGCTTCGCCTAAGCTCCGCGACGATATGACGAAGTGGAATATGGTGGAGGGGGCACCGACACAGCTAAGGAACGATCCGTAGATCAACTTGTGTGTTCTGGGGTGCCCCCTGCCCCGTATATAAAGGAGCAAGGAGGAGGTGGCGGCCTAGGAGGAGGCGCGCTCAGGGGGGAGTCCTACTCCCACCGGGAGTAGGACTCCTCCTTTCCTAGTAGGAGTAGGAGAGAAGGAAGGGAGGAGAAGAAGGTGCGGCCCTCCCCTAGTCCAATTCGGACTAGGCCTTGGGGGCGCGGCCTGCCCTAGGTAGCCCTCTCACTTTCCCTGCAGGGCCCAATAAGGCCCAATACTTCTCCCGGCGAATTCCGTAACTCTCGGTACTCGAAAAATACCGAATCATTGGAACCTTTCCGAACTCGAATATAGTCGTCCAATATATCGATCTTTACGTCTCGACCATTTGAGACTCCTCGTCATGTCCCCGATCTCATCCGGGACTCCGAACTCCTTCGGTACATCAAAACTCATAAACTCATAATATAAGCATCATCGAAACCTTAAGCGTGCGGACCCTACGGGTTCGAGAACTATGTAGACATGACCTAGAACTATTCTTGGTCAATAACCAATAGCGGAACCTGGATGCCCATATTGGCTCCTACATATTCTACGAAGATCTTTTATCGGTCAAACCGCATAACAACATACTTTGTTCCCTTTGTCATCGGTATGTTACTTGCCCGAGATTTGATCGTCGGTATCCAATACCTAGTTCAATCTCGTTACCGGCAAGTCTCTTTACTCGTTCCGTAATACATCATCTCGCAACTAACTTATTAGTTGCAATGCTTGCAAGGATTATGTGATGTGTATTACCGAGAGGGCCAGAGATACCTCTCCAGAGCAATCGGAGTGACAAAACCTAATCTCGAAATACACCAACCCAACATGTACCTTTGGAGACACCTGTAGTACTCCTTTATAATCACCCGATTCGTTGTGACGTTTGATAGTACCAAAGTGTTCCTATGGTAAGCGGAGTTGCATAATCTCATAGTTACGGGAACATGTATAGGTCATGAAGAAAGCAATAGCAACATACTAAGCGATCAAGTGCTAGGCTAACGGAATGGGTCATGTCAATCAGATCATTCTCCTAATGATGTGATCCCGTTAATCAAATGACAACTCATGTCTATGGTTAGGAAACATAACCATCTTTGATTAACGAGCTAGTCAAGTAGAGGCATACTAGTGACACTCTGTTTGTCTATGTATTCACACATGTATTATGTTTCCGGTTAATACAATTCTAGCATGAATAATGAACATTTATCATGATATAAGGAAATAAATAATAACTTTATTATTGCCTCTAGGGCATATTTCCTTGATCTCCCACTTGCACTAGAGTCAATAATCTAGTTCACATCGCCATGTGATTTAACATCAATAGTTCACATCTATATGTGGTTAACACCCATAGTTCACATCGACATGTGACCAATACCCAAAGGGTTTACTAGAGTCAGTAATCTAGTTCACATCGCTATGTGATTAAGACCCAAAGAGTACTAAGGTGTGATCATGTTTTGTTTGTGAGATAATTTTAGTCAGCGATTACATCACATTCAGAGCCGTAAGTATTTTGCAAATTTCTATGTCTACAATGCTCTGCACGGAGCTACTCTAGCTAATTGCTCCCACTTTCAATATGTATCCAGATTGAGACTCGAGTCATCTAGATTAGTGTTAAAACTTGCATCGGCGTAACCCTTTACGACGAACCTTTTCACTTCCATAATCGAGAAACATATCCTTATTCTACTAAGGATAATTTTGACCGCTGTCCATTGATCTACTCCTAGATCACTATTGCACTCCTTGCCAAGCTTAGTGGTAGGGTATGCAATAGATCTGGTACTGACATGACATACTTTATAGAACCTATGGCTGATGCATAGGGAATGACTTTCATTCTCTTTCTATCTTCTGCCGTGGTCGGGTTTTGAGTCTTACTCAATCTCACACCTTGTAACACAGGCAAGAACTCTTTCTTTGACTGTTCCATTTTGAACTACTTCAAAATCTTGTCAAGGTATGTATTCATTGAAAAACTTATCAAGCGTCTTGATCTATCTCTATAGATCTTAATGCTCAATATGTAAGCAGCTTCACCGAGGTCTTTCTTTGAAAAACTCCTTTCAAATACTCCTTTATGCTTTGCAGAATAATTCTACATTATTTCCGATCAACAATATGTCATTCACATATACTTATCGAAATCTTTGTAGTGCTCCCACTCACTTTCTTGTAAATACAGGCTTCTCCAAAAGTCTGTATAAAACCATATCTTTGATCACACTATCAAGCGTTTATTCAACTCAAGATGCTTGCACCAGTCCATAGATGGATCATTGAAGCTTGCACATTTTGTTAGCTCCTTTAGGATTGACAAAACCTTCGGTTGCATCCTATACAACTCTTCTTTAATAAATTCATTAAAGAATGTAGTTTTGACATCCATTTGCCGATTTCATAAAATGTGGCAATTGCTAACATGATTCGGACAGACTTAAGCATCGCTACAGTTGAGAAAATCTCATTGTAGTCAACACCTTGAACTTGTCAAAAACCTTTTGTGACAAGTCGAGCTTTGTAGATAGTAACACCACTATCAGTGTCCGTCTTCCTCTTGAAGATCCATTTATCTACATGGCTTGCTGATCATCGAGCAAGTCAATCAAAGTCCATACTTTGTTCTCATACATGGATCCTATCTCAGATTTTATGGCCTCAAGCCATTTCGCGGAATCTGGGCTCATCATCGCTTCCTCATAGTTCGTAGGTTCATCATGGTCTAGTAACATGACTTCTAGAACATGATTACCGTACCACTCTGGTGTGGATCTTACTCTAGAAGACCTACGAGGTTTGGTAGCAACTTGATCTGAAGTTTCATGATCATCATCATTAACTTCCTTACTAATTGGTGTAGGAATCACTTTGGAACTGATTTACGTGATGAACTACTTTCCAATAAGGGAGAAGGTACAATTACCTCATCAAGTTTCTACTTTCCTCCCACTCACTTCTTTCGAGAGAAACTCCTTCTCTAGAAAGGATCCATTTTAACAACGAATGTTTTGCCTTTAGATCTGTGATAGAAGGTGTACCCAACAGTTTCTTTTGGGTATTCTATGAAGACGCACTTCTCGATTTGGGTTCGAGCTTATCGGTGAAAACTTTTTCACATAAGCATCACAACTCCAAACTTTAAGAAACGACAGCTTAGGTTTCTTGCTAAACCATAGTTCATACGGTGTCATCTCAGCGGTTTAGATGGTGCCCTATTAAGCGTGAATGCAGCTGTCTCTAATGCATAACCCAAAAGCGATAGTGGTAAATCGGTAAGATACATCATAGATTGCACCATATCCAATAAAGTGCGGTTCTGACGTTCGGACACACCATTATGTTGTGGTGTTCCATGTGGCGTGAGCTGTGAAACTATTCCACTTTGTTTTAATTGAAGACCAAACTCGTAACTCAAAATTCATCTCCACGATCAGATCGCGAAACTTTATTTTCTTGTTACGATGATTTTCCACTTCACTCTGAAATTCTTTGAACCTTTCAACTATTTCAGACTTATGTTTCATCAAGTAGATATACCCATATCTGCTCAAATCATCTTGTGAAGGTCAGAAAATAACGATACTTGCCACGAGCATCAACACTCATTGGATCGCATACATCGGTATGTATTATTTCCAACAAGTCAAGTAGCTCGTTCCATTGTTCCGAAGAACGGAGTTTTAGTCATCTTGCCCATAAGGCATGGTTACTTAAGCATCAAGTGATTCATAATCAAGTGATTCCAAAATCCCATCGAATGGAGTTTCTTCATGCGCTTTACACCAATATGACCTAAACTGCGATTGCCACAAATAAGTTGCACTATCATTATTAACTTTGCATCTTTTGGTTTCAATATTATGAATATGTGTATCACTACGATCGAGATCCAACGAACCATTTTCATTGGGTGTGTAACCATATAAGGTTTTATTTCATGTAAGCAGAACAACAATTTATTCTCTTCTTGAAATGAATAACCGTATTGCAATAAACATGATCAAATCATATTCATGCTCAAGCATAACGCTAAATAACATTTATTTAGGTTTAACACTAATCCCGAAAGTATAGGGAGTGTGCGATGATGATCATATCAATCTTGGAACTACTTCCAACACTCATCGTCACTTCCCTTCAACTAGTCTCTGTTTATCTCGTAACTCCTGTTTCGAGTTACTAATCTTAGCAACCGAACAAGTATCAAATACTTAGGGGCTACTATAAACACTAGTAAAGCACACATCAATAACCTGTATATCAAATATACTCTTGTTCACTTTGCCATCCTTCTTATCCACCAAATATTCAGGGCATTTCCGCTTCCAGTGAGCATTTCCTTTGCAGTAGAAGCACTTAGTTTCAGGCTTTGGTCCAGCTTTGGGCTTCTTCGCGGGAGTGACAACTTGTTTGCCATTCTACTTGAAGTTTCCCTTTCTTTCCCTTTGCCCTTTTCTTGAAACTAGTGGTCTTGTCAATCATCAACACTTGATGCTCTTTCTTGATTTCCACCTTCGTCGATTTCAACATCACGAAGAGCTCGGGAATCTTTTCGTCATCCTTGCATACTATAGTTCATCACGAAGTTCTAGCAACTTAGTGATGGTGACTAGAGAATTCTGTCAATCACTATCTTATCCGGAAGATTAACTCCCACTTGATTCAAGCGATTGAAGTACCTGGACAATCTGAGCACATGCTCACTAGTTGAGCGATTCTCCTCCATCTTTTAGCTATAGAACTTGTTGGAAACTTCATATCTCGCAACTCGGGTATTTGCTTGAAATATTAACTTCAACTCCTGGAACATCTCATATGGTCCATGACGTTCAAAACGTCTTTGAAGTCCCGATTCTAAGCCGTTTAAGCATGGTGCACTAAACTACCAAGTAGTCATCATATTGAGCTAGCCAAACGTTCATAATGTCTGCATCTTGCTCTTGCAATAGGTCAGTCACCTAGCGGTGCATCAAGGACATAATTCTTCTGTGCAGCAATGAGGATAAACCTCAGATCACGGATCCAATCCGCAACATTGCTACTAACATTTTTCAATACAATTTTCTCTAGGAACACATTAAAATAATCATATGAAAGCAACAACGCGAGCTATTGATCTACAACATAATTTGCAAAATACTACCAGGACTAAGTTCATGATAAATTAAAGTTCAATTAATCATATTACTTAAGAACTCCCACTTAGATAGACATCTCTCTAGTCATCTAAGTGATTACGTGATCAAATCAACTAAACCATGTCCGATCATCACGTGAGATGGAGTAGTTTCAATGGTGAACATCACTATGTTGATCATATCTACTATATGATTCACGCTCGACCTTCGGTCTCCGTGTTCGAGGCCATATCTGTTATATGCTAGGCTCGTCAAGTTTAACTGAGTATTCGCGTGCAACTGTTTTGCACCCGTTGTAGATGGACGTAGAACTTATCACCCGATCATCACGTGGTGTGCGGGTACTCTGAACTTTGGCAGCGGTGCATACTCGAGGAGAACACGTCTTGATAATTTTAGTGAGAGATCATCTTATAATGCTACCGTCAATCTAAGCAAGATAAGATGCATAAAGGATAAACATCACATGCAATCAATATAAGTGATATGATATGGTCATCATCATCTTGTGCTTGTGATCTCCATCGCCAAGCACCGTCATGATCACCATCGTCACCGGCGCGACACCTTGATCTCCATCGTAGCATCGTTGTCGTCTAGCCAACTATTGCTTCTCGACTATCGCTACTCCTTAGTGATAAAGTAAAGCAATTACATGGCGTTGCATTTCATACAATAAGCGACAACCATATGGCTCCTGCGATTGCCGATAACTCGGTTACAAAACATGATCATCTCATACAATAAAATATAGCATCACGTCTTGACCACATCACATCACATCATGCCCTGCAAAAACAAGTTAGGCGTCCTCTAATTTGTTGTTGCAAGTTTTACGTGGCTGCTACGGGCTGAGCAAGAACCGTTCTTACCTCGCATCAAAACCACAGCGATACTTTGTCAAATAGACTCGTTTTAACCTTCTCAAGGACGGGCGTAGCCACACTCGATTCAACTAAAGTGAGAGAGCAGACACCGCCGGTCACCTTTAAGCAACGAGTGCTCGGGCGGTGAAACCAGTCTCGCGTAAGCGTCTGGCGTAATGTCGGTCGGGCCGCTTCATCTCACAATACCGCTGAACCAAAGTATGACATGCTGGTAGGCGGTATGACTTGTATCGCCCACAACTCACTTGTGTTCTACTCGTGCACATGACATCAACGCATAAAACCAGGCTCGATACCCTTTGTTGGGGAGCGTAGTAATTTCAAAAATTTCCTCACGAACACGCAAGACCATGGTGATGGCATAGCAACGAGAGGGGAGAGTGTCCGCCCACGTACCCTCGTGAGACCGAAAGCGAAGCGTTATAACAACGCGGTTGATGTAGTCGACGTCTTCACGATCCGACCGATCCAAGCACCGAGCGACGGCACCTCCGAGTTCTGCACACGTTCAGCTCGATGGCGATCCCGGACTCCGATCCAGCAAAGTGTCGGGATGAGTTCCGTCAGACGACGGCGTGGTGGCGATGTTGATGCTCCACCGACGCAGGGCTTCGCCTAAGCTCCGCGACGATATGACTTCTCGGCGCAGGGCTTCGCCTAAGCTCATGACGATATGACCGAAGTGGAATATGGTGGAGGGGCACCGCACACGGCTAAGGAGCGATCCGTAGATCAACTTGTGTGTTCTGGGGTGCCCCTGCCCCGTATATAAAGGAGCAAGGAGGAGGTGGCGGCCTAGGAGGAGGCGCACCAGGGGGAGTCCTACTCCCACCGGGAGTAGGACTCCTCCTTTCCTAGTAGGAGTAGGAGAGAAGGAAGGGAGGAGAAGAAGGTGCGGCCTCCCCTAGTCCAATTCGGACTAGGCCTTGGGGCGCGGCCTGCCCTAGGCAGCCCCTCTCTTTTCCGCAGGGCCCAATAAGGCCCAATACTTCTCCCGGCGAATTCCCGTAACTCTCCGGTACTCCAAAAATACCGAATCATTGGAACCTTTCCGAACTCGAATATAGTCGTCAATATATCGATCTTTACGCCTCGACCATTTCGAGACTCCTCGTCATGTCCCCGATCTCATCCGGGACTCCGAACTCCTTGGTACATCAAAACTCATAAAATCATAATATAAGCATCATCGAAACCTTAAGCGTGCGGACCCTACGGGTTCGAGAACTATGTAGACATGACCTAGAACTATTCTTGGTCAATAACCAATAGCGGAACTTGGATGCCCATATTGGCTCCTACATATTCTCTGAAGATCTTTTATCGGTCAAACCGCATAACAACATACTTTGTTCCCTTTGTCATCGGTATGTTACTTGCCCGAGATTTGATCGTCGGTATCCAATACCTAGTTCAATCTCGTTACCGGCAAGTCTCTTTACTCGTTCCGTAATACATCATCTCGCAACTAACTTATTAGTTGCAATGCTTGCAAGGATTATGTGATGTGTATTACCGAGAGGGCCCAGAGATACCTCTCCGACAATCGGAGTGACAAAACCTAATCTCGAAATACGCCAACCCAACATGTACCTTTGGAGACACCTGTAGTACTCCTTTATAATCACCCGATTCGTTGTGACGTTTGGTAGTACCAAAGTGTTCCTCCGTGGCGGAGTTGCATAATCTCATAGTTACAGGAACATGTATAGGTCATGAAGAAAGCAATAGCAACATACTAAACGATCAAGTGCTAGGCTAACGGAATGGGTCATGTCAATCAGATCATTCTCCTAATGATGTGATCCCGTTAATCAAATGACAACTCATGTCTATGGTTAGGAAACATAACCATCTTTGATTAACGAGCTAGTCAAGTAGAGGCATACTAGTGACACTCTGTTTGTCTATGTATTCACACATGTATTATGTTTCCGGTTAATACAATTCTAGCATGAATAATAAACATTTATCATGATATAAGGAAATAAATAATAACTTTATTATTGCCTCTAGGGCATATTTCCTTCAGTCTTATGTCAATGATATGCAGAAAGAAGATCTTTGGACTGAGCTGAAGGAAAATTTCACCCTACCGCCAGAGGAGGATCCGAAGAAGCCAGTTAAAGAGCAATTAATCAAGTATTTTGCTCTTAAGAAGATGGCAACCCTAATGAGGAGGTGGAGGAAAGAGCTGAACCAGTTTGTCGAGAAAGATAAGACACCAGAATTCATCGACAAATATGAGAAGATCAAAGATCACTGGCCCACATTTGTGGCCCACAAGACATCGGAAAAGAGTAAGAAGATGTCGGCGACAAACAAGAAAAATGTTGCGAAGAAGAAGCTTCACCATCGCATGGGGTCAGGTGGCTACCTCAAAGCCCGGCCTAAGTGGTCCAAGGCTGAGCATGATCTGCTTGATAAAGGGATCGAACCAGAGACAATGTACTGGCCAGACCGTTGCCGGACTTGGTTCTTCGGGGCTGGCGGAACCTTGGACCCTGTAATAGGGAAGTGCCAGTGGACGGACGAGCAACTGCAAATACCAGTCAGGAAGCTTCGACACTATATCGATGCAGCGCAGCGAGGGACGTTCCTTCCAAACAGGGAGAAGGACGAGCTCACAATGGCCCTTGGGAATCCTGAGCACCCTGGACGGACACGAGGCACGCCAGGCTCCCTTTCGTGGAAGGTTGGTTTTCCGGATCTAGGGGGTTACAAAACCCACGAGAGGAGGAAGAAACTGGAGCAGGACCAATTGCAGGCGCTGCACGAAAGGGTAATGGGGCTAGAGGAACGAGAAGAGGAACGAGAAGCAGCAGATCGCAACAAACGACCTGCCGAAGCTTCCCCCCAAGCTACCCCGCCATCTCAGCGGAGAAGCAGCGTGGCTTCCACCGAGCTGCTTCAGCCGGAGCATGTTTTGAAGGCTCCTGCCGGCTATCCCGTGGATGGTATCACAGAGTCTCAAAGTTTCCACATTATGGCGCGATGGATGACTTTGAAGGTCAAGGCGGCTGTTGGCCAAGTTTATCCTAGTGGACCCGGCACAACTTATCACTGCCAGCCGATTCCAGAAGGATATGCTAAGGTGATGGTGGATGAAATAACGGAGGGATTTGAGGACCTCCCGCTTGACCACCCTACCAGTGAAGGGGAGACTAGGCTAGGTTCTGCCCTGAAGACTCCATGCCTATGGCGGAAGGAGCTCATCAACCTTCCGAACTGGACGCCTCCGCCTCCTCCTCCTCCTCCGGCGAGTCAGGGCACTCCGCCTCCTCCACCGCCTCCTCCTCCGGTGAGTGACGATCAGGGCACACGTGGCGGCACTCCGCCTCCTTCTCCGGCGCGTGGCGGCTGTCGGTGTCAAAACCGGCGGATCTCGGGTAGGGGGTCCCGAACTGTGCGTCTAGGCGGATGGTAACAGGAGACAAGGGACACGATGTTTACCTGTGTTGGGCCCTCTTGATGGAGGTAAAACCCTACGTCCTGCTTGATTGATATTGATATTGTGGATGTTTACAAGAGTGGATCTACCACGAGATCAAGGAGGCTAAACCCTAGAAGCTAGCCTATGGTATGATTGTAAGGGTTGTTGTGATTGTTGTCCTACGGACTAAAGCCATCCGGTTTATATAGACACCGGAGAGGGCTAGGGTTACATAGAGTCGGTTACAATGGTAGGAGATCTACATATCCGTATCGCCAAGCTTGCCTTCCACGCCAAGGAAAGTCCCATCCGGACACGGGGGGAAGTCTTCAATCTTCTATCTTCATAGTCTTGGAGTCCGGTCGATGACGATAGTCCGGCAAATGATAGTTCGGCTGATGATGGTAGTCATGCTATCCGGACACCCCCTAATCCAGGACTCCCTCAGTAGCCCCTGAACCAGGCTTCAATGACGATAAGTCCGGCGCATATATTGCTTGGCATTGCAAGGTGGGTTCCTCCTCCAAATGATAGAAGATTGTGAACACCAGGATAGTGTCCGGCTCTGCAAAATAAATTCCACATTCCACCGTAGAGAGAATAATAATATATACACAAGTTCAATCTGCTGACGCTTCCGTGGCATGACGTCACACCACCTCCAAGCCATTACTCGAATTGTTTTTTACTTTACCACCTCAGCGCATTTAGCGAAGCGGTTTCCTTGGCACGTCTTGTCGAAGCAGAGATCATGTTTCCCCTTAATCCGGGATTCTCATCAATACGGGCGTGGGTAACCCAACCGCGTCATTGATGGTGACGCTTGGGAGATAACCGAGTTTTACCAGGCCGGTGGGGGACGCGTAAGACTTCACCCGCCCATATAAGGGATAAGGATTCACCTTCTCACCTACGCCTTCTTCCTCCTTTGCTTATCCATCTCCGCAAGACTCGAGCTCCAGCGCCCAAGTTCACAAGATCTCGCCTCAACCTTCTCCGACCATGTCCGAGCGGAGGTAAATGGTTGGCCTCCACCGTTAAGGAGGAGCAATCGCCTAAACTGCGCGACGCCGGATACCTTTCGGCGACATCGCAGATCGGCTGCCCGACGAGGGCAGCTCATCCCCACCCCTAGGCCCCATGAGAGGTTGTCTTTCTTTCCCACTTCCTCCATGGACTGGGCTTTCCACTTCACCCTTTTGTCCGGGGCTCATGTTCTACTACGGCCTAGATTTCCATGATCTGGCGCGAACTTCATCCTCAACATCTCGGCGTTTATCGTGGGTATGCGAGGCCTTCCTCTGCATCCAGCCCCACTTGACTTGGCTCAAGACCTTCAATGTCAAGTCAAGGTAGTGAAGGGCATTTCAAGAGTGAGGAGGCGCCATGTTGGGCAAGATGCCCAACATCCTTTGGTTCGAAGGGGCCTTCGTGGAATCCGTCAAGGGGTGGCAATCGGGGTGGTTCTACATCACCGAGCCGCGTGACCCTAAATGGGCGGCGGCCCCCGAGTTTAGATCTGGTATCCCCACGCAGCTCACCTCCTGGAAAGAGAAGGGCTTGTGGGGTAGTTAACGGAGCTGACGGGACTCCAGGCCTGTATCAAGAAGCTGGTGAAGAAGCTTAGGCTGGTTAACGTGGTCCAAGTCATGCTTGTCCGTCGGATACTCCCATGCCAAAAGCGGGCATTCAAACTGTGGGAGTTTGATCCGGAACAACACCAGGCGCTGAACAAGCTCTTCGACACGACGTACGAAGGCGCCTGGAAGGTGCTGTTCAAGGGTGCCGAAGCCCCCGCATCCGCGACTGAAGATCGCGGATTTCACTCGCAGCGCCAGGCTGACGAGGTAAGTGATTCTACCCCTTTACGGGACACTTGTTTTCCATAGTTTGACTCTATGCGGGTTTTAATTTCCCCTTTTCCTTTGACAGGACTGGATGAAGAAAGCGGAGCAGATTACCTGTCCGGCTCCTATGCCAGAAAATCCTGTAGACACTCGTCTAGCGAGGCTGCTGGTTCCGGCACCGCACGTGGTGCCGGAGAAGAAGGCCAAGAAGGAGGCCACGGGTGCCCGAAAGAGCTCCCGTTTTCAGGTGTCCGACGACTCGGGCGGACTCCTCCCGAAAATGAGGAGGAGGAAGAGGACTCTCTCCCGAGGAGGAGAGAGGAAAGGAAGGCTCCCCAACAGGGAGGCCGAAGGGTCCAAGAGGGAAGGACTATTCCCCCGGACAGCTCCGCCAACATCAACGTTGGCGAGGAAGAATGGCCTTCAAGGGCCAGGCCTCCAGCGAGATCGTAAGTATCCGGATTCTTAATAATTTATAATTTCTTTTTCGTCACATAGTATCATTCTAATGCCGCATATCGCCACGTAGTCCGGCGGTGATGATCTCCACGCTTCATCGAAGCGGGTCGTTGGCTTCGTCGGATGTAGACTCCATCCCGACCGCCTCCACCCCTCGCGACACCGAGGACGCCGAGGCGGAACCCAAGAAGGGACCCATCGGGGAGGCTCGGGCGCCACAAGGCGTCCTCCGGACTCGCGCGGACTCCAAGACAGAACCCGCAGTGGTTCCGAGTCCGCCGGGCGCCCCGAACGAAGGGCAAGACCGTGACGCTTGGCGGCTTCCGCCCAACCGAGGCGCGGGTAATTTGTTGAGGCGCTGCAGCGCTTCCATCGAGGAAGAACACCGTACTATTATGAGTGCGGTGATTGAAGGTGCAGCTTCGCCAAAGGCGGGCTGACCAAGCTCGCAATAGCCTTCTATCGGCTTTGAGGTAAGAGGTTAAAATATGCAATGTAATACCGCATAGACAGTAGCCCCGATGCTCGGTTCGGTGTTGGAAAGAAAAGCGGATGAGGATCTTAAAAGATATACGCAGGGTTGCTAAAAATTATGTCAATATGGGTTGCGAGGCTGCGCTTGACCTCTCGCCGACCGACGGCAGAGGTCGGTGCTGTGAAGCAGAGCTCGAGCGGTCCGAGCAAGAGCTCGGCCGCGCCAGAAGCAGCTCGGGACAAAGAAGGTGAGTAACACCACTTTGAATTTGTACCTTCATGAAAAGGATCTAGGTTGCGATAAAAATAACAAGGATAACATGGGTACTGCGGGGCCACGAGCGAGGTGGCGGCCTGAAGGAGGCCGTGTCCGCGCCGAACATAATGCGCCACGAACGGGGAGCGAGAAAACAGGAGGCGCGGTGGCGGTGGTTCAGCAAGAGCTCCGAGGCTCTCATGGAAAAGCATGAGAGTTTGGAGCGTGACTCAAAGACTCGAGAGTCCGAGCTTGCCTCGCTCTCGAAAAGTATAAAAGCGCCAAGGCCGAGGCCCATAAGTCCCTTGAGGAGGTTGAATTGATGAAGAAGATAGCGGCGGGTAAGGCATTTTTCATGCAAAGCAAGCATGTGAATGTAAATTACGTGTTACTTACCCGGATTCGAGCTCTCGAGGCGTTTGCAGATCTGCCTCAGCGTGTCTCGATGTCGCCAGATTCTACCGAGCCGAGGAGGGAGCTCGACGGAGAAGGTCTTCGTTCTCGAGATCTTGAGGCCGGCCATCCGGTGCCCCTAGTGACCAGTGAAGCAGCTGGTCGAACTGCACAAGGTGGCCGAGCAGGCCATGAAGGGCCTCATAGTCCGCTGTGGCTCGGAGAGGCCATGCACAGGAGCTACCGGCCTCGCGGCGACGGCTGGTGGATGCGTGCCCTCGGGTGGAGGTTATCAAGCGCCCACTTTGTATTGAAGGTGGTCGTCGGGCCCTTGCCAGCGCAAAGGTGCATTGGGGAAGCTGGATGCGAGAAGCTAATCAGCGACGCGCCACCAGCAGCAAGGAGCATCGACGCCCGGACTTTACTATAAGGCTGTCTGAAGGGTGCCCGCAAGATTGCGGATGAGTGCCCTGTGGATGTAATTTTGAATGAATTTGCAATGTGTTATCCTGTGCGCTGAAAACTTTGTTCATATCGCTAAGCAACGCTTGTTTAATTTAAAATATTACCTTCATGCGTCCGTTTATTAAATCTGAGAGATGGCAAGTCGTCGGCTTCAGCCCCCATGCCACAGTCTGGGGTGTTGGGATAAACTTGAGCACTCTTGTTCCCATGTTTGGGTCCATCTAGGAGGCGCTCAACACAACGAACAAGGCAATCGGACTTATAGTGCTTGAACACTCTCACTTAGCCATAGAATTCTATAATTTTAAATTTGGCGAAGCCCCTAGTATTCGAAGTTTGAATTGGGGCGCTATCCACGCCTTCATTGGACATAATCCGAACTTCGCTCAAGCGGCGAGGTCTTTAAGGACCGAAAGGACCTCTCGAACAGCGACCAGTCTCTCGCCTTATCGTGCGGTCAGTTTTAGCTTTCCATCGAGGCGTTAACCCGGCTCAACCGGGCGCAATCGCAGTGGTTCTCCAGTGCTACCTTAGCCGATAGAACGGGCGTAAGGTGCCGAACATGGGAGCCGGGCAAACCCAACTATTGACCCAAGGCAGGATTCGAGCTGATTCATATAATGCTATAAGTTCGGGTGCCGCACTTGTGAAAGTGTGCGACTTTATCACACCATAAAGCGGAGGACATAAGCCCTGGTGTGTTTGGCGTACTAAGATGCACGGGTGCAACATGTTGTAAATGACACACACACACACACACATATATATATATATATATATATATATATATATATATATATATATATATAAAGTAATGCAATTAAAGGCAAAAAGTGCTGCATTTTATTCGAGAAGATATGCTATCGGTGCGGAATGATACAAATAGTGCGAAAGCAAGGATTGGGCGAATTAAAGGCGTCTCCCTCCAGGGTAGGCAGCGGAATGTTGTATTTAACAAATTTAATTTCGTGATGGAGACCACCGAGTGTTAAATCATGGCCTTTGTCCTTCCCTGGCTGTTGCATCATGAGTTCGGCAGGTTCGCCGCGGACTGAGTTCTGTATAAAAGAGAAAAATAAAACAAAAAAGAGCGACACACTTGGGAGCCCTGGTGTGGTCGAACCGCACTGGTCTGTTGTGGTTGTGCCCTTCCCCTATGCCCATGGTATCTCCAGGCGTAATTATGTCTGTGGAGAGTTTGTCTTGCAATTTCGCGAGGGCTGGGGTTGGGGCCGCATTGCTACGCTGCGCACCGGGCGTGCAGGTGGTCTTGGTTGATGTTGCTCGGCGCGTTTGGTTGTGTCCGGTGTTTAACGGCGGACTCGAGAATTGCCTTAAAAGGCTGTTCGTACTTCGCCGCGAGAGCGCTGTATGTTCCTCCGTTCGGAGGGAGCGTTCCGTGTTTCCATTGACCGTGATGACTCCACGAGGGCCTGGCATCTTGAGCTTAAGGTATGCATAATGCGGCACCGCGTTGAATTTTGCAAACGCGGTTCGTCCGAGCAGAGCGTGATAGCCGCTGCGGAACGGGACTATGTCAAAGATTAACTCCTCGCTTCGGAAATTATCCGGGGATCCGAAGAACACTTCCAGTGTAACTGAGCCTGTACAATTGGCCTCGACACCTGGTATGACGCCTTTGAAGGTCGTCATTGTAGGTTTAATCCTTGAAGGGTCTATGCCCATCTTGTGCACTGTATCCTAATAAAGCAGGTTCAGGCTACTGCCGCCGTCCATCAGGACTCTCGTGAGGTGAAATCCATCAATGATTGGGTCTAAGACCAATGCGGCGAATCCGCCATGGCGGATACTGGTCGGATGGTCTCTTCGATCGAAAGTGATCGGGCAAGAGGACCATGGGTTGAATTTTGGGGCGACTGGCTCCATCGCAGATATGTCCCTTAGTGCACGCTTCGCTCCCTCTTGGGAATATCGTTGCGTATATCATGTTTACCGTCCGAACTTGAGGGGGAATCCTTTTGTCCTCTCGTTGTTCGGGCGGCGGGTCTCTTCCTCGTCATCATTGTGTAGCCCCTTGTCACTGTTTTGGCGATTAACTTGCTGCTGCTTGAATACCCAACAATCTCTGTTGGTATGGTTAGCTGGCTTTTCGGGGTTCCATGTATTTGACAAGAGCGATCGAGTATTCGGTCCAAATTATACGGGCCCGGAGTGGTTCTTTTGAATGGCTTCTTCCGTTGACCGGTTTGAGCCTCGAATCCGCGTTATCGCCGTATCCTCATTCTTTGCCGCCGTTACGCGGCGTTTGTTTTGTTTCGACGCAACCTGCCATTGCGGTCCTTGGTATCCGGACTGCCAGCATTTTTGCTGAGGTTGTTATCGCGAGCGAGCCAGCTATCCTCTCCCGCACAAAAGCGGGTCATGAGGGAAGTGAGGGCTGCCATGGATTTGGCTTCTCTGTCCTAGGTGCCGGGCCAGCCACTCGTTGCGGATGTTATGTTTGAAGGCAGCGAGTGCCTCGCATCCGGACGGTCGATGATTTGATTTTCTTTGGTAAAACCGTGTCCGAATTGCCGGCCGATTCGTCGGCTGCTGGATTATGTGGCTTAGGTCATCTGCGTCCGTGGTCGCATCGACGCGTGCCTCGGAAGTTGTCGAGGAATGCGGCTTCCAGGTCTTCCCAGCATCTAATTGACTCTGCGGGCAGGCTGTTGAGCCAATGCCGAGCTGGTCCTTTAAGCTTGAGCGGGAGATATTTGATGGCGTGAAGATCGTCGCCGCAGGCCATGTGCATATGGAGGAGGTAATCCTCAATCCAGACCGCGGGGTCTGTTGTGCCATCGTAGGATTCGATATTAACGGGTTTGAACCCTTCAGGATTTGATGATCCATTACTTCGTCGGTGAAGCATAGTGGGTGTCTTGGCGCCTCAGATTGAGCGATATCGCGACGTAGCTCGAGAGAGCGTTATTCTGCTGTGTTCGGCCCGGCCGGAGTAGTTGTATCCGGTGCGACGGTATTCGTCGTGGGTCGTGGGGCGTCCGCGTGATCCATAGATAGATCTGGGTTGTCTAGCCTTGTCCTCCAATATATCTCGCAAGTCCGGCGTGTTCCCCCGTGGACAGAAACTTGTGAGGTTAATAGAGAGAAATCTAGAAGGAGTTTAGGGCTAAGCTTTGGGGGTTAAGGGTTTCTTAGGAGGGTAATGAAGCCCTAAAAATTTCAGCTTCATTGGATCAAGGGAAAATGCACTTCCTGTAGAAACTACATTTTCTGGCCAAAAGAGAAAAGATTTTCTATAGAGAAAATATTTTTGCATAGGAAGGTGTGCCAAGGTCCAAAGAATATTCAGGAATTTTCTCAGATTTTTGTGGGCAAGAAAAATGAGGGTTGATTTGGAGCATAAGTGACTGAAGTGTGATTTCAGAGAAGAAATGAATAATTTTCACCCTATGGCCATTTTGTGATATATCAGAGGGGAAATGATGTGTTTGAGAGGGAGGTGAGTCACTTGGGTGAAAATCAAGGAAATGCCCCAAGTGGTTAAGTCTAACTGAGTTGATTCAAAACTCCAAATTCAAACAAAAAGGCAAAAAAATCGAGAAAAAGAAAAAAAGAGCAAAAACCAGGATGTCACAGATTCCCGAAGCCAAACCCCGCTCGGACAGTCGCAGCCTCTCGGAGGAAGCAAGGCCTAGGGGGACTCCATGGCGCATGGGTTTTGTCTGGGATTGAGGGACGGTGGATGCCGCTGCCGAGTGGTAAGGGCACCCGCTCCCGCTAGGCGGCTGTCGGTGTCAAATCCGGCGGATCTCGGGTAGGGGGTCCCGAACTGTGCGTCTAGGCGGATGGTAACAGGAGACAAGGGACACGATGTTTTTACCCAGGTTCAGGCCCTCTCGATGGAGGTAATACCCTACTCCTGCTTGATTAATATTGATGATATGGGTAGTACAAGAGTAGATCTACCACGAGATCAGAGAGGCTAAACCCTAGAAGCTAGCCTATGGTATGATTGTTGTTCGTCCTACGGTCTAAAACCCTCCGGTTTATATAGACACCGGATAGGGTTAGGGTTACACAGAGTCGGTTAAATGGTAGGAGATCTACATATCCGTATCGCCAAGCTTGCCTTCCAAGCCAAGGAAAGTCCCATCCGGACACGGGACGAAGTCTTCAATCTTGTATCTTCATAGTCCAGGAGTCCGGCCAATGGTGATAGTTTGGCTACCCGGACACCCCCTAATCCGGGACTCCCTCAGTAGCCCCCGAACCAGGCTTCAATGACGATGAGTCCGGCACGTAGTTTGTCTTCGGCATTGCGAGGCGGGTTCTTCTCCAAATTCCATATACTTGTTGAATAGTGTCCGGCTTCTGATAAATGCTGTGCTCCTTGTCTTCCACGCCCAACAATGGCCCTCTTCCACGTGTTTGAATGAATGCGAAAAGCCAGGGTATTTTTACACTTACCCCCCTAGCTGCGCAAATGAGCCGCCCATAAAAGGGGCGAAGATCTAGATCTGAGTCACACCATTCCCCCTCCACGAGCTTCCATCGGAGCGCCTTCGACAAAAATCCATTCCACCATGGTCAGTCAACACGGCTCCTCCTCTCGCGCTCCTAGCCCTCAGCCGGGAAATTGGGAGAGATGCTCAGTCCCGCATAGCGACCTAGTTATACTCCAAACCAAGGGATTTCTTCCCACGGCCTTCATGGTTCCGGTTCGAGCCGGACTTGCCACCTACAAGGGCGGAAAGCAAGCGGAGAGTGTCCCCGATCCCTCTAAAGGAGAGCGGGTGTGCTTTATCTCTTATCTAGTAAGAGGACTCAGATTTCCAATTCATCCGTTTCTTCGGGGGCTCTTGGAGTTCTACGGCCTCCAATTGCACCACCTTACGCCTGCCTCCATTTTGCACGTCGCGGGCTTCGTGGCCCTTTGCGAACTGTTCTTGGGCGTCGAGGCTCATTTTGCGCTGTGGAAGAGATTACTCTTCCTTGTACCCCGTTCTCATGAGGGGTGAATATATCAAGTGGGCGGAGCCGAACTATGGCGCATCGCCGGGACCGGATATCTATCCGGAACCCCGAAGAAGGCGTCCGAAGACTGGCCTTCGGAATGGTTTTACATGGAGGGCGTCCCGCTGCCGGATCCTGTTCGAATCGGCCTTCCGGAGTTTAGCAATGCTCCTCTGAAGAAGCGCCTAAGCTGGCGCCCACGGAGCCCCCAGAGGGAAAATGACCAGGATGTCCTTTACTTGATGAGCCGAATAAGATTACTGGCTCATGCCGGATTGACCATGACTGGAGTCATGGCAAACTGCATTATGAGGGGAGTGCAACCGCTCCAATATAGGGGCCACCCCATGTGGGATTTCAACGGGGAGGACGATGCCACCCGCCATGGCCGCAAAGGGCCGGGATCGGTCACCGAACTGGTGAAGACCTTGTCCGCCATGTACAAAGGGGAAGAGGAGGATTTTCTCCGCGTCAATCCACTGAACGGGTTTTCTTCGAATAATCCTCGAAGTTGGGTAAGCAAATACCTTAGTGGCCTGTTCGATCCATGTTCTCGTGGTTAAATATCTCATTTCATGGTTTCTACGCAGGAACTGCGCCGGGCCATGGAGAAGATACACAGCCCGCCCCCACAACCCGAGGATCCGGAACGGTCCCTCGATCCGGCCTCCGAAGAGAATCCGGATATAAAGGTGGAGTTGATCGACGGGGTGTTCCACCAACTTAGCATCGACAATGCTTTGGTTGCCATTACGACCGATTACCCCGGAATACTTCCAGCCTCACAGGTAACTGAGACCGAGGTCCCAATACTCTGATAATGACCCATCCGTGCTTATTTCTTGATCACCGTATACCAATGGTGTTTCGCAGGGGGTGCCTTTGAGGCAGGAGGCCGAGCCCGCGGCGGCTGGCCAACAAGGGGCAGTACGGCCCCGCAGGCTAAAAAGAAGTGCGGTCCGGATCGAAACTCCGCTGCAACGGTATGGCGCGTCACCATATTCCCAGGATTGATTCCTGGAAGGTGTACTAATGCTGGTGCTTTTTTCAGGAAAAAGAGCGCTCACCGGACTGAGTCCAGAGAGGTTGCCAATCGAGCCTCCGCCGGCCAGGCTCAAAAGCCGGGTCCAGAAGTGGAGGCGAGCACGAGGCGTGAGTTGGATGCTCCTCCAACAGAGGATGCCGACAGATTGTCCGCCACCAACTCCGAGGTGGAGAGCGCCATGAATCACAGGCGCCGCCGGACAGTTCTTCGTGACGCATGTTTCTCCCAAGAGGCCTTGAATGCCTTCAATTCGGGAGATGCGCACCTCCGTGCCGCCAAGATGGTCTAGCAGAGCCACGGAGCAAGTATGTAAAGGACATACTGGTGAGGAAATTTGACATTATATATGCCAAGAGTCCCGAGACTTAAAATAGTTAGAATAACTGATTTAAGGATCATTTGTTATGCTGGATCTTACAAAAAGAATACCCGACTGTCCCAGGAGCTTGAAGAATGCAAGGCCCAACTTGAGGTCAAGACTAGCCGCTAAAGGGGAGCCACAAAGACCCCTCCTGGTAATATATGCCTCAAAAGATAAATAGTTTATGAAGTGCGGCATGTGTGTAAATCTGACAATAATATTGCAGATGGCGCCGGACTAGATCCGGACAAGCAACAGCTCCTGCGCCAGCTAAACGCCAGCGAGAGCGTGCTTACGAGGGTGCGGCGGGAGAAAATAACCTCAAGATGCCAACACCCAACCGGGTGAGGAACTAAAGGATGTTCGTGCTCCGGTTATCCGACTCAGAAGGAGAATCGACGGCTTCGCCGCGGCATTTTCAGATAAGTGCTTGAGAGAACTTTGAAAGAGTTTGGCGAGGAAGGCGACTAACATAAACATGTATGTAGGTTTGCTCACAGGTCGTCCTGAGGAGGAGATGCCCAGTTCTTCGGGTGATCTTCTTCCCGAACTGCATCAGCTGCACGAACGAGTTTGGCAGGAAATGAAAGGCGTCGGCCAGGCCTTGTGGCCATCTATCTCCCTGCCCGAAGGCATTGGGGAGCTGGCAGAGCGGCTTCAAGGAGCACGGCGGCGCTTTCGACTATGGAAGATATCGGCCTGCCGTCAAGGCGCCAGGGAGGCCTGGGCCATGGTAAAGACGCGGTACACGAAGGCTGACCCAAACCACATGGCCGAGGTCGGACCTGTGGGGCCTGATGGGAAGGAGATCCTCAGAAGTTAGTGTACGGCCAAGTAGAATTGGCCGCCAAGTATTCCCAGCAAGATTGTAAATTAGATAGCCTATTAGATGGCATTGAGGAGGAATACAATGAGTCGAGTTGACTATGTAATTGAATATGACATGGAAAATGTCTTCTAGCCGGATTGTAGATCGTTTGTCATAGCGGACCTTTTCGCTTCGACCTCGGGACCCAACAGTCCGGAGTGTGTCCGAATACCCTCGCGGTTATATAAGAACCGGGGCATGCATGGAGACATGGCGTAGGGGTCATTATTGCTATATCAGACAAGTGCCCAACTAGTTATGTTATATTACATGGATAGTACGAAACATCTTCCAGGGAGAATAGTTCCGTTAAGGGTTCCTTTTGCTGGGAGGCATGCCCTAAAGTGCATGTCAAAACTGCTAAGAAAGCAGAAAATCATCCGGGGCAGATGGATAAATAGTTAAAATCATCTTTCAGTTCACCGACCGAATATTCCCTTAAGAACGCTTAGCTTTCGGCTTCACCCACCGAGGTACACATCCGCTGAACCGGCAGAATAATCGCAGAGGTGCTCCTTTACCACCTAGCCAAACAATCGGGAACGAGGGTAAGCACAAGAGCCAGCTACCCAGCTTGGCCAAAACTTAAGTCATATCGATGCATATAATGGTGAATAAAAGGTACATGCGTAAGTTTGACACATGTGTTGGGCATGAAGCCCAGATAAATAAGCTTCATTAAAGAAGCCCTAGGTATAATGAGCGGACAGCGCGTCAAATATGTCTTGAATAAAGCGCAAACGAGCCTCTAAAGGCTTCAAAAAGAAGGAGGAGGAAGGAGAGAAATAAAAGACAGCAAAAATAGAAAATGTGGCGGAGGAAGGAGACGAACTTGGAGTCCGCGCTTAGGCGAGAATCTTCAGAGACGGGCTGCGCTCCATGGGTTTGGCTCGAGTCGGTTATCCGATGCGTTTGCAGACGGTATGCTCCGCCGGTCGGGACCTGGTCGATGATGAAGGGACCTTCCCATTTGGGCTTGAGTTTGTCCTTTTCTTGTCCGCAAAGCGAGAACTAGTTCGCCAACGTTATAAGTTTTGGCCCGTACTTCCCTGCTTTGATATCTTCGAGCCTGTTGTTGATAAAATGCGGAACGAGCTTTTGCCACGTCGTGCTCCTCCTCCAATGCGTCCAAACTGTCCGGCCGATCGATCTCGGCTTCTCTTTCTTCATACATGCGCACGCAAGGTGAGTCATGTATTATGTCGCAGGGCAAGACTGCCTCTGCGCCGTACACCATAAAAAATGGTGTGAATCCGGTAGTACGATTCGGCGTGGTCCGCAGCCCCCAGAGTACGGAGTCGAGCTCCTCAACCCAGTGCGTGTTAGATTCCTTGAGGGACCGCACTAGTCTGGGTTTAATGCCTCTCATGATTAGACCGTTTGCTCGCTCGACTTGACCGTTGGTTTGAGGGTGATAGACCGAGGCGTAATCGAGCTTGATGCCCATGTTTTTGCACCATAATTTTACCTCATCGACCGTGAAGTTGGTGCCGTTATCAGTGATGATACTGTGGGGGGACGCCATAACGGTGCACTACCCCTGATATGAAGTCTATCACTGGCCCGGATTCGGCCGTTTTAACAGGCTTGGCCTCTATCCATTTGGTGAATTTATCCACCATGACCAATAGGTATTTTTGCTTGTGGGTTCCTCCCTTAAGGGGTCCAACCATGTCAAGCCCCCAGACCACGAACGGCCAGGTGATGGGTATAGTTTTGAGGGCGGTGGGTGGCATGTGGCTTTAGTTAGCAAAAGCTGGCAACCGATGCATCGTTGGACTAAATCCTGCAAGATCTGCCCGCTGGCCGGCCAATAAAATCTTGTACGGAAGGCCTTGCCTACAAGGGCCCGGGCTGCGGTGTGGTGCCCACCCAGTCCGGCATGAATTTCAGCCAGGAGGTTTCGCCCTTCCTCTTCGGAGATACACCTTTGAAGGACTCCTGTTGTGCTTTTCTTATATAGCTCTCCCTCATGGACTTTATAGGCTTTGGATCGCCGTACTATGCAGCGAGCCTCATTTTGGTCTTCGGGGAGTTCCTGCCTAGTTAGGTAGGCTAGGAATGGTTCCGTCCACGGGGCGATAACAGCCATTATTTCGTGGGCGGAGGATGTTATCTCGTTGGCAGAGCCTCCGATTGTGTCAGAGTGTTCAGTGTCAGGCAGTGCGGCTGGGTCCGGATTGTTATTTCCGGACTCCCCTTCCCATAGTACGGATGGCTTCAACAGCCGTTCCAGGAAGATGTTGGGCGGGACGGCATCACGTTTTGCGCTGATGCGTTCCAATACGTCCGCCGCCTGGTTGTTATCCCGGGCTATATGATGAAATTCGAGCCCTTCGAACCGTGCTGACATTTTTAGGACCGCATTGTGGTACGCTGCCATTTTCGGATCTTTGGCATCAAAGTCTCCGTTTATTTGAGATATCGCGAGGTTCGAGTCCCCGCGCACCTCTAGGCGTTTAATGCCCATAGAGACTGCCATCCGGAGGCCGTGCAGAAGGGCCTCGATTCGCCGCGTTGTTGGAGTCCGTATACATTATCTCAAGGACGATTGGACTGTGTCCCGGTTGGGGACGTCAGACGACGCCAGACCCAGGCCGCCAACATTTTGGAGCCGTCAAAGTGCATGATCCAATTGGAGTATGCGCGTACATTTTAGGGAGTTCGCCGGTCCATTCGCCACGAAGTCGGCCAAAACCTACGACTTAATAGCTCGTCGTGGCTTATAGGTTAAGTCGAATGGAAGGAGCTCTATGGCCCATTTAGCAATCCGGCCCGTCGCGTCGCGGTTGCTTATAATGTCGTTAAGAGGTACTTCGAGGCTACCGTTATCGAACACTCTTGAAAGTAGTGTCGCAGCTTCCGGATACCATGAACACCGCGTATGCTATCTTTTGATAATGTGGGTACCGGACTTGCATGGAGTTAGGACGGTGGACACATAGTAAACCGGTTTTGAAGAGGGAACTGGTGTCCGTCCGTTTCGCTCGACGACGAGCAGCGCTACCGACAACTTGATGTGTTGGGGCGATATATAATAGCATTGGTTCGCCCACGTTGGCGCTGGCCAGGACCGTATTTGTTGGCAATATGGCTTTTATTTCTTCGAGTCCGCCGTGGCGTATGCATCCGCCCACGAAGTGTTCGTGCACGGAGGAGGCGGTAAAGGTGACACCTTTTCTCCCAAACGGGAAATAAAGCGGCTTAGAGCCGCTACACATCCAGTCAATTTTTGTATTTGTTTGAGGTCTTTTGGAATATCCAATTGTGACAGAGCTCGGATCTTGGCTGGGTTTGCTTCAATTCCTCTACCGGACACAATGAAGCCCAGAGCTTTCCGCTGGAACGCCGAAGACGCATTTTTCCGGATTGAGCTTAATGTCATATTTTCGGAGATTGTCGAATGTGAGCCTCAAGTCGTCTATTAGAGTTTCGACATGCTTGGATTTGACGACCACGTCATCTACATATGCTTCCACTGTTTTGCCGATCTGGTTTGCCAGACATGTCTGAATCATGCGCTGATATGTTGCGCCGGCGTTTTTGAGCCCGAAGGGCATTGTGTTGAAGCAGAATGGGCGATGGAGTGATGAATGCTGTTGCAGCTTGGTCTGCTCCGCCATCTTGATTTGGTGGTAGCCGGAGTACGCGTCGAGGAAGCACAATGAGTCGTGGTCCTGCTGAAGGCCGATAATTTGATCAATGCGAGGGAGGGGAAGGGATCCTTTGGGCAAGCCTTATTAAGGTCTTTGAAATCAACACATAGGCGCCAGGATTTATCCTTCTTGGTACCATCACCAGGTTTGCTAGCCGGTCTGGATGTTTTATATCTCGATGAATCCGGCTTCCGAAGTTTGGCTAGCTCTTCTCCCATGGCCTGTCTCTTTGGTTCGAAAAGCGCCAAGAGCCTGTTTGATCGGCTTGAATCCTTTTAGGATATTTAGGCTGTGCTCGCCAGCCGACGTGGGATTCTGGCATGTCTCAAGGGTGCCGAGCAAAATGTCCCGCTTTTCTCGTAGAAATTCTCGTAGTGCTGGCGTCTACATCGGGTTTAATTGTGCCCCAATGGAGGCCGTCTTTGCGTGGTCCGTTGGTGGACTTGGAATTTGACTATTTCATCCGCTGGTTTAAAAGAGGTGGACTTGGATCTTTTATCAAGTATCACATTGTCCCTGTTCACCGTGGAGCGCATCGCAGTGAGTTCCTCGGCCGCTAAGGCTTCGGATAGTGCCTCGAGGGCTAGTGCGGCTGTCTTGTTTTCGGCGCGGAGTGCTATGTTCGGATCACTAGCGAGAGTGATGATTCCGTTAGGTCCGGGCATTTTAAGCTTCATGTACCCATAATGGGGTATAGCTTGAAAAATTGTGAATGCCTCTCGCCCTAATAAAGCGTGATATCCGCTGCTGAAAGGGGCCACTTGAAATGTGATCTCCTCGGACCTGTAATTGTCCAGCGAGCCGAACACTACGTTCAGTGTGATTTTTCCTGTGCAGCATGCTTCACGGCTAGGGATTATTCCTCTAAAGGTTGTGCTGCTTCGCTCAATGCGGTTCCAGTCTATTTCCATTTTTCGGAGGGTTTCCTCATAGATGAAGTTTAGTCCGCTGCCGCCATCCATGAGTACCTTAGTAAGGCGAAAGCCGTCCACTATTGGACTGAGAACCAATGCGGCTGGTGCTCGGGCTGTTCGGAATTTGGGTTCGTCACTGGCATTAAAGGTAATAGCCGTGTCACCCATGGATTTATTGTTGCTACTTGGTAGACTTCGCAAGGTTATGGAGTGTTCATTTCCGCATGTTATTTGATGCGAAAGTCTCAAGACTATTAACACCGTCTTGGTGTTCTTTGGGCTGGGATTCTCGAAGCTAGAAGCTCTTCGCCATTTTGGCCACCTGCCGTAGTATCCAACATGCTCAAGGCTATGAGTTGGAGGGCCCTCGTGCTATGAATTTTGCAGGTCCGCTTAGCCAACCCTCCAAGACGGTTCCGCACCCTTTAGGGGTTTTGGTTTTTGGTGTTTAACCCGGTGCTTGGTGATGATGCACCCTTTTATTTCGGACTAGGGATGTATTCGGGCGGATTATCTCAAAATTTACTTTCGGTTTTCCAAGCACTCTCCATCGCACAGTACTTTTGTACTATGGTCACCAAGTCAGAAAAGCGTGTAATTTCGCGACTACTTATGGCGTTTAGGATTCCCTTGTCCATGCAATTATTGCAGAAAAGTGGGATTGTGTCCTCCTCTCGGCAGTCCTTTATCCTGTCCATAACCAGGAGGAATCGCCCAAGAATGATGTAATTGTTTCAGCGGGCTCTTGCCGAATTCGGGATAGATCGCTAATGCTTGGGTGGGCGGGTGGGACTAGATCCGAAACCCGCCCAATTTAAGACTCAGGGCCGAGAAGTTTCGAACTCGGAAGTTTGGATTTTGAATGCTATCCAATGAATCAACCCGCCACCGACTTTAAGTTCGTGGCTTGATCGACATCCGTCCCTCTGCGGGAATCCGCATGGAGGGATCGGGAATCCGACGTAGCTAGTCCTTAAGATAGAAGAAGAATCGCCGCATTGCTCCTCTATCACAGCAACATGATGGGTAGCCCGGGAGAGTTGATCTCTCAGATCGGTTTTAGGCCCGATCCGGTCGTAGTCGTGGCGACTCCTGTGGCGGCGATGCGATCCAAGAGCTCGCTTACGGAGGAGAGCTCGATCGATTTAACTGCTCGGCAAGTTCCGAGTTAACGTGAAGATTGGATTCGATGACCCGAGAAGTCATCGTCGGCGCGGTGGCCGAACTGGCGGTCATAAGAAAACCACCTAACCGGAGAGTCTGGCCAGTGGCCAAGGCTCCTTTGGCGATAGTATCGTCTTTAAAGACGGGATGAGGCATCCTTCCTGACAGCGACGGCACAGAGGAACTCTTAATGAAAGCACCAATGTCGGTGTCAAAACCGGCGGATCTCGGGTAGGGGGTCCCGAACTGTGCGTCTAGGCAGATGGTAACAGGAGACAAGGGACACGATGTTTTTACCCAGGTTCGGGCCCTCTCAATTGAGGTAATACCCTACTCCTGCTTGATTAATATTGATGATATGGGTAGTACAAGAGTAGATCTACCACGTGATTAGAGAGGCTAAACCCTAGAAGCTAGCCTATGGTATGATTGTTGTTCGTCCTACGGACTAAAACCCTCCGGTTTATATAGACACCGGATAGGGTTAGGGTTACACAGAGTCGGTTACAATGGTAGGAGATCTACATATCCGTATCGCCAAGCTTTCCTTCCACGCCAAGGAAAGTCCCATCCGAACACAGGACGAAGTCTTCAATCTTGTATCTTCATAGTCCAGGAGTCCGGCCAACGGTGATAGTTCGGCTATCCGGACACCCCTAATCCGGGACTCCCTCAGGGGCCAAGGTCGTGCCATCGGCGGGGTGCTGGCGGCTCCTTGTTTGGGAGGTCGGGAGGCTAGGAGAAGAAGAAGCTACAATAGAAACTTAATGTTATGACCGGCATATTAGGGGCTTAGCCCAGTTAGTTGTGGCCCAGTCTATCTTATCGTTATTAGGGGCTTAGCCCAATTATCTTAGTAGGAAGATTATATAAACTCGTGTAAGGATCCGTTTTGGAATTAAGCAAGAAGCAAGCATATTTGCTCTGCTTTCTTAGGGAGCCGGGAGACCTAACTCTAGCCGCCTACTCCCCGCGCCATCTCCCTCTCAGCCGCCGCCTCCTCGCGCACGACGGCACCCAGCCACCGGCGGCCGCGAGTTCGTCCATGACCAGCTCCCTCCTTCCCCTACAACCTCCAGCCTAGACCCGGTAGAACCCTAGTTTCTACCAGTTTGGTATCAGCTAGCTTCGGTTCGATCATGTCTTCCCCGCCGCCCAACCCGTCTCCCCCGCTGCCGGTCACCTCGTTGCCTCCGGCGATCACCACGACTGTCGCCCCGCTCCTGCCCACGCCGGGCTCCTCCGTCGCGCCCGACCCCGCCGTCCTCACCCTGGAGGAGGTGTCCGGGGCGCTGCGGGACCTAACCCTGGCGGTCCAGGAGATCCACATGTTCTTGGCCGGGTCCTACGGGTCGCACCCGGCTGCGCAGCCCATTGTCGTCGCCGCGCCACCGTGGCAGCCGCCGCACCCGGCGGCCTCCACCTCGCTCGCCTGGCCACTGCAGCTGCCATCCACCGCCACCATCGCTCAGCCCTGGCTGCAGTGGCAGCCGCCGCTCCTGGCGGCCTCCGCCGCGCCCGGCGTGACACCGCAGCAGCCGCTGCAGTTGCAGCAACCACCGCCGGTCAGCTCCGTCCCCGCATCGACCTTGCCGGCGGGAGTCCCGATCCACCAGGTCCGGTTTCGCTCTCGCTGTCCCCGCTACCGGCTTGGTTGACCGAGTCGCCGTCTCAGCCAGTCTACACGATGGCCTCGGGACTGCCGCATGTACCGTCATAGCAGGCGCAGTACGACGGGCCCTCCAGATCCGCGGACCCCTACGTTGGCCTCGACACGCCGCCGTTCCACGGTGGGCCCCCTGTGATCACCGACCCGACGCCGCTGCTCCAAACTGCAGAGTCGTACCCCCACGGCGGTCATACCCAGACGGCGCCGCACTTCGCCAAGCTCGCCTTCACCACCTACGACGGCATCGAGGACCCCCTCAACTGGCTTAATCAGTGTGACCAGTTCTTTCGGGGACAACGCGCGCTCGCGTCGGACCGCACCTGGCTCGCTTCATATCACCTCCGAGGCGCCGCACATATTTGGTATTACGCCCTCGAGCAGGACGAGGGCGGCAAGCCTTCATGGGGAGCGTTTTCGCGAACTTTGCCTCCTTCGCTTCGGGCCGCCAATACGCGGGAGCCGGCTGGCGGAGTTGGGCCGTCTCCCCTTCACCTCTATGATGCAGGACTTCACCGACCGCTTCACAGCGGGCCGAGCTCTTCGTCGACGGTCTACCGGATCATATCCGCGTGGACGTGGAGCTGCGGGGACCCCAGGACCTCTAGACGGCCATGTACTACGCCCGTGCGTTCGAGCGTTGCGTGGTGGCCATCCAGCAGGCGTCACCGTCCCGGGCCGTTGGGCCGCCACCCTGGCCAGACGTTCCAGCGCAGAGTCGGCCTGCTCAGGCTTCCGCGGCACGCCTCTCCGCGACCGCGGCGCGCCCGTTTTGCCGGCTCACCTCGGCCGAGCAACTCGAGCGTCACCGCCAAGGGTTGTGCTTCAACTGCGACGAGCCCTACGTGACCGGCCACGTCTGCCCACGACTCTTCTACCTGGAGGCTGCGGACTACATTGAGGAGGACGCGCCGCCGTCGGGCTCGGCGACCTGCCCGCCCCAGCTACCGCGGAGGTGTTTGGCGATGAATGATTACCTCAAGGAGTTCCGCAAGCGCTTCCCCGCCTTCCAGCTCGAGGACGAGCTGTTTGTGCAGGCGGGGAGAAATGTTATGACCGGCATATTAGGGGCTTAGCCCAGTTAGTTGTGGCCCAATCTATCTTATCATTATTAGGGGCTTAGCCCAATTATCTTAGTAGGAGGATTATATAAACTCATGTAAGGATCCGTTTTGGAATTAAGTAAGAAGCAATCATATTTGCTCGGCTTCCTCAGGGAGCCGGGAGACCTAACCCTAGCAGCCTACTCCCCTGCGCCATCCCCCTCTCAGCCGCCGCCTCCTCGCGCACGACGGCGCCCAGCCACCGGCGGCCACGAGTTCGTCCACGACCAGCTCCCTCCTTCCCCTACAACCTCCGGCCTAGACCCGATAGAACCCTAGTTTCTACCACTTAATTTGCACAATCTTGGCGAGCTTACTCTTAAACCAAAATGAGATGCAATTTTATTACATTCCTGTTGTGTTTTTATCGATGACAACATGAGTATTTGGCTATTTCTTTAAAAAAGAAAAATGATGAATGTGCAGTCACAAGCTAATCCGCTAGAATATTTATGCCACGCTGCAACACATGGACGATTACCTGATCGATTAGCGGTAGATGCTGAGTCTTCGCCCTCTTTTAATACTCGGGCATCTCTTTAATTAAAAACTCCTAAAACGCAAACTTGCCGAGAGACGTGATCTTATCACCGTTTTTTTTAAAGATTGATCTTATCACCAGGTTAACCTCCTTTTGTGTCCCACCTCCTCGTCTCTTCGTAAGCAATCCTCGTTTCCTCCTCGCCTCCTGCTGCTCGTCCGTGGCTTCGCATAGGCCGGCTTGAAGCACGCACCACTCCCGACGATGGACAAGGTACGTCCGTAGAAGCTGTCTCTAAGTACCTCCCAATCCGCCAATCAGTTCATGTGCTTAAGGCCTAGTGCGCGTATCTGGCGCTGTAAAAGTCCCGATGTTCCCGGCCGTCCAGACCGGCGCCCAAGTGCTACGTAGTAGTTCGTCCTGCTTTCTTTCGTGAAGCCAGCATACAAGGTTGCTATGCTTTCTGGAGGTTTTTTTCTCGAGTAAATTGCCAAAAACCATTATATTTGTGCAAAAGTCATTAAACACCCACCAAAATGCATGTTTTTTTGGTGGTTTTTTCCTGACACGTTGATAACTTGGACCCAATTATGATGGTCTTTTGCAATTTACTCTTTGAAACTCGACATGCCGTGACGTTTGTGCTGACTGTCTGTCTCTTCGTCTAGATGCTGGCTTCGTCCCTTCTGCATACGGAGCCGCCATGGATGATGAACCACGCCGATAGCCTGCTGACCAGTTTCGTCACCTTGGCGCTATGCGGCACCGGCCTCGCCGGATGGCTTGTGTTCGGGCGAACCAGGAGACTTGGGCACGTTGCGCCTGCGCCTGGCACCACCGGCCGCGATGAAGGAGGGCAAGGTATACAAGAGCAAGACCGCCTCATCGAACAGAATTCCGGTGCCGGGCTGGAGTCAACGGAGGATCCATATGCACCTCCAACACTCAACGTCATCCACCCCTGGCTGCTGGAGGTCAATCTGTTACACGGCCTCCGTCACGAAAACATCATCACACCTGTACCTCCTTCCACTCCCGGCAGCGAGTTCGTCTACGAGCACGCGGAGAACGGTACCCTTGATAAGTGGCTGCACATGCCCCCCCTGCCGGAGGCGGGCGAGCGCCGCCCCCGCTCGCCACTGAACTGGCCGACGAGGAGGGCCATCGCCATCGGCGTCGCAGGAGGGTTGTCCTACCTGCACGAGCAATGCATCATCCACCACAACATCAACTCTAGCAACGTGTTGCTTGACCGTGCCTTCAAGCCCAAGATCACGGGTTTTGGTCATGCCCAAAGGATCAACATCAAGTCGCCGGCATTTCAACCTCTTACCAGCAACTTCGATCCCGTCAAGCAAGCAGCAATGCATAACATATTCTGTTAGTGTATGACTTCAACTGCTTAACCAATTAAGTCTACTTGCTGTAGACTATGTGACAATGATAGGTGAGTTGACCGAGATGGTTGACGTGTACAGCTTCGGCGTGATGCTACTGGAGCTAGTAACCGGGCGGGCGGCCCTTGAATTTGCCATCGCTGACGATGGAGGCGGAGTCGCTTCTGGTCTCCGTCCACGTAGCAGATGGCCACGAGTTTGGCACTTGCCGGCCTGGGCCCGTGATGTGATGGAGAACAGAGGAGGCTTCAGCAGCAATGTGGTTGACATGGCCATCCCAGATAAGGCATGGTATATGAGAGAGATGGAGGCCGCATTCAAGCTCGCCGTGGATTGCACCATTAGGCAGGCGCACCTGAGGCCGCCCATGGAGAGGGTTCTCAAGCGGCTCCGAAACCATGGCAGCACGTTGTCGTGGATAAAAAGCCGTCTCAGGTGGTGCCTACTGTGATTGTTGCCCTGTGGAGCAGATCCCACTCCACGGCGCCCAAATAAAAGGAAAAAAGAAGTGTGCTCCTCCCCTATGTGTACGTCACATGCTTGGATCTGTGTTTTCGGTGTATGAAGTGATCATGTGAGCCTTTTCTGTAATCGGCAAAATAAGGGTGTGATTTGTTCAGTTTTGTTGTACAGTAATCGGCCAAAAAGGTGATCAGTGAATGAAGTGATCATGTGTTTTCAGTTGTAGTTTTGTTCTACACGTAGAAAGAAAATGAGAAATACTTGTTGCCTTATTGTGGTATATACTCAGTTGTACTAATCTGCGAAAATTAATATGGATCAGAGGAACTATCTCTTTTCTTTTTTGTAAAATGGATGGATGCAAGATATGCAACGTTGACAAGCACAATTTTATCATTGTACATGTTTCAAAGGTTTTTTCCGACTAATTTGCATTAAGACAGTTCAAGCAGTCCAAATTTAAGAAAACTTCCCAAAAAGCACAGGATCAGAGCTCTCAAATTCCTATGCTTTCAATCAAGTCTATAGAAAAATGGACACGACCTGATATTTCCCTCTTCTTGGCGGTCACCGTTTTGGGCGACCACCCCCATTCACCTTCCGTACGAGGCACAACCGAATTGACAATTTGACAAATTATGTGTGGTTGATTGCCATCCATAATTTGCCCGAAGAAAAAATCTCACTCACATTTCTAAACTAAACATTGCATAAAAATTTCACTAAATTTACACGCCTATATCGAGCGCAATTTAAGTAATTGACGTTAAGTGAGATTCCTTATATTACTAGTAAATTCGCACGTGCAACGCACGTGTAATCTTCTTAAGCCTCCCATCTTGCATCAAGATGCCATTTGTCCTTCGGAGAACACATCTCTAATAGTATATTTGTATCGTAGTGGTTATATGCGGACATATGTGCAACCTTCAATTATCTCTGACATTTGCCAAATTGATGAAGTATTAAGAAATGAATTAATATCACTACATTTGATCCATGAATGTTATTTAATAGCAGGTGATACCTAATACCACATGCCTATACTTAATCCCGATCTTGACAAACTCATCATATGAAACCACAAAAGAAAATCCATTCAATCAATTACACAAAACACAGACTTATGAAGTATTTAATAGCAACAAAATAAAGAGTAGGGCATTTTGGAGACCGACCTCCATGGAGCCCTTTATTTAGAAAAATAAAAAATTCATAAATTTCAGTTTTAAAAAAATCAGAAAAAAGATACACATGTATGCAAGGATGTAAAGTGCATGTGTGAAAAATTCAGGATGAATATTTGAATTGCGAGCTGCACAAAAAACCATGGACTTTGAAGATAAACAATACATATGCTAAAAGCCCAAGATTTGTCTTTTTTGTGTAGCTCACAATTTAATGTTTTTCCATCTGAAAAATTCCACACATGTACATTATGTATCTAAGTATATGTGTATTTATTTATAGAATTTTTTGAAATTGAGAAGTTCAAACTTTGAAGTTTTCAAATAAAGGCCTTCATAGAGCTCGGTCTCCGTTTGGCATTTTCGCAAAAATAAAACTGCAAATTAACTTTGCATAAGTCATGACTTAAGTACGCGCAAATTCTAGTGAAATCAATCATCCGACCCATTATTGTGTGCACAATGGATTACACACAAAAGTGAAAGAAATACTGTCGACTTGATCTTTTAGTAACTCTAGTATGATTGGAGAAGCATGAAGATATTTTACTGATCTTGATGCCTAGTAGACGGAAAAAAATAGAGCACATAGACTTACCAATGGCTAGTTGTCTCGATGTTCTTTTTCAGATTACCATAAGTTACATATGATAAATATGCCATCTCTGAATTTATTGTACTGACATCGCTGACTATTTTCTAAAAAGGATAAGACCTGAGCAATGAGCTATCAATTTTCCTTCACCAATATGATGGACCTCTCAAATGGGGCTTGTTGCAACCAGCAAAGATCCTACATCTTGTCACCTCAGGTTCAGAATATTAGCTTCAGCATAGCAACCACTCCAAGATTTGTAGTACTACTATCTACGCTATTTTTGTGCCCTTTCATATAAGTAACAACATCTATAAGATCATCAATATGCACCTTTATAGTAAGGAAAAATGAAACAATAAGCATCTACATGATAACAGGAAGTTCAGTTTTATACCAGACTGCTTGTGAATGTACTTGATTAATCACATTGACTTGGTTTTTTCATATGGACAATACTATGCGGTTCCCTTCATCTTGGTGAGAACAAATGCATAGTTAGACGTCTACACATTTGAAATTGCTAATTAGCTGAAAACGCGAGTCTGGTCAGATTCTAATAAACACAACGGAATAGAAAAGACATCAGATCAATATGACACTTGACGGCTGGTGCGTGGCAAGGGCATGTAACTGGCCAAACTTAACGCAATGATAGATCAAATGGCCATGGTCGTCGCTTGAGCCAGGGTTGGTTCCCGGCCGGGTGGATGCACCCTGTGGAAGCTGAGAACCCGGGGGGCAGCGTCAGCCGGCACCTGCTCGATGTCGACCACGGAAGGGCACCAAGCATGACAGATAGAGTGAGAGCGAACAGGAAGACCACCGCCGACTCTATTGCTCGCCATTCTCCCGCCAAGAAGGAGGTCAAAGGATCCGTTGGAGGATGTCGAGGCTGCGGTTAGTGAGGCAGTTGTCCATGAGCCGCCGGATGGACGGTGAATAACACCGAGGAACATGAGGCGTCCCCGACAACCTGCTAGGCGGTGTAGGAGGCGGCTTCTATACGGTTGGCCGTAGGAGGATGTGCCGTCCCTGGTAGCCAAGCCAGGTGGTGTAGGAGGAGGCGTCGTCGCCAACGACCGGCCAAGCGGTGTAGGGAAGGCGAGGTGATGGGTTGGGACAACACAAAGATGGGAGAGGCGGCATCCTTCAAGGTGCGGCGGCTCGAGGCGATGGGGGAGGTGTCGTGAAGGTGCGGCGCCCGGAGGCGATTGGGGGCGATGCGATGATGCAGCGGTTACTTTCCTTTCTTTCTTGATTGATTGATGTGGGCAGTTTGTTTCCTTTCATACCAAAGGAATGTGATCACGGAAGAGAAAGTACTTTCCTTTCTTTCTTTCTTGACTGATCGTGGGCATTTTCTTTCCTTTCGTGCAAAAGGAAGGTGATCACAGAAGATAATGTTATGTTTAACGCTAAACGCGTTTAGTCACTCACTATTAGGACAATAACAACTGTTGGATGAATGCGAGTGGATGGCCGAGATCTGTTGGATCTGCCTCACTGGGTCTTTTTATATTGGTATAGATAAATCGCACGTGCAACGCACGTGTAATCTTCTTAAGCCTCCCATCTTGCATCAAGATGCCATTTGTCCTTCAGAGAACACATCTCTAATAGTATATTTGTGTCGTAGTGGTTATATGCGGACATATGTGCAACCTTCAATTATCTCTGACATTTGCCAAATTGATGAAGTATTAAGAAATGAATTAATATCACTACATTTGATCCATGAATGTTATTTAATAGCAGGTGATACCTAATACCACATGCCTATACTTAATCCCGATCTTGACAAACTCATCATATGAAACCACAAAAGAAAATCCATTCAATCAATTACACAAAACACAGACTTATGAAGTATTTAATAGCAACAAAATAAAGAGTAGGGCATTTTGGAGACCGACCTCCATGGAGCCCTTTATTTAGAAAAATAAAAAATTCATAAATTTCAGTTTTAAAAAAATCAGAAAAAAGATACACATGTATGCAAGGATGTAAAGTGCATGTGATGAAAAATTCAGGATGAAATATTTGAATTGCGAGCTGCACAAAAAACCATGGACTTTGAAGATAAACAATACATATGCTAAAAGCCCAAGATTTGTCTTTTTGTGTAGCTCACAATTTAATGTTTTTCCATCTGAAAATTCCACACATGTACATTATGTATCTAAGTATATGTGTATTTATTTATAGAATTTTTGAAATTGAAAAGTTCAAATTTTGAAGTTTTCAAATAAAGGCCTTCATGGAGCTCGGTTTCCGCTTGGCATTTTCAAAAAATAAAACTGCAAATTAATTTTGCATAAGTCATGACTTAAGTACGCGCAAATTCTAGTGAAATCAATCATCCGACCCACTATTGTGTGTACAATGGATTATACACAAAAGTGAAAGAAATACTGTCGACTTGATCTTTTAGTAACTCTAGTATGATTGGAGAAGCATGAAGATATTTTACTGATCTTGATGCCTAGTAGAAGGAAAATAGTAGAGCACATAGACTTACCGTTGTCACGATGTTCTTTTTCAGATTACCATAAGTTACATATGATAAATATGCCATCTCTGAATTTATTGTACTGACATCGCTGACTATTTTCTAAAAGGATAAGACCTGAGCAATGAGCTATCAATTTTCCTTCACCAATATGATGGACCTCTCAAATGGGGCTTGTTGCAACCAGCAAAGATCCTACATCTTGTCACCTCAGGTTCAGAATATTAGCTTCAGTATAGCAACCACTCCAAGATTTGTAGTACTACTATCTACGCTATTTTTGTGCCCTTTCATATAAGTAACAACATCTATAAGATCATCAATATGCACCTTTATAGTAAGGAAAAATGAAATAATAAGCATCTACATGATAACAGGAAGTTCAGTTTTATACCAGACTGCTTGTGAATGTACTTGATTAATCACATTGATTTGGTTTTTTCATATGGACAATACTATGCGGTTCCCTTCATCTTGGTGAGAACAAATGCATAGGTAGACGTCTACACATTTGAAATTGCTAATTAGCTGAAAACGCGAGTCTGGTCAGATTCTAATAAACACAACGGAATAGAAAAAGACATCAGATCAATATGACACTTGGCGGCTGGTGCGTGGCAAGGGCATGTAACTGGCCAAACTTAACGCAATGATAGATCAAATGGCCATGGTCGTCGCTTGAGCCTGGGTTGGTTCCCGGCCGGGTGGATGCACCCTGTGGAAGCTGAGAACCCGGGGGGCAGCGTCAGCCGGCACCTGCTCGATGTCGACCACGGAAGGGCACCAAGCATGACAGATAGAGTGAGAGCCGAACAGGAAGACCACCGCCGACTCTATTGCTCGCCATTCTCCCCGCCAAGAAGGAGGTCAAAGGATCCGGTTGGAGGATGTCGAGGCTGCGAAGCTAGTGAGGCAGTTGTCCGCGGAGCCGCCCGGATGGACGGTGAATAACACCGAGGAACATGAGGCGTCCCCGACAACCTGCTAGGCGGTGTAGGAGGCGGCTTCTAGACGGTTGGCCGTAGGAGGATGTGCCGTCCCTGGTAGCCAAGCCAGGTGGTGTAGGAGGAGGCGTCGCCGCCAACGACCGGCCAAGTGGTGTAGGGAAGGCGAGGTGATGGGTTGGGGCAACACAAAGATGGGAGAGGCGGCATCCTTCAAGGTGCGGCGGCTCGAGGCGATGGGGGAGGTGTCGTGAAGGTGCGGCGTCCGGAGGCGATTGGGGGCGATGCGATGATGCAGCGGTTACTTTCCTTTCTTTCTTGATTGATTGATGTGGGCAGTTTGTTTCCTTTCATACCAAAGGAATGTGATCACGGAAGAGAAAGTACTTTCCTTTCTTTCTTTCTTGACTGATCGTGGGCATTTTCTTTCCTTTCGTGCAAAAGGAAGGTGATCACAGAAGATAATGTTATGTTTAACGCTAAACACGTTTAGTCACTCACCATTAGGACAATAACAACTGTTGGATGAATGCGAGTGGATGGCCGAGATCTGTTGGATCTGCCTCACTGGGTCTTTTTATATTGGTATAGATAAATTCGCACGTGCAACGCACGTGTAATCTTCTTAAGCCTCCCATCTTGCATCAAGATGCCATTTGTCCTTCAGAGAACACATCTCTAATAGTATATTTGTGTCGTAGTGGTTATATGCGGACATATGTGCAACCTTCAATTATCTCGACATTTGCCAAATTGATGAAGTATTAAGAAATGAATTAATATCACTACATTTGATCCATGAATGTTATTTAATAGCAGGTGATACCTAATACCACATGCCTATACTTAATCCCGATCTTGACAAACTCATCATATGAAACCACAAAAGAAAATCCATTCAATCAATTACACAAAACACAGACTTATGAAGTATTTAATAGCAACAAAATAAAGAGTAGGGCATTTTGGAGACCGACCTCCATGGAGCCCTTTATTTAGAAAAATAAAAAATTCATAAATTTCAGTTTTAAAAAAATCAGAAAAAAGATACACATGTATGCAAGGATGTAAAGTGCATGTGATGAAAAAATTCAGGATGAAATACCTTGAATTGCGAGCTGCACAAAAAAACCATGGACTTTGAAGATAAACAATACATATGCTAAAAGCCCAAGATTTGTCTTTTTTGTGTAGCTCACAATTTAATGTTTTTCCATCTGAAAAATTCCACACATGTACATTATGTATCTAAGTATATGTGTATTTATTTATAGAATTTTTTGAAATTGAAAAGTTCAAATTTTGAAGTTTTCAAATAAAGGCCTTCATGGAGCTCGGTTTCCGTTTGGCATTTTCGCAAAAATAAAACTGCAAATTAATTTTGCATAAGTCATGACTTAAGTACGCGCAAATTCTAGTGAAATCAATCATCCGACCCACTATTGTGTGTACAATGGATTATACACAAAAGTGAAAGAAATACTGTCGACTTGATCTTTTAGTAACTCTAGTATGATTGGAGAAGCATGAAGATATTTTACTGATCTTGATGCCTAGTAGAAGGAAAATAGTAGAGCACATAGACTTACCGTTGTCACGATGTTCTTTTTCAGATTACCATAAGTTACATATGATAAATATGCCATCTCTGAATTTATTGTACTGACATCGCTGACTATTTTCTAAAAAGGATAAGACCTGAGCAATGAGCTATCAATTTTCCTTCACCAATATGATGGACCTCTCAAATGGGGCTTGTTGCAACCAGCAAAGATCCTACATCTTGTCACCTCAGGTTCAGAATATTAGCTTCAGTATAGCAACCACTCCAAGATTTGTAGTACTACTATCTACGCTATTTTTGTGCCCTTTCATATAAGTAACAACATCTATAAGATCATCAATATGCACCTTTATAGTAAGGAAAATGAAATAATAAGCATCTACATGATAACAGGAAGTTCAGTTTTATACCAGACTGCTTGTGAATGTACTTGATTAATCACATTGATTTGGTTTTTCATATGGACAATACTATGCGGTTCCTTCATCTTGGTGAGAACAAATGCATAGGTAGACGTCTACACATTTGAAATTGCTAATTAGCTGAAAACGCGAGTCTGGTCAGATTCTAATAAACACAACGGAATAGAAAAAGACATCAGATCAATATGACACTTGGCGGCTGGTGCGTGGCAAGGGCATGTAACTGGCCAAACTTAACGCAATGATAGATCAAATGGCCATGGTCGTCGCTTGAGCCTGGGTTGGTTCCCGCCGGGTGGATGCACCCTGTGGAAGCTGAGAACCCGGGGGGCAGCGTCAGCCGGCACCTGCTCGATGTCGACCACGGAAGGGCACCAAGCATGACAGATAGAGTGAGAGCCGAACAGGAAGACCACCGCCGACTCTATTGCTCGCCATTCTCCCCGCCAAGAAGGAGGTCAAAGGATCCGGTTGAGGATGTCGAGGCTGCGGTTAGTGAGGTAGTTGTCCATGAGCCGCCGGATGGACGGTGAATAACACCGAGGAACATGAGGCGCCCCGACAACCTGCTAGGCGGTGTAGGAGGCGGCTTCTAGACGGTTGGCCGAGGAGGATGTGCCGTCCCTGGTAGCCAAGCCAGGTGGTGTAGGAGGCGTCGCCGCCAACGACCGGCCAAGTGGTGTAGGGAAGGCGAGGTGATGGGTTGGGGCAACACAAAGATGGGAGAGGCGGCATCCTTCAAGGTGCGGCGGCTCGAGGCGATGGGGGAGGTGTCGTGAAGGTGCGGCGTCCGGAGGCGATTGGGGGCGATGCGATGATGCAGCGGTTACTTTCCTTTCTTTCTTGATTGATTGATGTGGGCAGTTTGTTTCCTTTCATACCAAAGGAATGTGATCACGGAAGAGAAAGTACTTTCCTTTCTTTCTTTCTTGACTGATCGTGGGCATTTTCTTTCCTTTCGTGCAAAAGGAAGGTGATCACAGAAGATAATGTTATGTTTAACGCTAAACACGTTTAGTCACTCACCATTAGGACAATAACAACTGTTGGATGAATGCGAGTGGATGGCCGAGATCTGTTGGATCTGCCTCACTGGGTCTTTTTATATTGGTATAGATAAATTCGCACGTGCAACGCACGTGTAATCTTCTTAAGCCTCCCATCTTGCATCAAGATGCCATTTGTCCTTCAGAGAACACATCTCTAATAGTATATTTGTGTCGTAGTGGTTATATGCGGACATATGTGCAACCTTCAATTATCTCTGACATTTGCCAAATTGATGAAGTATTAAGAAATGAATTAATATCACTACATTTGATCCATGAATGTTATTTAATAGCAGGTGATACCTAATACCACATGCCTATACTTAATCCCGATCTTGACAAACTCATCATATGAAACCACAAAAGAAAATCCATTCAATCAATTACACAAAACACAGACTTATGAAGTATTTAATAGCAACAAAATAAAGAGTAGGGCATTTTGGAGACCGACCTCCATGGAGCCCTTTATTTAGAAAAATAAAAAATTCATAAATTTCAGTTTTAAAAAAATCAGAAAAAAGATACACATGTATGCAAGGATGTAAAGTGCATGTGATGAAAAAATTCAGGATGAAATACCTTGAATTGCGAGCTGCACAAAAAAACCATGGACTTTGAAGATAAACAATACATATGCTAAAAGCCCAAGATTTGTCTTTTTTGTGTAGCTCACAATTTAATGTTTTTCCATCTGAAAAATTCCACACATGTACATTATGTATCTAAGTATATGTGTATTTATTTATAGAATTTTTTGAAATTGAAAAGTTCAAATTTTGAAGTTTTCAAATAAAGGCCTTCATGGAGCTCGGTTTCCGTTTGGCATTTTCATAAAAATAAAACTGCAAATTAATTTTGCATAAGTCATGACTTAAGTACGCAAATTCTAGTGAAATCAATCATCCGACCCACTATTGTGTGTACAATGGATGATACACAAAAGTGAAAGAAATACTGTCGACTTGATCTTTTAGTAACTCTAGTATGATTGGAGAAGCATGAAGATATTTTACTGATCTTGATGCCTAGTAGAAGGAAAATAGTAGAGCACATAGACTTACCGTTGTCACGATGTTCTTTTTCAGATTACCATAAGTTACATATGATAAATATGCCATCTCTGAATTTATTGTACTGACATCGCTGACTATTTTCTAAAAAGGATAAGACCTGAGCAATGAGCTATCAATTTTCCTTCACCAATATGATGGACCTCTCAAATGGGGCTTGTTGCAACCAGCAAAGATCCTACATCTTGTCACCTCAGGTTCAGAATATTAGCTTCAGTATAGCAACCACTCCAAGATTTGTAGTACTACTATCTACGCTATTTTTGTGCCCTTTCATATAAGTAACAACATCTATAAGATCATCAATATGCACCTTTATAGTAAGGAAAACTGAAATAATAAGCATCCACATGATAACAGGAAGTTCAGTTTTATACCAGACTGCTTGTGAATGTACTTGATTAATCACATTGATTTGGTTTTTTCATATGGGCAATACTATGCGGTTCCCTTCATCTTGGTGAGAACAAATGCATAGGTAGACGTCTACACATTTGAAATTGCTAATTAGCTGAAAACGCGAGTCTGGTCAGATTCTAATAAACACAACGGAATAGAAAAAGACATCAGATCAATATGACACTTGGCGGCTGGTGCGTGGCAAGGGCATGTAACTGGCCAAACTTAACGCAATGATAGATCAAATGGCCATGGTCGTCGCTTGAGCCTGGGTTGGTTCCCGGCCGGGTGGATGCACCCTGTGGAAGCTGATAACCCGGGGGGCAGCGTCAGCCGGCACCTGCTCGATGTCGACCACGGAAGGGCACCAAGCATGACAGATAGAGTGAGAGCCGAACAGGAAGACCACCGCCGACTCTATTGCTCACCATTCTCCCCGCCAAGAAGGAGGTCAAAGGATCCGGTTGGAGGATGTCGAGGCTGCGAAGCTAGTGAGGCAGTTGTCCGCGGAGCCGCCCGGATGGACGGTGAATAACACCGAGGAACATGAGGCGTCCCCGACAACCTGCTAGGCGGTGTAGGAGGCGGCTTCTAGACGGTTGGCCGTAGGAGGATGTGCCGTCCCTGGTAGCCAAGCCAGGTGGTGTAGGAGGAGGCGTCGCCGCCAACGACCGGCCAAGTGGTGTAGGGAAGGCGAGGTGATGGGTTGGGGCAACACAAAGATGGGAGAGGCGGCATCCTTCAAGGTGCGGCGGCTCGAGGCGATGGGGGAGGTGTCGTGAAGGTGCGGCGTCCGGAGGCGATTGGGGGCGATGCGATGATGCAGCGGTTACTTTCCTTTCTTTCTTGATTGATTGATGTGGGCAGTTTGTTTCCTTTCATACCAAAGGAATGTGATCACGGAAGAGAAAGTACTTTCCTTTCTTTCTTTCTTGACTGATCGTGGGCATTTTCTTTCCTTTCGTGCAAAAGGAAGGTGATCACAGAAGATAATGTTGTGTTTAGCGCTAAACGCGTTTAGTCACTCACCATTAGGACAATAACAACTGTTGGATGAATGCGAGTGGATGGCTGAGATCTGGTGGATCTGCCACACTGGGTCTTTTTATATTAGTATAGATATAGATATAGATATAGATAAATAACAAAGACAATAAAAGGGTAGATTTAAAATAGATCAGATAACGATGATTAGCAAAAACATACTTATCCTTCCATGATGACAAAGTCAACATCATCGTTTCTCTCTCCTGCTTGGAGACACGTAGGCCAACTCTAGCCCTATACATTGTTTTTTTTAGACTATACATACTTCACTAAGAAGTCAGAATGACGACCATTGTTTCGCTGAAGAAGCGTCGACCATTCCAGTACCGATTCAGCCTAAACTGAGTCGTCAAACTTCCAAGCGGCGACAGAGAGTATCCTATTCACATGATCGCAATCTATCCACCAGCTTCTCCCGATTTCCTTTTTCTTAGCTTCCTTCGTCTCTTCCTTACGAATTGGCGACGACTTATTGGGACTTTGCACACGGTTGCCGTAAACAACGATACGGTAGTCGGTCATCTGACCAACCATGCCTTGAGGATGGCGGCATCTTGGCCGTGTGGTTTGCTGAGGCGGTGGGGCACTGGTTTCTGTTTTGGTGACGATGAGGGTGTTAAGAGGAGTTTGGGTCACGGCGAGGACTTCGGTAGTTGGTTTTTCCCGGCGTGTCCGAGGTGCTCTTCCGTGTGTTGTTTTGTTGCTTTGAAGTCGGAGCGGCGATGAAGTGAGTCTAGGTGGCGACGATAATAACACGTAGTGGTTGTATGCGGAGGACACGGTCGGCCCAAATCCTGCATATTTTCCTTGCGAGGCATATTTTCCTTGTAAGGATCTTTGTCAAGGAGTTGTCATGATGTATTTTACATCTTTTCTATCTTTAATATAATACATACAATTCTCCTGCATGGTTCAAAAAAAGGATCGTTGTCAAGGAGCTGACATTTCTTCCGCGTGTGTCTATCTGTTGGCATGTGTTGTCGTGGCGTGTTTCATGTTGGTGGCCAGGGTGTCCAGTGATGCCCATATTATGTGGGTTAGGTTTTATCAGTTTTAGCCTAGTTTTCCGTCAATTAACTATGCAATTCTCACTCCCTTCTTAATCAATAAAAATGACAAGTCTTTTGCCTCGTTTAAAAAAAATGATCACCTATCTATTTTTTTAGTCCGTGATGAACCCAAAAGAATAGTATATAACATATTCAATGAGTGAAAATATTCAGATTTGATAGTAGTTCTAATTTAAATATTACAATTGAACTATATTTGAAAATAATATACTCCCTCTGTCCGGAAATACTTGTCAGAGGATTGGATGTATCTAGACGTATTTTAGTTCTAGATACATCCATTTTTATGTATTTCTCCGACAAGTATTTCTGGACGGAGGTAGTAGTTCGAACTTGAATTTAACTCGCACATATCCTCGAGTTGTCCCCTTTAACTTCCCAGAGATGCTCAATAAGATATTTCTTGAATTGCTCATTTTTTAAGAGAATATATTAATATCACGAAGTTACCAATTAACAAGATGTCTCAAAGACATCCAAAATACACACAGCCCAAAAAGAAAACAAAAAAAGAAAGGGAAAGACAAAGGACTCTTCATCATAACGATTAACTCCTCTTATCAGTAGCACACAAACCACCACCAAAGTACAATACCCAGAAAACATAAAAGGTCTTCAAAAGCGACGCCTTCAAAAAGGAAACAGTACACAAATGGCTTCGCCGCCCGATCCCAGATCTTAGGTTTTTACACTGGAGAAAGTCCGAGCACTCAAAACAATACCTTCGGCAAGGCAATTGCCAGGCACAACCAATGAAGGTCGGACTTTAGGTTTTTCACCCTGAAAGTCATGACTCAGGAGCCGAGGAGCACTACCAGAAATGAAATCCTCTAGTTCTGCCGCCCCCACTTGTCACTACTACTTCTGAAAGTTATCAAGCACCTGGCTGACTCCATCACCTCCAAGGCCCACTCCGCCTTAGCGATCCTCCGATCTCAGCCACCATGACTTTCTCCACCGCGGTCTACACCATGAAAATCAGATACCGGCATGGTCCACCGGTGTCGTCATGGTCCGCCGGCGACCCAAGGAGGAAGGCGATGCTGGCGCCGGTGTTGTGGAGCGCTCCGGGTTGCGTGGTTCGATGGAGAAGGAGTGGAGGACGAGGTGGAGCTCGTGGGCACATCGGCGTGGCGCAGAGGATAGTGGCCACGACGGGGTGAGGAGGCCGGCGGTGAAAGCGCTCGACGAGGGGGGGTCTGGAGGAGGGGGCGAGCGCATGGGAGAGTGAGTGAGTGAGGGGGCGAGGGGTGAGTGGGGGCTGATAACCCACAAGTATAGGGATCGCAACAATTTTTGAGGGTAGAGTATTCAACCCAAATTTATAGATTCGACACAAGGGGAGCCAAAGAATATTTGCAAGTATTAGCAGCTGAGTTGTCAATTCAACCACACCCGGAGATTAATTATCTGCAGCAAAGTGATCAGTAGCAAAGTAATATGATAGTTTTGATAGTAGTGACAGCAGCATTAGTAACGGTAAAAGTGATAGCAGTAGTTTTGTAGCAAGTGCAACAATAACGATAGCAGTAGTAACTTAGCAGAAACAATATAAGATAAATTCGTAGGCATTGGATCGGTAATTTGTTGGATGATATTCATCATGTGATAGTCAAAACCTAGGGCGATATGGCACTAGCTCCAGTTCATCAATATGATGTAGGCATGTATTCCGTAAATAGTCATACATGCTTATGGAAAGAACTTGCATGACATCTTTTGTCCTACCCTCCCGTGACAACGGGGTCCAATTGGAAACTAAGGGATATTAAGGCCTCCTTGTAATAGAAAACCGGAACAAAGCATTAACACACGGTGAATACATGAACTCCTCAAACTACGGTCATCACCGGGAGTGGTCCAGACTATTGTCACTCCGGGGTTGCCGGATCATAACACGTAGTAGGTGACTATAACTTGCAAGATCGGATCTAGAACATGGATATAATGGTGATAACATAAACGGTTCAGATCCGAAATTATGGCACCCAGGCCCAAAGTTACAAGCATTAAGCATGGCAAAGTCATAGCAACATCTATCTTGGAACATAGTGGATACTAGGGATCAGGCCCTAACAAAACTAACTCGATTACATGATGAATCTCATCCAACTCCTCACCGACCAGCGAGCCTACGAAGGAATTACTCACTCTCGGTGGGGAGCATCATGGAATTGGCGATGGAGAAGGGTTGGTGATGATGAAGAACGAAGATTCCCCTCTCCGGAGCCCCAAACAGGCTCCAGATCTGGCCTCCCGATGAAGAACAGGAGGTGACGGTGGCTCCGTCTCGTGGATCGCAATAATTCTTTCTCCCTGATTTTTTATGGAAAAATAGGATTTATAGCGTCGGTTTCAGGGCCCGCGGGGCCACCAGGTGGGGACAACCCACCTGGGCGCGCCTTGGGGGGGGGGCAGGCGCGCCTTGGTGGGTTGTGCCCACCCAAGTGCCCCCCTCAGGTGACTCTTGGCTCCATAAATTCTCTTTTATTGTATAAAAAAATCCTCGCAAAGTTTCGTTCCATTCCGAGAACTTTTATTTTTGCACAAAAACAACACTATGGTAGTTCTGCTGAAAACATCGTCTGTCCGGGGTTAGTTTCATTCAAATCATGCAAATTAGAGTCCAAAACAAGAGGAAAAGTGTTAGGAAAAGTAGATACGTTGGAGAAATATCAGTGGCGAGTGGGAGCAGGGGGAAACCGAGGCGCCGGAGGGGCGCCCTTATCCCCTCCCGCGTCGTTGCCGGCGATGGGTGAGGGAGTCCTGGACTAAGGGGTCCTCGGACGTCCGGCCTGTTAGCCATGGGCCAGACTGATGGGTTGTGAAGATACAAAGACCGAAGACTCTACCCATGTCCGGATGGGACTCTCCTTGGCGTGGAAGGCAAGCTTGACGACCAAATATGAAGATTCCTTTCTCTATAACCGACTTTATGTAACCCTAGTCCCCTCCGGTGTCTATATTCGCCGAAGGGTGGGGTCTATAGAGACAACACAATCATAATCGTAGTCAGACAGGCTAGACTCCTAGGGTTTTAGCCATTACGATCTCGTGGTAGATCAACTCTTGTAATACTCATACTCATCAAGATCAATCAAGCAGGAAGTAGGGTATTACCTCCATAGAGAGGGCCCGAACCTGGGTAAACATTGTGTCCCCTGTCTCCTGTTACCATCGACCTTAGACGCACAGTTCGGGACCCCCTACCCGAGATCCGCCGGTTTTGACACCGACATTGGTGCTTTCATTAAGAGTTCCGCTGTGACGTCTAAGATAGGATCGATGGCTCGCCTTGTTCACAAGGACAATGTCACCTCCTGAGGAGCACTGGCCCCAGGCCAAACCCTCCGGCTGGGCGGCTTTACCATGACCGCTCGTTCGACCGTTAAGCCGACGATGACTTCTCGGGTCATAAAAAATCCCCTCCATGTTGACCCCAAATACTCCAAGCAGATGGATCCAGCGGAGTTGTCGTCTTTAAACGAGCTCCTAGATCGCATCGCCGCCCTGGGGGTCGCCACAGACTATGATTGGATTGGGCTTAAAACCGACTAGAGAGAAATTAAAACTCCAGCGGTTACCCATCAGATAGCGGTAGTAGAGGAGGAAGACGACAACTCTTCCTCTATACTGAGGACGAACTATGTTCGGATCTCTGAGCTTGAAGAGCCGAACACCTACCGGAAGAATGACACGCCTTGTCCTCCGAACATAGAATCGGACGACAAGCCTAAAAAATCAGTTGACATCCCGTAGCCCAAATTGGGTCAGGATTCGGATTTAAATCCACCCACCCACCCAGATATAAGCGCTCTCATGGGCATACGACAGCAGTCTCAGGAAACGGTCCATCACTTCTGGGCCAGATTCCTCCTTGTCAAAGACAAGATTAAAGATTGCCGTGACAGAGACGCGATCTCAGCGTTCCGCAATAATTGCGCGGATGAAGGAATCCTCAACACCATCAACCGCCATCAAGTCTCACACTTCTCAGACTTGGCAACCATAGTACACAAGTACTGCGCAATGGAAAGCGCCTGGAATACTCCGGCAGCCCGCTGGGAACCACCGGTTTCCACCCAACCCCTCGTTCAGGCGAAAAGGACGCACCCTCGTGGCATGCCCGGCCCAATAGTAAAGAAATATAAGCCCGTTATAGGGCATGGAACCCTTTTGGAGGGATGGCTTGATGGTCCATGTAAAATACACACAACACCGGATACCATATCAACCCACAACCTTAGAGCATGTTGGATACTCCGGCAAGTAGCCAAGAGCGGCGAGGATATCCTCACCAAAAACACCCCAGAGCAACACCCCTCCCCCGAAGACAATGACCTCAGAGTATTGACGGTCTTCGAGACCTTCGCTTCAAACAATAAGCGTGAAAGGGCACTCCGCGACCTCGCCGAAGTCTGCCAAATTGCAGCAATAAACCCTTGGAACAACACGGCTATAACTTTTAATGCCGGTGACGAACCAAAATTCAAGACAGTGCGTGCACCAGCCGCCTTGGTCCTCAGTCCGATCGTGGACGACTTTCGGCTCACCAAGGTTCTCATGGACGGCGGCAGCGGACTAAACCTCATTTACGAGGACACACTCAACAAAATGGAAATAGACAGGAGCCGCATCAAGCAAAGCAGCACGACCTTCCGAGGAATTATTCCTAGTTGGGAGCCACGATGCGCGGGAAAAATCACGCTGGACGTGGTATTCGGCACACCAGAGAACTATCGGTTCGAAGAATTAACCTTCCAAGTGGCGCCTTTCAACAGTGGATATCACGCCCTATTGGGGCGAGATGCATTTACACGCTTCCAAGCTATACCTCACTACGGGTACATGAAGCTGAAGATGCCCGGGCCCAACGGCATAATCACTCTCGCCAGTGATCCGGACATAGCACTCCGCGCCGAAAATAAAACCGCATCCCTGGCCCTTGAGGCATTATCTGAAGCCCTCGCGGCCGAAGAATTAACCGCATTGCGCTCCATGGTGGATAGGGACGATGTAATCCTGGACAAACGACCCAAATCCACCTCCTTCAAACCAACAGAAGAAATAGTCAAATTCCAAGTCCATCCAACGGACCCCAAGAAGACAGCAGCTATCGGGGCACAACTAGACCCAATGGTCGACACCGCGCTACGAGAGTTCTTGCGCGAGAACTGGGATATATTCGCCTGGCACCCTTCTGATATGCTAGGAATCCCACGCATATTGGCCGAACACATCCTCCATATATTGAAGGGATATAAACCGGTCAAACAAGCACTGCAGTGCTTTTCCGAACCCAAACGTCAAGCTATGTGGGCGGAGCTAGCCAAGCTAATCGAAGCCGGATTCATTAGAGAAATAAAACACCCGGACTGGCTAGCAAACTTGGTGATGGTGCCAAAGAAGGATAAATCCTGGCGCCTGTGCGTCGATTTCTTATACGTCTCCAAGGTATCTATAATTTTTGATTGCTCCATGCTATATTATCTACTGTTTTAGGCAATATTGGGCTTTATTATCCACTTTTATATTATTTTTGGGACTAACCTATTAACCGGAGGCCCAGCCCAGATTTGTTGTTTTATGCCTATTCAGTGTTTCGAGGAAACGGAATATCGACGGAGTCAAACGAACGAAATCAAGCTGGAGAAGTTATTTTTGGAAGGAAACCCACCGATGGACTTGGACCCCGCGCCGAAGATACGGGAGGTGATCACGAGGGTGGGGCGCAACCACCCCCCAGCGCGCCTGCCTCGTGGGGCCCCGTGGCTCCACCGACGCATACTCCTTTCACCCATATATACCCACGCACTTAAACTTCCGTAAGAAGATAGATCGGGAGTTCCGCCGCCGCAAGCCTCTGTAGACACCAAAAACCAATCGGGACCCCGTTCCGGCACCCTGCCGGAGGGGGATCCCATCACCGGTGGCCATCTTCATCATCCCGGCGCTATCCATGACGAGGAGGAGTAGTTCACCCTCGGGCTGAGGGTATGTACCAGTAGCTATGTGTTTGATCTCTCTCTCTCTCTCTCTCTCTCTCTCTCTCTCTCTCTCTCTCTCTCGTGTTCTCTCTCGTGTTCCATCTATGGCACGATCTTGGTGTATCCCGAGCTTTCCTATTGTAGTTGGATCTTATGATGTTTCTCCCCTTCTACTCTCTTGTGATGAATTGAGTTTCCCCTTTTGAAGTTATCTTATCGGATTGAGTCTTTTATGAGAACACTTGATGTATGTCTTGCCATGATTATTTGTGGTGGCAATGGGATATCATGTGCCACTTGATGTATGTTTTGGTGATCAACTTGCGGGTTTCGTGACATTGGGAACCTATGCATAGGGGTTGGCACACGTTCTTGATTCTCCGATAGAAACTTTGGGGCACTCTTTGAAGTACTTTTATGTTGGTTGGATAAATCTGAGATTTTTTGATGCATATCGTATAATCATGCCCACGGATACTTGAGGTGACAATGGAGTATCTAGGTGAAATTAGGGTTTTGGTTGATTTGTATCTTAAGGTGTTATTCCAGTATTGTAAGTGCATCTAGTGCCCCTTAGTGATTTTGGTGTATTGAAGACTTATAGGTTAAGGAACTAATGTGTTTGTGAGTGTACACAGGTCTATAAGTCTATGAGGAGTTTGATATTTACAGAGAAAGTCGACCCCTAAAAATGAAGTTCTTCGGCTGAAGACTTTGATATTCTGAAGACTTTCTGAAGACTTTGAAAGTGAAGAAATTGGTGTGACCTTGAAGACTTGGTATTCATTTGAGGAACATGAAGCGTGAAGACTTTTGTTTTCGTAGTTTCGCTTTCTCTTTCTTGAGTCATAGGAAACACCGTCATGTTGAAGGGGTCGAGGAAATACTAAGGAAAAATTTCCATGTGATGCTCAACTCAAAATCCTACACCTACCAATCCCTTCGAGTGAAGCCTTTGGAAATCTCATACAGTTCATCGGTTTCTTGATGGATGAGATGAAGTTCTTCCGTCACGAGGAATTTGTTCGACCGAGGAGTTAGGAATTCTCAAAGGCGGATTGCCTACAAGGAGGAACATGATAGCCCCGAGGAATTTGATATTCAAATTTCCGACCGTTCTTGTCTTCTTTGGCCACCTGTCCCAAAATATCTTATCCACCTAACGGACATATCATTGAAGGGCATTTATGTCTTATCATGTCGGGCTTCTCCTAGGCTATAAATAGCCGCCCCTACAACCACTAGCTGGTTGGCTGCTCCGAGAGAACTTGACACTTGTCATTTGAGAGCAACCCATCCTCCGAGGACTTTGAGCGAAAATCATCAAGTGAGGAAAAACCCCAAAACCAAACCCCTACAAACCCAAAGTGATTGAGCATCACTGAAGAAATTGATCCTGCGTGGATCCGACGCTTGTTACCTTTGAAGACTGTGCTTCTTCCAGACGGTTAGGCGTCAAGGTCTAGAGCATCCAAGAGGAATTGTGGATCGCCGAGTGACCAAGTCTGTGAAGGTTTGGAAGTCGCCTGAAGACTTACCACGAGTGATTGGACGAGGTCTGTGTGACCTTAGTTCAAGGAGAATACGGTGAGGACTTGGTGTCTGAGCTGCGTGCTCAGCGATCGGGTGTCCGGACTGTGTGTCCTCGAGTTTAAATACTCAGCCGCTCCAACCAGACGTACAACTGAGACAGCAGTTGGAACTGGTCTACCAAATCATTGTCTTCACCAACCTAACTGGTTCTATTTCCTCAACCCTTTCATTTCCTCATTATTGTGTTAAGTGTTTGTTCATATCTGTGTTTGAAGACTTTGGTCAAGACTTTCTCAATTTCCTCAGTTCAATTTCTTCATCTGTTTGTCTTCATCTTGTGTTATCCTGTGATTACGCTTTCAGACTCTGTGCTAGTCATCATTTCATCATGATGACCATGCGTATTCTGTTTTGCTTACTTCGAGTACTTATTCCGCTGCAAGTAGTTCTTCACTAAGGAATTTCCTCACCGCAAATTTCTCGATGAAGAATTCATAAAATCGCCTATTCACCCCCTCTAGTCGATATAACGACTTTCAATTGGTATCGAGCAAGGTACTCCTTGTTTCGTGTGATTTTGGTTTAACCACCTAGAGTTTTAGTTATGTCGACCGCAGTTATGATCAAGGTCTCAGCAGGGTGTCCTACCTTTGATGGGACGGACTACCCCTACTGGAAGAACAAGATGCGAATGCATCTTGAAGCAATTGACAACGATCTCTGGTATGTTGTGGAAAATGGTGTTCCCTCAGTCACACCTTCTCTGAATGCTGCTGATGTGAAGAGATTCAAGCAACTCGATTCTCAAGCGAAGAATATCATATGTGGCCATCTGAGCAAAGGTCAGTATGGAAGAGTGAGTGCTTTGGAAACTGCCAAGCTTATGTGGGATAGGCTATCCAAAGTGAATGAAGGAGTCTCAACTCAGCGTGACTCCCGAGTTGATGTTCTTCAGAATCTCTTCAACCGCTTCAAAAGACTCGACAATGAAAATGTTCAACAAACCTTCGATCGCCTCACTGAAATCTCAAATGAGCTTCAAGCACTTGGCGCCACTGACATCACCGACCATGAGGTGGTGAAGAAATTGTTGAGATCGCTTGATTCCTCATTTGATACTCCGCACCGATGATACAAGAGCGTCTTGACTACAAGTCACTGGATCCGGTGATATCCTCGAGAGGCTAAATACTCAAGAGTTTCAGCTTGTCAAAAGAGAGATCTCTATGGTTCTAGCTATGGAAAAACACGTGCCCTGAAGGCCAAGGCTGTGTCTGAATCTGAGTGTGAAGACTCTGGTAGTAGCCTTGGAGATCTTAAAGAATTAGGCCAGGAGCTAGCACTGCTCGTGAAGAAATTCCAGAAGTTCTCAAGACGTGGTCGCTTTGGAAAATCCTCAAGAAGCAGTGATTCCTCATCTAGTGACTATAAGAGAAGACTTTGTCACAAATGTAAGAAACCTGGTCACTACATCCAAGATTGTCCTCAGTGGGAAAAGGAATTAAAGAAGAAGAAACACAAGGATTACAGTTCTGATGACGCGAAGAAGAAGAAGAAATCATCGAAATCTTCATCATCAAAATCCTCAAAGCCTTCTTCTCACAAGAAGAGCAGCTCCAAAAAGGCTCTGCATTCATTGACAAGGAAATGGACTCAAGCTAAATCTGAGGAACATGAGGAAGAGGAGGCATCAAGAATCGAGTGCGGTGTGGCGAGTCTAGCTCTCGCCATCGCTTTCGTCGACAAGTCCATCTTCAATTCAAGAAAATGACCTCACCAACAAAGCTGATGAAGACAAGTGATGACTACGCCCCACCTATTGCTTCATGGCAAAGGGTGCCAAGGTACTCAAATATACCTCCTCCGAATCTAGTGAAAATGAATCTGATGATGATCTAAAGCCCAGTTACTCAAAACTTGCTAAGATTGCTGTAAAACAACAACGGGCTTTAGAAAAGGTTCAAAACATGCTAGATAAGAGTGATGATATGTTAGGTGAAGAAATGGATCGCACTAAATCCCTGACTGAAAATCTTCAGAGACTTCAATCAAGGTTTGATAACCTTCAAGGTCATCATAACACTCTCTTATCTGATCATGAGAAACTTTCTTATGAATTTCTTCAAAGAAAGCAAGACCTTGAGAAGCTAAGAGTGAGTTATGAAGATCTTCAGAAGGAGCGCGATTCATTACTTGCTCAACAAATCAGCGCTTCTCAGGAAGAATTTGTTCCTCCATGCTTAAAGTGCATTGAACGTGAATCTGCTAATTCTTCACCTGAATGTTCAAATGCTTCAACTGTTACAAATTCTTCACTTGCCTCTGCTATCACTAATTCCTCATCTGAGGACATTGCTAGTATCACTGACGATGCAGGGCTGAAGGAATTGTATATGATGAGCATGTACAAAAGCCTCAAAGGGCATCGACTCTTTGTGATGTGCTTAAAAGCAGATCCTCAACAGAACCCTAGGAAAGAGGGTATTGCCTTTGAGAGGAAACTCAATGCTGATGTAACATATTGGAAGCCCGAGCGGTATCCCAAAACCTCATGGGTTGCTGCAAAGGGACATCCAGATTGATCCATCTAACTTATCCGGCTTTACATGCGAATCTCCTCATTCTTCCGATGAGTCATTTGACTCAACTATAAACTGTTCAAAGAATGGTGAAGTATTTGCTAGATATGTTGGCACTAATCTGCAGAACGGTTCCCCTATGAAGAAAATCTGGGTTCCCAAGAAGTGCCTTGAAAGTCTTCAGTGAATGTCCTCATGACACCACCTGTGAAGAATAGGAACCCCAGATCAAATTCTTCATATGGACCAAATTCTTCATATGGATCCAAGTCCTCATACGGACCAAATTCCTCACGTGGATCAAATTCCTCAAAAGGATCAAAGTCCTCATATGATTATCATCGTGCTAACAACTCTGTTTCGCAGGGTAGAGCTAAGGGCTATGAATATGTGCATTATTCTTCAAACCAATATGTTCAGAATTTCTCTGCTTATTCATATGCTTACCCTAACCCCTCTTATGTGAAACTAAATGGTTTGGCTTCTATGCCACCATTCTCGTATGGTGCTCGCAGAGTGATGAATTCTTTGCCACCCCTTCAGATGTGGGTGGTGAAGAAAAGAACTAATCTCTCCTGCAGAGGTCAGGTCTCCGGGCGTGCCTTAACGTCTCAAGAATTTCTTGGGGACGACAAAATTGCTCGAAATGGACGAGCTAATCATGATGAAATGAACTTTCATTTCACACGCCCTCATCTTGCTTATCTGTTATCTTGATCGATGAAATTCATCGATGAACTTGATATCATATTCTTCACTGATGAAGTATATGAGATCGTAAGTTGTACTAATTCATCTGCAGGATGATCAACCCAAAGCCACTGAGTGGGTTCTCGATAGTGGATGTACAAATCACATGACTGGTGACAAGAATCTATTGATGGATGCTCCCTTATCACCGTCGCATTTGAAGCATATCATCTTTGCTGACAAAGGCAAAAGTCAGGTATTGGGTCTTGGTAAGGTTGCGATCTCTAAGCACATACACATGGACAAAGTCATGCTTGTTGAGTCCTTAGGATACAACCTCATGTCAGTCTCAATGCTTTGTGATCTTGATATGGTTGTTATCTTTGGCAAGAATCGTTGTGTTGTGATTATGGAAGCTGACAATTCCAAAGTCTTCGAAGGCTTTAGGAGAGGAGACTTGTATATTGTTGATTTCTCTACAGGACCACAACCAGCCGTGTGTTTACTTGCAAAAGCTTCAGAAGGCTGGCTATGGCATCGGCGACTTGGTCACGTAGGCATGAGGAATTTGCATACGCTTGCAAAGAAGAAGCATGTCATTGGCATTGAGAATGTCAAATTCCTCAAGGATCACTTATGCGGAGCTTGTGAAGCTGGAAAAATGACCAAGGCCAAGCATCCAACGAAGACTATCATGACCACTACTTGTCCGAATTGCTTCACATGGACCTCTTTGGTCCCAATCATTACTCAGCTGTCGTTAATGATGCATCTCTATATGGCTTTGTTATTTTTGATGATTACTCTCGTTACACATGGGTACACATTGTTACTTACAAAAATCAAGTGCAGGAAGTCTTCAAACGATTTTCCTCGAGGGCTTCAACTAACTTTGGTGTGAAGATCAAACACATCAGGAGTGACAATGGAACTGAGTTCAAGAATTCCGGTCTTGATGCCTATCTTGATGAACTTGGTATTACTCATGAGTTATCTGCTCCTTATACTCCTCAGCAAAATGGCGTCGTGGAGCGCAAGAACAGAACTCTTGTTGAAATGGCTCGTATTATGCTTGATGAATACAAAACGCCTAGTCATTTTTGGATTGATGCAATTGATACTGCGTGCCACATCATCAACAGAGTATATCTTCACAAATTCATCAAGAAGACTGCCTATGAACTCCTCACTGACAAGAAACCCAATGTAAATTATTTCAAAGTCTTCGGTGCTAAATGTTGGATTAGAGATCCTCATCACAATTCTAAATTTGCACCAAAGCACATGAAGGTTTTATGCTTGGTTACGGAAAGGACTCAGCACACTACAGTAGTCTTCAACATCACTCTTCACAAGTTTGTTGACACTGTAGATGTGCGGTTCGATGAAACTAATGGCTCGCAAAGAGAGCACCTACCTTCTGTGTTAGATGAACCAGCACCTGAGGATTCTATCAAGTTCAAGGCAACTGAGGATGTTATTCCTACTGAAGAAACTGCTGAAGAATTCATTCCTATACGTGAAGAACGTCGAGCTGATGCACCTGAAGATAATGCTGAAGACAATGGTGCTGAGGAAAATGATCAAATTCCTCGACGACAACCAGCCCATCCTCACGTTGCAAAAGAAGTGCAAGTGGAGAAGATCATCGATGACATTGAAGCGCCAGGTCCTCTCACACGCTCAAAAGCTTCACATTTATCTAACTTTTGTGGGCACTATGCTTTTGTCTCTATCACAGAGCCCACTAAGGTAGATGAAGCATTTCTGGAGCCGGAGTGGATTCAGCCTATGCAAGAAGAATTACATCAGTTCGAGCTCAACAATGTCTGGGAACTGGTCAAACGTCCAGATCCTCGCAAGCATAATATCATTGGCACAAAGTGGATCTACCGCAACAAGCAAGATGAAAATGGTCTTGTGGTAAGGAATAAGGCACGACTGGTAGCTCAAGGCTACACCCAGGTTGAAGGAATTGATTTCGATGAAACTTTTGCACCTGTTGCTAGACTTGAGTCTATTCGCATATTACTCGCCTATGCTAACCATCACAATATCACTTTATATCAAATGGATGTGAAAAGTGCATTCCTCAATGGTAAGCTTGAGGAAGAAGTATATGTTGCTCAACCCCCAGGTTTTGAAGATCCAAAGAATCCTGACAAAGTCTTTAGACTTAATAAGGCCCTCTATGGCCTCAAGCAAGCCCCTCGGGCGTGGTATGATACATTGAAGGAATTCTTCGTGAAGAATGGCTTCACACCCGGTTCACTTGACCCTACTCTCTTTACTAAATCTTATGATGGTGAACTGTTTGTGTGCCAAATATATGTTGATGATATTATCTTTGGCTGTACTGACCAACGCTATAGTGATGAATTTGCCTATATGATGAGTGAAGAATACCAAATGTCTATGATGGGAGAGTTGAAATTCTTCTTAGGTCTTCAAATTAAATCAACAACACAATGGCATATTCATATCTCAGAGAAATACCTCAAAGATGTCCTGAAGAAATTGGCATGCAAGATTGCAAAGGCGTCAAAATTCCTATGCCCACAAATGGCCATCTATGCATCGATGAAAATGGTATTGACTTGATCACAAGGTATACCGCTCCATGATTGGTTCTTTATTGTACTTATGTGCATCTAGGCCAGATATAATGCTTAGTGTTTGCATGTGTGCCCGATTCCAAGCTACACGAAGGAATCACACCATAAGGCTGTGAAGCATATTCTTCGATATCTAGCTCACACACCAACACTAGGATTATGGTACCCCAAGGGCTCTACTTTTGATCTCATTGGATATTCTGACTCTGACTATGCTGGTGATCGTGTGGACCGCAAGTCAACTTCTGGCACTTGTCATTTCCTCGGACGATCTTTGGTCTGTTGGTCCTCGAAGAAACAGAACTGCGTATCACTGTCTACTGCGGAAGCTGAATACATTGCTGCTGGCTCGTGTTGTGCTCAATTGCTGTGGATGAAGCAGACTCTCAAGGACTACGGCATCAACGTGAAGAATGTGCCTCTCTACTGTGATAATGAGAGTGCCATCAAGATTGCTCACAACCCTGTTCAGCACTCGAAGACAAAGCACATTCAAATTCATCATCATTTTCTTCGCGATCATGTGTTGAAGGGCGACATCTCCATCGAGCACGTGAAGACTGAAGAACAACTAGCTGATATCTTCACTAAGCCCTTGGATGAGAAGAGATTTAGCAAGTTGCGGTGTGAGCTAAATATCTTAGAATCTTCGAATGTTCTTTGAAAAAGACACACATCCTAACACTTATGCAAAATTGATGACTTAGATGTGCAACACATGAAGAAACGTTTTCTTCAATCAATGAAGAATAACACTCTAAGTGTGAAGAAATTAATGAAGAATTTGATTCTCGTAACCCTCGACAATTATGCGCGGTGTCTGAAATCATCATTCTTATACGGTGGGTCACGCCACCACCAAAGTTGAAAATCTTCAATTTGAATTTTTCCTCAGTTTTCAAATTCTTCAGTTTTTCAAATTCTTCAACTTTGCAAAATCTTCACTGTTTCCGTCTTCTTTCTTCATTGGCTATATATATATATGTGTGTTTATGTCCTCTACAGCATTCACTTATGGCTATTTCTTCAAGTCGTTTTTTTTTTGCTAAGTGAATGTGATCGGACCCTTCCCCCTCTATGCTATACTCAACCCAATCTATTCACAAATTCTTCATGTGCATTCTATTTGAAACTCGTTCAAAATATTCACTGTGTCCTTGTCAGCTGAAGAAATTGCGAACGGAACTTTAAAACTGATCTTATCCAAATTTTCGGTTTTGCCGCTCAAACCGTTCCGCATCCCACGATGCATTATTTTACTCACCCACGATCGTACACGATCTCCACTACACAGTACGTGGGTGACACATGTCGTGAGAAGGAGAATGGTCAGGGGCACGTTCGTCCTAAATCTTCGGGCGAACCGTTTTTCACCGTGTCTATAAATACCCCTCTCCCCTTCCTCACTTCTTTTACTCCGCTCGACCTCTCTCTCCGCCGAGCTCCTCAAACCCTAGCGCGCCGCTTCTCCATCGTCGCCGGTGAGGAAGAGCTTCCTTGCCTCGACCTCGTCGCCGACGTACTCACGCCGATCATGGAAATCCTCACTCCGCCGCCATAGCTGTCTTCCTCCGCCAAGTTAGGGCGTGGAAGATCTGAACAGACGAGCTTCACATCTACAACACCCAGTTCGTCGTGTTCTTCATTTAGGGTAAATAAAAGTTACTTTTACTACCCTCGTTGACCCAAATCTTACACTACAAAATCTTCAAAGGTGTTTTAATCTTCAAATCCTCACACACAAAAACCTCACAAGCTATATGCTCTTGATTCGTTTCTCTAAGCAATCATTTTCTTCAAGATTCCTCAATTGTGTGGATCCTCGATCTGTACAACTCTGGAACCTAAGACAAAGAACGCTTAGTGAAATTCTTCAAGGCTCATCTGGTCAAAATCCTCAAAACTTGTTCTTTTTGAAAAACCTTCTGAGAACGCATATGACCTCTCCAAATTCCTCGCAACTATACTCTGTTCACAGGTACACATGTCCGCTGCTGAATCACTAGGTTCTCATCAACTTAACTCATTTGCAGCGTTCCTCGAAGAAAAACTGCATACTTCTTCAGAGAACTCAATTGTTCAAATTCCTCAACTGAAGAATATGGCAGACGGTAAGAAGCCACGGAAAGGAGGAAAGAAACCTGAGGTTATGACTGCGTTTGAGATCCCTGAGGAAATTTATGCTGACTATTGCACACCTGATGAAGCTAAATTTGGCAAAGAAAGCAAAAATCAGCGCAAGGTGCGCATTCAGAAGATTGAACGGAGATGGGCAAGGGAATGGAGGGAATACCGATATGTGACTCCAAAGTACATGAAGAAATTCGCTCTCAATCCTCCATGCCCAAGAGCCCCATTGGCACCTGGCCAAGTAGCTGATCCCACAAGCATCAAACGTGGTGAGGACTTTCCTGAAGAATGGGCTAAGCGCCAAGCTAAATTGGCAAGACAAGCCAAGGAGGCAGTGAAGAAATTCAATGAGGATTCTTCCATCGCTATCGCATCGAGGCCTCGGTCAAACCGAGGAAATCCATGCCAAAGGAGCCTGCTCATAAGCCAAGTGCTTCACCATCAGCGCCCTCAAGGCAAATTCCTCACACTGCTACAGCTCCACCAAAGTCCTCAATAGCTCCGTCAAAATCCTCAGTTCCTGTGCATATGGCTACATGTCAAAGGACTGCTGGCTTCTCGATTGCCTCTGGCTTTTCAGCAAGTTCCTCAGCAGCACCAATTTCATCATCTGGCCCGACTCTGCTGAAGACCAAAGCAACAGCTGGACGCGGTCCTCGGCCAAGTCCAAAGAAGAAACAGGTTGCATTCCATGTGCCTTCTGATGATGAACTTGCGGAAATCATCAGAGATCGCCAAGAAAGGGCCGCTAGAGCCAAAGGCACATTTGTGCCACTGCTGTTGGATCCGAAGAAAATCCTCGATTATATTGATCTCTGGCACAAGGATCCCAATACCCTTATGCCTGACTTTCATCTGACCCCTGGACAAAGTCATATGTTGACCCATTTCATCGCTGAAGAGAAATGGAAGTTTGAAAAGGCTAGAGAGATCAAGAAGGCTCAATACAGAAAGGAGAAGTTCTCAAGAAAACGTTGTCAAAATGACACGAGGAACTTCTCAAGGTCCAGACGAAATTCAAGACCTCAAAGAAAACTTGATTCCTATTATGCTGATTGGCAAGGAGCCAAGGTCAGATTCGTCAACCTGACGAAGAAATTCACCAATGTTGCTGCCCCAACGCAACATGAAATTCCTCAGGCTGAAGCCTCAGCTCAGCCCACTGAAGAACATGCCAGCACCGCTGATGAAGTTCAGGCTGCTGATGAAAATGCTAGTTCCAGGGCTGATGATCCCATTCCAGCCACTGAAGAAATTACTAGGGCATCCACTAGTGGTGCGCCTGAAGAAACTGAACAAGACAGGGCAACTGCATCAGTTGCGCCTGAAGAAATTCAACCAGATTCCTCAGCTCCTCCTGCGCCAACTCAATCTCCAATTCTTCCATCTGCCTCTGATGTGAAGAAAACCAAGGCTGCAGAACGAGCTGCAGTGAAGAAAAGGAAGGCATCAGTTGTGTCAAATTCTTCGGCTGCAAAGAAAATGAAGCCAATGACCAGCTCCTTTGAAAATCCAATTGATGCTGTTCCGATTTCCTCCATGCCATCAAAGTACCTTGTTCCTTTTGGACAAGACTATGCGATCCCAATCGGATCTGATGAAGAACATCATTCTGCTGCTTCGTCAGAGCAGATTGATGAAGAAATTGAAGTGGACGCAATCCCTTCAACCCCAGTCATTTCCTCACCTATGCCTCGGTTCACGGTGAAGAGGCTGGTGTTGAGAAGTGAAGATGAAGATGTGGATATTGGGTGCACCACACCAGTGATGAATGATGACTTTTGGGAAAGTCTGCATCCCAATACTCCTCTCTTCACCCCGCTCCAACAGATTCCTCAGTCCCCTGCACAAACAGTCCAAATGGACTCTGAAGAAACTCAACCCACTTGCTCTGTGCATGAAGAAATTCCAGCCACTAGTCTTGATGAACCTCTTCTGCTGATCCTCGGTCGCACTGTTGAGGAACAAGAAATTCCTCAGCCTGAAGAACCTGAGCTTGCGATTCCTGAGGTGGTGATGCAACTCACCGACACCGCTCTGCCCAAGCAAAAGAATCCGTTCTCAAGCAAACAAAAGTTCAAGGCTGATGATTTCTTTGTCGAGCACGTATTCTTCACTGACTATAATCCATATGATTCTGCTCGCATTAGGAAGAGGCATTTCTGGACTGCCAGCCAAGCCAACTTCTATTCCTCAGTGCTCTTCAACAAAGATAAAGTCTTCGATCATGCTCATATTCCTCATGTGGACATGGAGTCTCTGTCCGACTTTGAGCCAGTCCTCAGTGTTCTTCACGACGCAGGACTTCTGAATTTCTGCTGCGATATCGTGTGATGGAATGAAGAACTCATTCTTCATTCTATGCAACGCTGCACATCACGAGACGCGAAGGCGTGAACTCATGGGTATTAGGCTGGATGTCGAAAATACTCACTACAAGGCACCACAACTGAATTGCTTCGTGCTCTACCACTCGATCCTCCACTTGATGGTGCTCGTTGTATCTACAACGAACCGAACTTTCAATCACTATATGCAAGTCTTGATGAAGCCTTTGAAGCCAAGGCAGGCCCCAAGAACCAAATTCCTCGTCAAGGAATTATTGTATGTGCCTCGGACTGTCTATCGAATTCTGACGAAGACAATGAGTCCTATCAAAGGCCACGACTCAAATGATGAAGAAGTCGTTGGCATCATGAAGAATATGCTTTTCAACATCATCCATGGCGTTCCCGTCAACTTCCATGATTTCTTCATGAGGACTCTGGCAAACATTGCTATGTCACCATTTGAGCTGAAGCCTTATGCGCCTTGGATAATGAGATTCCTCAGGACAAGGTCTTCACTCAATTACAAAGTTGATACTCTGAACCACTGCAGCTACTTGCCCCCGATTGAAGTCCTCAAACGGACATTTACCTCAGCTGATGACAAGGGCAAGGCTACTGCTGTGATCGATGAAGGCATTCGTCCATTGGATGGACAGTTTAGCAAAGCAGCATCCTACTCCACCAATGATGACTCGCCACACATGACTCGCCGCAAATACCTCAGTCAAGCAAAGTCCTCAAGCTACTGCACCCAGGGTGATGACTGATCGTGAGTTACTCCTCAATCTTCATCAGAAGGTTGATCGTAATCATAAATGGGTCAAGCGTCGGTTTGGTTCAATTCTTCACAACATGACCTCAACACACAATGCGGTGAAGAAAAACCACTACTACCTCCATGAAACCTTCAAACGCACTTTTGGGCTGTTCTTTCACATGTCTACAAGTCTTGGAAGAACGGCGTCAATGGGACTCAAGGAAGAATTTGACTGGTCGCACCTCCTCAGAAGAAATACAAGAAGGTCAAAGTTCCATCCTTGGTGGCCAGCTCCTATTCTTCATCGCGACAACGATGAAAATGAAGACTTGGGCGACACGCGGCAGGTCCTACTACATCAACCGACCCCAACAACGCTGGCGCTCCTTCCTCAACTTGAAATTCTTCAGGAGCGTTAGTCCTCAGTTTCGATCCTTTTGGTCATTCGATGACAAAGGGGGAGAAATTTGAGTTAGTCTTCAAGCGGGCCTATTTTATTGCCCATAAACAATAATTTATTTTGTTAAGTTACAACTCGTTCTTACGAAACTTTTATTGGATCGAGTTGTAATCTTAAACCCGATGGTGTTTTGATACTTTTGATGCATTATGCTCTTGCACTATGCTCTGATTCTCTTGAAAATCTTCAAAGCAAGTCTATTTGAGCTCTGATACTCTTGATGCGTTATTTTGCATGCTTGTTCCTCATTAATGTTATCGCACGCATGCTAAATTACATCAAGCACCAATTTCATCATGCATTTCAAATTCTTCAGATTATATGTCAAATGCGTGTATGAATTACAAGATATAGGGGGAGATCTCCATGATTCAACTCTTCAAATGTGCATTGCCTCAAAAGCAAATTCCTCACTATGCACATCTTCAGGGGGAGTTCTTCTATATCTTGCAATCAAATTCCTCATTATCAGTATTTACACTACATATGTTTATCCCCGTTGAAAACTTAACCTATATTGTCATCAATCACCAAAAAGGGGGAGATTGTAAGTGCATCTAGTGCCCCTTAGTGATTTTGGTGTATTGATGACTTATAGGTTAAGGAACTAATGTGTTTGTGAGTGTACACAGGTCTATAAGTCTATGAGGAGTTTGATATTTACAGAGAAAGTCGACCCTAAAATGAAGTTCTTGATGAAGACTTTGATATTCGAAGACTTTCGAAGACTTTGAAAGTGAAGAAATTGGTGTGACCTTGAAGACTTGGTATTCATTTGAGGAACATGAAGCGTGAAGACTTTTGTTTTCGTAGTTTCGTTTTCTCTTTCTTGAGTCATAGGAAACACCGTCTTGTTGAAGGGGTCGAGGAAATACTAAGGAAAAATTTCCATGTGATGCTCAACTCAAAATCCTACACCTACCAATCCCTTGAGTGAAGCCTTTGTAAATCTCATACATTTCAGTCAGTTTCTTGATGTGAGAGCGAAGTTCTTACGGTGTTGAGAATTTATTCGACCGAGGAGTTAGGAATTCGCCGGTCTTGGATTGCCTACGATGAGGAACATGATATACGAGGAACTTGATATTCAAATTTCCGATCGTTCTTTGTCTTCTTGGCCTTGACTGTCCCAAAATATCTTATCCACCTAACGGACATATCATTGAAGGGCATTTATGTCTTATCATGTCGGGCTTCTCCCTAGGCTATAAATAGCCGCCCCCTACAACCACTAGCTGGTTGGCTGCTCCGAGAGAACTTGACACTTGTCACGACCCATCCTCCGAGGACTTTGAGCGAAAATCATCAAGTGAGGAAAACCCCAAAACCAAACCCCTACAAACCCAAAGTGATTGAGCATCACTGAAGAAATTGATCCTGCGTGGATCCGACGCTTGTTACCTTTGAAGACTGTGCTTCTTCCAGACGGTTAGGCGTCAAGGTCTAGAGCATCAAGAGGAATTGTGGATCACCGAGTGACCAAGTCTGTGAAGGTTTGGAAGTCGCTGAAGACTTACCACGAGTGATTGGGACGAGTCTGTGTGACCTTAGTTCAAGGAGAATCGGTGAGGACTTGGTGTCTGAGCTGCGTGCTCAGCGCCCGGGTGTCCGGGACTGTGTGTCCTCGAGTTTAAATACTCAGCCGCTCCAACCAGACGTACAAACCGAGACAACAGTTGGAACTGGTCTACCAAATCATTGTCTTCACCAACCTAACTGGTTCTATTTCCTCAACCCTTTCATTTCCTCATTATTGTGTTGAGTGTTTGTTCATATCGTGTTTGAAGACTTTGGTGAAGACTTTCTCAATTTCCTCAGTTCAATTTCTTCAGTCTGTTTGTCTTCATCTTGTGTTATCCTGTGATTACGCTTTCTGTACTCTGTGCTAGTCATCATTTCATCATGATGACCATGCGTGTATTCTGTTTTGCTTACTTCTGAGTACTTATTCCGCTGCAAGTAGTTCTTCGCTAAGGAATTTCCTCACCGGCAAATTCCTCAGTGAAGAATTCATAAAAATCGCCTATTCACCCCCCCCCCCCTCTAGTCGATATAATGCACTTTCAAGTATGAACTCTTTTATAGATTGATCCGAAAGAATAACTTTGAGGTGGTTTCGTACGCTACCATAATATCTACGTTTGTTCTCCGTTATTAGTGGCTTTGAAGTGACTCTTTGTTGCATTTTGAGGGCTTGTTATATGATCTATCTATGTTATTATTGTTGAGAGACCTTGCACTAGTGAAAGTATGAACCCTAGGCCTTGTTTCCTATCATTGCAGTACCGTTTACGCTCACTTTTACCACTTGTTACCTTGCTGTTTTTATATTTTCAGATTACAAAAACCTATATCTACCATCCATATTGCACTTGTATCACCATCTCTTCACCGAACTAGTGCACCTATACAATTTACCATTGTATTGGGTGTGTTGGGGACACAAGAGACTCTCTGTTATTTGGTTGCAGGGTTGCTTGAGAGAGACCATCTTCATCCTACGCCTCCCACGGATTGATAAACCTTAGGTCATTCACTTGAGGGAAATGTGCTACTGTCCTACAAACCTGTGCACTTGCAAGCCCAACAATGTCTACAAGAAGAAGGTTGCGTAGTAGACATCACGCTCTTTTCTGGCGCCGTTGCCGGGGAGGCTAGGTTAGTGCTTGAAGGTATATCTTTAGATCTTGCAATCGAATCTTTTTGTTTCTTGTTTTAGCACTAGTCTAGTTTATAAAAGAAAGCTACAAAAAAATGGAATTGAGTTTGCATCATACGCTTCATCTTTTTAATATCTTCCGTGAGTATGATGGAAAAGAAAATTGTGCCAAAGTGTTAGAAGAAGAATGCATTAAAATGTTTGGCACTAAATATGTGAATGATGAGCATGATTGCAATGTTGTTAGTATGAATTCCTTGAATATCCATGATGCTAATAATATGCAAAGCCACAAGCTTGGGGAAGCTATGTTTGATGAAGATGATATTTTTTGTCCCCCAAGCTTTGATGAGCAAATTTACTATGATGAAAGCATGCCTCCTATCTATGATGATTATTGTGATGACACGTATGCTTTAAAGAATAACGATAACCATGAAACTTGTCATCTTGATCTTAATTTTCAATCACATGATAGTTATTTTGTTGAGTTTGCTCCCAGTGTTATTCATGAGAAGAATTTTGCTTATGTGGAGAGTAGTAAATTTTCTATGCAAGTAGATCATGAAAAGAATGCTTTAGGTGCTGGTTATATTTGTTGAGATCATTCATGATGCTACTGAAAATTATTATGAGGGAGGAATATATACTTGTAGGAATTGCAATAATATCAAGTTTCCTCTCTATGTGCTTAAAGTTTTGAGTTAAGCTTGTTTTACCTTCCTATGCAAATTGATTATTGTTCCCATAAGTTGTTTGCTTACAAAATCCCTATGCATAGGAAGTGGGTTAGACTTAAATGTGCTAGTCATCTTATTATGATGCTCTCTTTATGTTTCAATTCTTATCTTTTATGTGAGCATCATTGAAATCATCATGCCTAGCTAGGGGCGTTAAACGATAGCGCTTGTTGGGAGGCAACCCAATTTTATTTTAGTTTCTTGCTTTTTGGTTCTGTTTATTAATAAATAATCCATCTAGCTTCTGGTTAGATGTGGTTTTATGTTTTAATTAGTGTTTGTGCCAAGTAGAACCTTTGGGAAGACTTGGGTGAAGTCTTTATGATCATGCTGTAAAAAACAGAAACTTTAGCGCTCACGAGATTAGCTAGAACTTTTTACTGGAGAGTGCTATTTAGTTGATTCTTTTTGAAGATGATTACTAGACAAATTCCTCAGGTCCACCAATTTATTTTAGAATTTTTGGAGTTCGAGAAGTTTGCGTTAGTTACAGATTACTACAGACTGTTCTGTTTTTGACAGATTCTGTTTTTCGTGTGTTGTTTGCTTATTTTGATGACTCTATGGCTAGTAAAATAGTTTATAAACCATAGAGAAGTTTGAATACAGTAGGTTTAACACCAATATAAATAAATAATGAGTTCATTCCAGTACCTTGAAGTGGTGTTTTGTTTTCTTTCGCTAACGGAGCTCACGAGTTTTCTGTTAAGTTTTGTGTTGTGAAGTTTTCATGTTTTGGGTAAAGATTCGATGGACTATGGAATAAGGAGTGGCAAGAGCCTAAGATTGGGGATGCCCAAGGAAACCCAAGGTAATATTCAAGGACAACCAAGCATCTAAGCTTGGGGATGCCCCGAAAGGCATCCCCTCTTTCGTCTTCGTTCATCGGTAACTTTACTTGGAGCTATATTTTTATTCACCACATGATATGTGTTTTGCTTGGAGCGTCATATCATTTTATTTAGCTTTGCTTGCTGTTTGAATAAAGTATAAAGATCTGAAATTATTAAATGAGAGAGAGTCTTCGCATAGTTGCATAATTATTTAGCTACTCATTGATCTTCACTTATATCTTTCGGAGTAGTTTGTTGTTGCTCTAGTGGTTCACTTAGATCTTTTAGAGCATGGTGGATTTGTTTTAAATAAACTTGATCTCTCATGATTCACTTAGATTATTTTGAGAGTCGTTAATAGCATGGTAATTTGCTTAATGTTAATATACTTAGTGTTCAAGATATGTGAAACTTTCTTTTTGAGTGAATTAAATACTAAGATAAGTTTGATGCTTGATAATTGTTTTAAGATATGGAGGTAATAATATCAAAGTTGTCCTAGTTGATAATTGTGAATTTGAGAAATTCTTGTGTTGAAGTTTGCAAGTCCCGTAGCATGCACGTATGGGTAAAGTTGTGTAACAAATTTGAAACATGAAGTGTACCTGGCTTGTGCATCCTTATGAGTGGCGGTCGGGGACGAGCGATTGTCTTTTCCTACCAATCTATCCCCCTAGGAGCATTGCGCGTAGTACTTGATTTTTGATGGCTTCTAAATTTTTGCAATAAGTATATGAGTTCTTTTGACTAATGTTGAGTCCATGGATTATCGCACTTTTACCTTTCCGCATTTGCTAGCCTCTTGACACCGTGCATTGCCCTTTCTCACCTTGAGAGTTGGTGCAAACTTAGCGGTGCATCCAAATCCGTGATATGATACGCTCTATCACACATAAACCTCCTTATATCTTCCTCAAAACAGCCACCATACCTACCTATCATGGCATTTCCATAGCCATTCGAGATATATTGCCATGCAACTTCCATCATCATTATTATGACATACATTACTTTTGTCATATTGCCATTGCATGATCATGTAGTTGACATCGTATTTGTGGCAAAGCCACCATGCATTATTTTCCATACATGTCACTCTTGATTCATTGCACCATCCTGGTACACCGCCGGAGGCATTCATATAGAGTCATATTTTGTTCTAAGTTTCGAGTTGTAATTGTTGAGTTGTAATAGAAATAAAAGTGTGATGATCATCATTATTAGAGCATTGTCCCAAGTGAGGAAAGGATGATGGAGACTATGATTCCCCCATAAGTCGGGATGAGACACCGGACGAAAAAAATAAGAGGCCAAAAAAAAGAGAAAAGGCCCAAATAAAAAAAAGAGAGAAAAAGAGAGAAGGGACAATGCTACTATACTTTTACCACACTTGTGCTTCAAAGTATCACCTTGTTCTTCATGTAGTGAGTCTCATATATTGTGCTTCAAAGTAGCACTAAGATCTTCATGATGGAGAGTCTCTCATTTTGTCACTTTCATATACTAGTGGGAATTTTTCATTATAGAACTTGGCTTGTATATTACAATGATGGGCTTCCTCAAAGTGCCCTAGGTCTTCATGAGGAAGCAAGTTGGATGCACACTCACTTAGTTTCTTTTGTAGAGCTTTCATATACTTATAGCTCTAGTGCATCCGTTGCATGGCAATCCCTACTCCTCATGTTGACATCAATTGATGGGCATCTCCATAGCGCGTTGATTATCCTCGTCGATATGAGATTTTCTCCTTTTTTGTCTTCTCCATACAATCCCATCATCATATTCTATTCCACCCATAGTGCTATACCCATGGCTGGCGCTCATGTATTGCGTAAAGGTTGAAAGAGTTTGAGATTATTTGAGTATGAAACAATTACTTGGCTTGTCATCGGGGGTATAGAAGTTGGGAACATCTTTGTCTGACGAAAATGAAACATAGCCTAACTATATGATTTTGTAGGGATGAACTTTCTTTTGCCATGCTATTTTGAGAAGACATGATTGCTTTGATTAGTATGCTTGAAGTATTATTATTTTTGTGTCAATATGAACTTTTGTCTTAAATCGTTTGGATCTGAATATTCATATCACAAGTAATAATATTTATATTGAAATTATGCCAAAGTATCACTCCGCATCAAAAATTCTTTTTTATCATTTACCTACTCGAGGACGAGCAGGAATTAAGCTTGGGGATGCTTGATACGTCTCCAACGTATCTATAATTTTTTGATTGCTCCATGCTATATTATCTACTGTTTTAGGCAATATTGGGCTTTATTATCCACTTTTATATTACTTTTGGGACTAACCTATTAACCGGAGGCCCAACCCAGATTTCTTTGTTTTATGCCTATTTGGTGTTTGAGGAAAGGGAATATCGACGAGTCAAAGCGGAACGAAATCAAGCTGGAGAAGTTATTTTGGAAGGAAACCCACCGATGGACTTGGACCCCACATCGAGAAGATATGGGAGGTGCTCACGAGGGTGGGGCGCCCCAGGCGCGCCCCATGCCTCGTGGGGCCCCCGTAGCTCCACCGACGTACTCCTTTCACCCATATATACCTACGTACCCTAAAACTTCCAGAACAGAAGATAGACCGGGAGTTCCACTGCCGCAAGCCTCTGTAGACACCAAAAACCAATCGGGACACCGTTCTGGCACCCTACCGGAGGGGGATCCCATCACCGGTGGCCATCTTCATCATCCCGGCGCTATCCATGACGAGGAGGGAGTAGTTCACCCTCGGGGCTGAGGGTATGTACCAGTAGCTATGTGTTTGATCTCTCTCTCTCTCTCTCTCTCGTGTTCTCTCTCGTGTTCCATCTATGGCACGATCTTGATGTATCCCGAGCTTTGCTATTGTAGTTGGATCTTATGATGTTTCTCCCCCTCTACTCTCTTGTGATGAATTGAGTTTCCCCTTTTGAAGTTATCTTATCGAATTGAGTCTTTTATGAGAACACTTGATGTATGTCTTGCCGTGATTATCTGTGGTGACAATGAAATATCATGTGCCACTTGATGTATGTTTTGGTGATCAACTTGCGGGTTTCGTGACATTGGGAACCTATGCATAGGGGTTGGCACACGTTCTTGATTCTCCGATAGAAACTTTGGGGCACTCTTTGAAGTACTTTTATGTTGGTTGGATAAAGCTGAGATTGTGTGATGCATATCGTATAATCATGCCCATGGATACTTGAGGTGACAATGGAGTATCTAGTACGAACTCTTTTATAGATTGATCCGAAAGAATAACTTTGAGGTGGTTTCATACCCTACCATAATCTCTACATTTGTTCTCCGCTATTAGTGGCTTTGGAGTGACTCTTTGTTGCATGTTGAGGGCTTGTTATATGATCTATCTATGTTATTATTGTTGAGAGAACTCGCACTAGTGAAAGTATGAACCCTAGGCCTTGTTTCCTATCATTGCAATACCGTTTACGCTCACTTTTACCACTTGTTACCTTGCTGTTTTTATATTTTCATATTACAAAAACCTATATCTACCATCCATATTGCACTTGTATCACCATCTCTTCGCCGAACTAGTGCACCTATACAATTTACCATTGTATTGGGTGTGTTGGGGACACAAGAGATTCTCTGTTATTTGGTTGCAGGGTTGCTTGAGAGAGACCATCTGCATCCTACGCCTCCCATGGATTGATAAACCTTAGGTCATCCACTTGAGGGAAATTTGCTACTGTCCTACAAACCTGTGCACTTGCAGGCCCAACAACGTCTACAAGAAGAAGGTTGCGTAGTAGACATCAATTTCAAAGACCTCAACAAGGCCTGCCCTAAGGACCCCTTCCCCCTCCCCCGCATCGACCAGATCATTGATGCTACCGCAGGACACGACTCACTGTGCTTCCTCCACGCATATTTCGGATACCATCAAATCAAAATGAAGGAGTGCGATCAAGCCGCAACGACATTCATTACCCCATATGGGCCATTGTGCTTCAACACCATGCCCTTCCGGCTCAAAAGCGCTGGGGCAACCTACCAACACATGATTCAAACATGCCTAGAGAAACAGATTGGCAAGACAGTTGAAGCATATGTGGACGACGTCGTCATCAAAACTAGGCACGTCGAGTTACTAATAGATGACTTACGTCTCAGATTCGACAACCTCCATGCATATGACATCAAGCTCAATCCGGAAAAGTGTGCTTTCGGAGTCCCCGCTGGAAAACTGTTGTGCTTCATCATTTCCAATAGAGGAATTGAAGCAAATCCAGCCAAAATCCGAGCTTTGTCACAATTGGCTACGCCAATGGACCTTAAACAGGTCCAAAAACTCACCGGATGCATGGCAGCTTTAAGCCACTTTATCTCCAGATTGGGAGAAAAGACATTGCCACTCTATCGCCTTCTCCGATGCACCATCACTTCGAGTGGACGGATGCGGCAACGGACGGACTGGAATAAATAAAATCCCTTCTAGCAAGCAACCCAATCCTGGCCGCGCCGAACGCCGGTGAACCCATGTTATTATACATATCGGCAACACACCAGGTGGTGAGCGCCGTGCTCGTCGTTGAGCGAGAGCAGGACGGACACAAATTCCCGCTTCAGAAACCGGTATACTACGTATCCACTGTCCTCACACCATGCAAATCCCGGTACCCTCATTATCAAAATATAGCATACGCGGTCTTCATGGCATCCTGGAAGCTATGACACTACTTCCAAGAGTGTTCGATCATGGTGGCTTCCGAAGTACCACTCAATGACATAATAAATAACCACGATGCCACGGGCCGGATTGCCAAATGGTTCATTGACCTCCTTCCATTCGACATAACATACAAACCGCGGCGAGCCATTAAATCCCAAGTACTGGCGGACTTCGTCGACGAATGGACAGAGGCCGAACTCCCTAAAGAGTACGACACATATTCCAACTGGGTTATGTATTTTGATGGTTCCAAAATGCTGGCAGGATTAGGAGCGGGCGTTGTTTAAACGTCCCCCACTGGAGACGTAGTCCAGTACGTACTCCAAATATTATACACAGACTCCAATAATGTAGCCGAATACGAGGCCTTACTGCATGGTCTTTGGATGGCTGTCTCCATGGGCATACAACGCCTGGAAGTGCGCGGGGACTCAAACCTTGCAATATCTCAAATAAATGGAGATTTCGATGCCTAAGATCCGAAGATGGCGGCTTATCGTAACGCCGTCCTGAAAATGTCGGCTCGGTTCAAGGGGCTTGAGAAAGTAATCCAGCGGCAGACATCCTTGCTCGCATCGGCGCCAAGCGCGACCCCGTCGCACCTAACATCTTTCTGGAAAGGCTTTTTAAGACATCCGTGGTGTGGCAAGGGGAGAGCAGCAACACCAGTCCGGATCCGAGCACAACCCCAGATTCCGAACACAATGATATCATCCGGGGCTCAACCACCGAAGTAACATCGTCGGCCCATCTCATCATGGCAGTCATTGCCCCATGGACCGAACCCTTCTGGGCCTACCTTAATAGGAGAGAACTCCCTAAGGACCAGAATGAGGCTCGCCGCATTGTCCGGCATTCGAAGGCCTACAAGGTTCACGATGGAGAGCTCTACAAGAAAAGCGCTACCGGAGTCCTTCAAAGATGTATCTCCGAGGAAGAGGGGCGGCAGCTCCTGGCTGAAATTAATGCCAGTCTCGGCGGTCACCACGCCACAGCTCGGGCCCTTGTTAGCAAGACCTTCCGTACAGGTTTTTATTGGCCGACGGCCCGAACAAACGCATAGGACCTTGTCCAACATTGCGTCAGATGCCAGCTCTTCGCCAACCAAAGCCATATGCCCCCCACCACTCTACAAACAATCCCCATCACTTGGCTTTTCGCGGTCTGGGGCTTGATATGGTCGGACCACTTAATGGAGGAAGCCATAAGAAAAAGTATCTGCTGGTTATGGTGGATAAATTCACTAAGTGGATAGAGGCCAAACCAGTTAAAACGGCCGAGGCCGGTCCAGTGATAGAATTCATATCCGGTGTTGTGCACCGTTATGGTGTTCCACACAGCATCATCACCGATAATGGCTCCAATTTCACAGCCGATGAGGTGAAAACTTGGTGTGCTAATCTGGGCATTAAGCTTGATTACGCCTCCGTCTATCATTCGCAAACAAACGGTCAAGTCGAATGGGCCAATGGGCTTATTATGAGCGGCATTAAACCCAAACCAGTGCAGTCTTTGAGAGAATCTGACAAGCACTGGGTTGAGGAGCTCGACTCTGTACTCTGGGGGCTGCGGACCACGCCCAACCGCACTACTGGATACACACCTTTCTTCATGGTGTACGGTGCGGAGGCTGTGTTGCCCTGCGATATTATTCACGACTCACCTCGAGTGTGTATGTACGAAGAGAGAGAGAGGCCGAGCTTGATCGGCAGGACAGCCTAGATGCCCTGGAGGAGGAGCGCGACGTTGCAAAAGTCTGTTCCGCATTTTATCAACAACAGGCCCGCAGATATCAAAGCAGAGAAGTACAGGCCAAGACTTATAATGTCGGTGAACTCGTTCTACGCTTGACGGAGAAGAAAAAGGACAAAGTCAAGCCCAAATGGGAGGGCGCCTTCATCATTGACGAAGTTCTCACTGGAGGAGCGTACAGCCTGCGTAATGCATCAGACAATCACCTAGAGCCGAACCCCTGGAACGTGGCCAGACTCCGAAGATTCTATGCCTAGCGCCGAACTACTTGTTTGTCTCCTTCTCCCTGTTGTTGCCATTATTTTTCCTCTCTTTTCGTTCTATTTTTATTTCTAGCCTTAAAGCTTTTGTGCGGCTAAACCGTGCACCTGTGACGTACACATCCTCGAACATGTACATCCATTATACCTGGGGGCTTCCCGAGCAGAAGCTTATTATTATTATTTTCTGAGCATCAAGCTCATCACATATGCGTTTTTTCCCATATGTACCTTTTCTTCTCCATTATATGCATCGATATGACTTAAGTTTTGGCCAAGCTGGGTTGCCTGGCTCCTGTGCTTATGCCCTACGTTCCCGTTAGTTCGGCTAGGGCATAAAGGGAGCACCTCTGCGATTGTTACTGCCGGGTCATCCGGATGTGTACCTCAGACTGGGTGAAGCCGAGAGCTAGTGTTCTTAAGGGAATATTTGGTCGGTGGATTAAAGATGTTTTTGCATTCACCCCTTTGTGAACCCCCAGATGTTACGTATACTACGATTTTTCCAATCACAGTTCGGACATGCATTTTCATGCATGCACACCCAGGGAAAGGAACCCTTAACCGAACTATTCTCTCTGGAAGATGTTTCTTACAATCATAATGTAATATAACATAACTAGCCAGATACAACTTGTCTGTTCAAGCAACTATGATCCCTACCTCTAGTTTCCACGCATACCCCGGTCTATTTTACCGCTCAGGTATTCGGAAACACTCCGCACCTTCGAGTCCAGAGGTCGAAGCGAAAAGGTCTGCCATGACAATCATTTTACAATTCAGCTAGAGTTACATATGTCAAGGAAAGTACATAGTCACTTGGACTAAAAAATTTCCTCCATTATACCGTCCAGCAGGCTGTCTAACTTACAATCCTGCTGGGAATACTTGGCGGCTACTTCTACTTGGTCATATACCAAATTAACGGGAACTTCTTTTCCATCTGACCCTAGAGGTCTGACCCGAGCCATATGATTCGGATCAAGCTTGGTATACCGTGTTTTCACCATGGCCCAGGCTTCTCGTGCACCTTCCCGGCAGGCCGATATCTTCCACAATCGAAAGCGCCGCCGCACTCCCTTGAATAGCTGTATAAGCTCCTCCATCTTTCCTGGAGGGGAGGCGGATGGCCACAAGTCCTTGGCAACACTTCGCATCACCTGCCGAGCTTGCTTGTGCATTTGTGACAACTCTTGTAGCAGATCGCCCGAGAATCCGGACATTTCCTCTTCGGGACAACCGGTCAGCACACCTGCAGACATAACTCTGTCAGTCCCCTTTATCTCCGAATTACTCGAAGGTAAGTTTGATCACATACTGAATATGCCGCCTCGCAGGCTTTTATTCTCCTTCACGGAGTCAGCTAGCTTGGCCCGCACATCTTTCAGTTCTTCGCCTAGCTGGGTGTTGGAATCCTGGAGTTTGTTTTTCTCCTCCCTGACTCGTGTCAACACACGTTCGCCCGCGGCAAGTAGTCTTTTGGACTCTTTCTCACCCGCTTGAGCGGCCTTCATTGCTCCTCGGTTGATCGGCGATCTGTCATAAGATAAGCAACAGTGTTAACATAGCTGGCATATAATTATATATTCTCGATGGAGGGGAATATTACCAGTTGACGCCTTCTTGGATTTCTCACCAGTTCGGCGGTAACAGCAGTTAGCTGTGTCCGACACTTTCCTAGCTCTTCAGACAAAAAGTTGTTCTTCTCCGTAAGCACCTGGTTATACAATGATCCTTAAATCAGTTATATTAACTGCTTCAAGTCTCGGGGGCTACTGGTATATAATTATCATATTTGGGCAATGTAAATTTACCCTCATATCTTTTAAATGCGGATTCGTGGCTCTGTTAAGCCCGTCTCGAGCAGCTCGGATGTACGCATCAGCCGAGCTGAAGGCATTGAATGCCTCTTTGGTAAAGCTGGGGTCCCGTAGAACGGCCCTCCGGCGCCGATGATTCATGGCGCTCTCCACTTCCGAGTTTGTAACGGACACATCATCTGAATCCTCTGCCGAAGGACAATCCGGCCTCGTCCCCATATCAGCCCCTGTCTTTGAAGTAGGATCTGGATCCCGGCTGTTGGGAGTATGACCAGCAAGACCCCCGAACATAGTCCAGTGAACTCTTTTCCTGATATAGGACCAACGAAAAAGTCACAGTTGGATGCGACTGCCAAGGGACATATTTACAAATCAATACCTCTTCAATGAAGGCCCGACCGTGTCTTCGTTTGCCTTCCTCTTCGAAGGCTTGCCTAGCGTAGGGGCCGCTCTCTTTGGAGTTGCCTCCTGGGTAGCATGGTGCGCCGAACGCCTCCCCTTTTGAGCACGAGACAGTGCGGTGAGTGAGGCGGAACAAGGGAACTCTTTCGTAGGAGATGTCTCCTGATTACTTACGTCTGAAGCAGGGAGAAGACCGGGATAATCGGCGGTGATGGTCACTTCTGTGCCCTCATAGCTCGCTTGGTAAAACACCCCGTCCTCGAGCACCACAAATATATCCGGATCCTCTTCAAATCCAGGGTCAAGGTCCCGATTGTGGCCCTCTGGCTGTGGGGCGGGGCTGTGAAGCCCCTCGGAGATCTTTCGCTAGTGCAGTTATAAATGGACAGATTAATATTCATTGAAAGTGGCTCAGGGAGTGGAGTGAATAGAGCAGAGGGGTTGGGACTTACCCAGCTAGGAGGATTGTACATGGAAAATCCATCTATGGACTTGATACAAAGAAATTCCTCTTCTTCCCCTTTGAACAGTTCGACCAATATTTTGGCCAGAGCGGCGGGGGTATCCGGACCCTTCCAGCCGCAGCGGGAGGCGTCATCCTCCCCATTGTAGTGCCACGTGGGAAGCCCTCTGTATTGGAGTGGCTGAACCCCCCATACTATGGAAGTCGCCATTACCTCGACTATTGATATTCCGGACTGGGCGAGCATCCTTATCTTGCTCATGAGTTGACAAACTTCCGTACTATCTTCCTCCTCGAGGCTCCGAGGGCGCCAGTTGTGGAGTTTCTTCGAAGGAACACTTGTGAACTCAGGAAGACCCCTCCGAACTAGGTCAGGAAGTGCGACGTCCTCAATATAGAACCATTCAGAAGGCCACTCTTCGGATGCCTTCTTTGGTGTGCCGGCCAGGTATCCGGTCTCGGGATGCGCCATATTTCGGCTTCGACCACTTCAAATATTGATCCCTCGTGATTGCGCGGGACGAGACAGAATAGCTTTCTCCACAATTCAAAATGGGCCTCGCAACCCAAGAATAGCTCGCAAAGAGCGACGTAACCCGCGATATGCAAGATGGAGGCAGGAGTGAAGTTATGCAGTTGGAGGCCATAATACTCCAGAAGCCCTCGGAGGAACAGATGAATTGGAAATCCGACACCTCTTAGCAAATAAGGGACGAAGCACAGTCGTCCCCCCCCCCCAGATGGACTGGGGAAGCTCTCCGCCTGGGCCCCGTCATTGGAGGAGGTCAACCCCGCCCGAACAGGGACCAGATCCACGGGGGGCAAGAAATCCCTGTGTTTGCAGCTTCACTAGCTGACTGTGGGATACAGAACATTTCCCCCAATCGCCTTTTTCTGGGACGCTGGGACGGGAGGAGCTGTGAGTGCTATCCATGTTGGAATGGTCTTTCCTAGCAAGCTCTAAGGTTTTTCCGCGTGGTGCTGAATGGATCTGAGATCCAATCTCTTTAAATAGACATTCTCCTTACAAGGCCGGGGTGTTATGTGTAAAAACACCCTGACCTCTCGCATTCGCTCGACACGTGGAAGCTGAAGTTGTTGATAAACAGAAGCCGAGGGGTGCGACATTAAATGGAAAGTCGAATACATCACTTTGAAGTCATAGGAGGAGGAACCCGCCTTGCAATGCCGAAGATTATATGCGCGCCGGACACCTCGTCATTGGCGTCGGTTGGAGACTCTTGAGGAGTCTGGACTAAGGGTCCTCGGGCGTCCGGCCTGTTAGCCATGGGCCGGACTGATGGGTTGTGAAGATACAAAGACCGAAGTCTCTACCCTTTTCCAGATGGGACTCTCCTTGGCATGGAAGGCAAGCTTGGCGACAAAATATGAAGATTCCTTTCTCTGTAACCGACTTTATGTAACCCTAGTCCCCTCTGGTGTCTATATAAGCAGGAGGGTTAGGTCTGTAGAGACAACACAATCATAATCCTAGTCAGACAGGCTAGACTCCTAGGGTTTTAGCCATTACGATCTCGTGGTAGATCAACTGTTGTAATACTCATACTCATCAAGATCAATCAAGCATGAAGTAGGGTATTACCTCCATAGAGAGGGCCCGAACATGGGCAAACATTGTGTCCCCAGTCTCCCGTTACCATCGACCTTAGACGCACAGTTCGGGACCCACTACCCGAGATTCGCCGGTTTTGACACCGATAATGGGGTGTGGTGGCGACCACGTTGCGGTAGCTTGAACAGGGAGGCGACCAGGGGGAACGAGCTGGTCTGGCTGGGTCGGCCCAGGTGGGTTAGGTCCAGGGGGCAGGGGCCTTTTCCTTTTTTTGGTTTCTTTTTGGCTTTACTTTATTTTAGTTTTATAAAATATAAGACTAGTACAAATTTATCATTATAAATTATTCTATTGCCACATTAAGTTTTAGCATTTAAATGGGTAGTTTCTATTTTTTTAATAAAATAAAAAGCATTTAAATAATTGGTTTAGCCACTATTTTAAATACTTTAGCGCATTTAAACACTTTGCAAAAATGTTGGTTCAATACCAATATTAACAAATTAATATTTGCCACATGATGAACATTTTAGTTTTCATGTTTGGGAATTTTTGAATTTCACTTTAATTTCAATGTGAATTCAGATGGGATTTGAAAATAGATAGAATCATGGATGATCAACATTGCTTTAGCAAAATGATTAGCTTAATCATAGAGGTTAATGTAGCTCACTAATACAGGGTGGTACACTATGGCCGGGTAGCCCAACCACCAAACAACACACAATGACACAATGAGTAGAATGGACCATTTGAGGCCAAATTTTTGCTACCACAAATGTACAACTAGAACCTATACACAATTGCCCGGTACTACTTCCAAGTTGCTAACATGATCATATTATTTTGTAGCCATGTTAACCATTCATTAAATTTGTTTGTTTTGGTGTGTATTTCTCCATGATTCAGGGGGTTTAAGTTCTGGTCAGTGCCCACTTCTGTTTCTGTGATGGACACCCAAATCGGAAGGTATATAAACTTGGATTGAGGGAATTAGAGAATAGAGAGCAATGGGATAGGAAAAGCTCACGAGAATGCTGGTACAATTTCCCTGGGAAAAGAAAAGGGAACTTTGAAGGAAATATGCCCTAGAGGCAATAATAAAGTTATTATTTTATATTTCTTTATTCATGATAAAGGTTTATTATTCGTGCTATAACTGTATTGATCGGAAACCTTAATAGATGTGTGAATACATAAACAAACACTGTGTCTCTAGTGAGCCTCTACTAGACTAGCTTGTTGATCAAAGATGGTTAAGGTTTCCTAACCATGGACATGAGTTGTCATTTGATAACGAGACCACATCATTAGGAGAAGAATTAAATGCACTGGAGGTCCTAAAAGGTTCATCGAGGTGTCACTTTAGTCCTAATTCTTCCAAAATGCACCTTTAGGTCCTAATTCTTTAGTAAGTGGTTCACCTGAGGTCCTTTTTTCACGAGTGCTCGTTGACCAGCCCGCGTGGCACGTTGACCCATGCCACGTCGACAAAGGGCCCAACTGGCTGGTGAGAAAAATACATTGGTGATCCTAAAAGTTTCTGAGCAGTGTCATTTAGCCCTACTTTTTTCAAAACGCACGTTTACGTCCTAATTCTATAGTAAGTAGTTCATTCGAGGTCCTTTTTTGCACGATTATTCTATAGCTTGTGGAGGAGGCAATGTTGCCGACGCTGCTGCAACGCTCCTCATGTCACCCGCTTCCCTGCCGAGGAGCTTGCTGCCAAGCCATGGTGATGGTATGGGCGCGCGCACGTGAGTGAGAGAGAGAGAGAGAGAGAGAGAGAGAGAGAAAGAGAGAGCGATTAGGTAGGGGTTGGGGAATGTCAAGAGGGGGGTTACAAGGGGCTTTCTGTAAAAAAAAAGAGCAACCACAACGGCCTCTAAGTTGACATGACATGGGTCAATGCATCACGCAAGCAGGTCAGCGCTCGCGTGAACCACTTACTATAGAATTAGGATCGAAACGTGCATTTTGAAAGAAGTAGGACTAAAGTGACACTGCCCAGAAACTTTTAGGACCTCCAGTGTATTTTTCTTGCTTGGCGGTTGGGCCCTCTATCGACGTGGCGTGGGTCAACGCGCCACATGCGCAGGTCAATGAGCGCTCGTGGAAAAAAGGACCTTGCATGAACCACTTACTAAAGAATTAGGACCTAAAGGTGCATTTTGGAAGAATTAGGACTAAAGTGACACCCCGACGAAACTTTTAGGACCTCTAGTGCATTTAACTCTTAGGATAATGATGTGATGGACAAGACCCATCCGTTAGCTTAGCATAATGATCGTTCAGTTTTATTGCTATTGCTTTCTTCATGTCAAATACATATTCCTTCGACTATGAGATTATGCAACTCTCGGATCTGGGAGGAATGCCTTGTGTGCTATCAAGCGTCTAGCGTGGCTGGGTGATTATAAAGATGCTCTAGAGGTATCTCGAAGGTGTTTGTTGAGTTGGCATAGATCGAGATTAGGATTTGTCACTCTGAGTATCGGAGAGGTATCTCTGGGCCCTCTCGGTAATACACATCATAAGAAGCTTTCCAAGCAAAGTGACTAATAAGTTAGTTGCAGGATGATGTATTACGGAACGAGTAAAGAGACTTGCCGGTAATGAGATTGAACTAGGTATGAAGATACCGACGATCGAATCTCGGGCAAGTAACATACTGATGAACAAAGAGAATAACGTATGTTGTCATAACAGTTCGACCGATAAAGATCTTCGTAGAGGTAATATGTTGTTCCCTTTGTCATTGGTATGTTACTTTCCCGAGATTCGATCGTCGGTATCATCATACCTAGTTCAATCTCGTTACTGGCAAGTCTCTTTACTCGTTCCGAAATGCATCGTCCCGCAACTAACTCATTAGTCACATTGCTTGCAAGGCTTATAGTGTTGTGCATTACCGAGAGGGCCCAGAGATACCTCACTGATAATCGGAGTGAAAAATCCTAATCTTGATCTATGCCAACTCAACAAACACCATCGGAGACACCTGTAGAGCATCTTTATAATCACCCAGTTATGTTATGACCTTTGATAGCACACTAAGTGTTCCTCCGGTATTCGGGAGTTGTATAATCTCATAGTCATAGGAACATGTATAAGTTATGAAGAAAGCAATAGCAATAAACTAAACGATCATAGTGCTAAGCTAACAGATGGGTCTTGTCCATCACATCATTCTCTAATGATGTGATCCCGTTCATCAAATGACAACACATGTCTATGGTTAGGAAACTTAAGAATCTTTGATTAACGAGCTAGTCACGTAGAGGCATACTAGGGACACTCTGTTTGTCTATGTATTCACACATGTACTAAGTTTCCGGTTAATACAATTCTAGCATGAATAATAAACATTTATCATGATATAAGGAAATATAAATAACAACTTTATTATTGCCTCTGGGGCATATTTCCTTCAGTATCCTACTTGCACTAGAGTCAATAATCTAGTTCACATCGCCATGTGATTTAACACTAATAGTTCACATCACCATGTGATTAGTTCATGTCGCCATGTCACTAATACCCAAAAGGTTTACTAGAGTCAATAATCTAGTTTACATCGCTATGTGATTAATAAGGTGTGATCATGTTTTGCTTGTGAGAGAAATTTAGTCAACGGGTCTGCCACATTCAGAGACGTATGTATTTTGCAAATTTTCTATGTCTACAATGCTCTGCACGGAGCTACTCTAGATAATTGCTCCCACTTTCAATATGTATCTTGATCGAGACTTAGAGTCATCCAGATCGGTTTCAAAGCTTGCATCGACGTATCTCTTTACGACGAACTCTTTGTTACCTCCATAACTGAGAAACATTTCCTTATTCACTAAGGATAATTCTGACCGCTGTCCAGTGATCCATTCCTGGATCACTATTTTACCCTCTTGCCAAACTCATGGTGAGGTACACAATAGGTCTGGTACACAGCATAGCATACTTTATAGAACCTATGATTGAGGCATAGGGAATGACTTTTCATTCTCTTTCTATTTTCTGTTGTGGTCGGGTTTTGAGTCTTTACTCAACTTCACACCTTTACAACACAGGCAAGAACTCCTTCTTTGACTGTTCCATTTTGAATTACTTCAAAAACTTGTCAAGGTATGTACTCATTGAAAAAACTTATCAAGCGTTTTGATCTATCTCTATAGATCTTGATGCTCAATATGTAAGCAGCTTTACCGAGATTTTTCTTTGAAAAACTCCTTTCAAACACTCCTTTATGCTTTCCAGAAAAATTCTACATTGTTTCTGATCAACAATATTTCATTCACATATACTTATCAGAAAGGTTGTAGTGCTCCCACTCACTTTCTTGTAAATACAGGCTTCACCGCAAGTCTGTATAAAACTATATGCTTTGATCACACTATCGAAGCGTATATTGGATCGCTGGAGCTTGCACACTTTGTTAGCACCTTTAGGATTGACAAAACCTTCTTGTTGCATCGTATACAACTCTTCTTTAAGAAATCCAGTAAGGAATGTAGTTTTGATATCCATTTGCTAGATTTCATGAAATGTGGCAATTGCTAACATGATTCGGACAGACTTTAAGCATCGATACGAGTAAGAAAATGTCATCGTAATCAACATCTTGAACTTGTCGAAAACTTTTTGCGACAATTCGAGCTTTGTAGATAGTAACACTACTATTAGCGTCCGTCTTCCTCTTGAAGATCCATTTATTCTCGATGGCTTGCCGATCATCGGGCAAGTCAACCAAAGTCCATACTTTGTTCTCATACATGGATCCCATCTCAGATTTCATGGCCTCAAGCCATTTTGCAGAATCTGGGCTCATCATCGCTTCCTCATAGTTCATAGGTTCGTCATGGTCAAGTAACATGACTTCCAGAACAGGAATACCGTACCACTCTTGTGCGGATCTTACTCTGGTTGACCTACGAGTTTCAGTAGTAACTTGATCCGAAGTTTCATGATCATCATCATTAGCTTCCTCACTAATTGGTGTAGGAATCAATGGAAACAATTTCTGTGATGGACTACTTTCCATTTCGGGAGAAGGTACAATTACCTCATAAAGTTCTACTTTCCTCCCACTCACTTCTTTCGAGAGAAACTCCTTCTCTAGAAAGGATTCATTCTTAGCAACGAATATCTTGCCTTCGGTTCTGTGATAGAAGGTGTACCCAACAGTCTCCTTTGGGTATCCTATGAAGACACATTTCTCCGATTTGGGTTCGAGCTTATTAGGTTGAAGCTTTTTCACATAAGCATCACAACCCCAAACTTTAAGAAATGACAACTTGGGTTTCTTGCCAAACCACAGTCCATATGGTGTCGACTCAACGGATTTAGATGGTGCCCTATTTAACGTGAATGCAGCTGTCTCTAATGCATAACCCCAAAACAATAGTGGTAAATCAGTAAGAGACATCATAGATCGCACCATATCTAATAAAGTACGGTTATGACGTTCGAACACACCATTATTCTGTGGTGTTCCAGGTGGCGTGAGTTGTGAAACTATTTCACATTGTTTCAAATGAAGACCAAACTCGTAACTCAAATATTCGCTTCCACGATCAGATCGTAGAAACTTTATTTTCTTGTTATGATAATTTTCCACTTCACTCTGAAATTCTTTGAACTTTTCAAATGTTTTAGACTTTATGTTTCATTAAGAAGATATACCCATATCTGCTCAAATCATCTGTGAAGGTTAGAAAATAACGATGCCTGCCGCTAGCTTCAACACTCATCGGACCGCATACAACAGTATGTATTATTTCCAACAAGTTTGTTGATCGCTCCATTGTTCCGAAGAATGGAGTCTTAGTCATCTTGCCCATGAGGCATGGTTTGCAAGAATCAAATGATTCATAATCAAGTGATTCCAAAAGCCCATCAACATGGAGTTTCTTCATGTGCTTTACATCAATATGACCTAAACGGAAGTGCCACAAATATGTTGCACTATCATTATCAACTTTGCATATTTTTGCATCAATATTATGAATATGTGTACCATAACAATCGAGATTCAATAAACCATTTATATTAAGTGTATGACCATAGAAGGTTTTATTCATGTAAACAGAACAACAATTATTCTTTGACTTAAATGAATAACCGTATTGCAATAAACATGATCCAATCATATTCATGCTCAACGCAAACACCAAATAACATTTATTTTGGTCCAACACTAATCTCGAAGGTATAGGGAGTGTGCGATGGTGATCTTATCAACCTTGGAATCATTTCCAACACACGTCGTCACTTTGCCCGTAACTAGTCTGTGTTCATTCTGCAACTCCTGTTTTTAGTTACTACTCTTAGCAACTAAACAAGTATCAAATACTGAGGGATTGCTATAAACACTAGTAAAGTACACATCAATAACATGTATATCAAATATACTTTTGTTCACTTTGCCATCCTTCTTATCCGCCAAGTATCTAGGGCAGTTCCACTTCGAGTGACCATTTCCTTTGCAGTAGAAGCACTCAGTTCTAGGCTTGGGTATAGCTTTGGGCTTCCTCATGGGAGCAGCAACTTGCTTGCTATTCTTCTTTGAAGTTCTTTCTTTCCCTTTGCCCTTTTCTTGAAACTAGTGGTCTTGTTAACCATCAACACTTGATGCTATTTCTTGATTTCTACCTTCGCCGATTTCAGCATCGCGAAGAGCTTGGGAATTACTTTTGTCATCCCTTGAATATTATAGTTCATCACTAAGTTCTAATAACTTGGTGATAGTGACTAGAGAACTTTGTCAATTACTATGTTATCTGGAAGATTAAATCCCACTTGATTCAAGCAATTGTAGTACCGAGACAATCTGAGCACATGTTCACTGGTTGAGCTATTCTCCTCCATCTTGTAGGAAAAGTACTGTCAGAGGTCTCATACCTCTCGACACGGGCATGAGTATGAAATACCAATTTCAACTCTTAGAAAATCTTATATGCTCTGTGGCGTTCAAAACGTTTTTGAAGTCCCAGTTCTAAACCGTAAAGCATGGTGCACTAAACTATTAAGTATTCATCATACTGAGCTTTGTCAAACGTTGTTCATAACGTGTGCATCTGCTTCTGCAATAGGTCTGTCACTTAGCGGTGCATCAAGGACATAATTCTTCTGTGCAGCAATGAGGATAATCCTCAGATCATGGACCAAGTCCGCATCATTGCTACTATCATCTTTCAACTTATTTTCTCTAGGAACATATCAAAAATAAACTAGAAGCTACATCGCGAGCTATTGATCTACAACATAGATATGAAAATACTATCAGGACTAAGTTCATGATAAATTAAAGTTCAATTAATCATATTACTTAAGAACTCCCACTTAGATAGACATCCCTCTAATCATCTAAGTGATCACGTGATCCATATAACCTAAACCATGTCCGATCATCACGTGAGATGGAATAGTTTTCAATGGTGAACATCACTATGTTGATCATATCTACTATATGATTCACACTCAAACTTTCGGTCTCAGTGTTCCGAGGCCATATCTGCATATGCTAGGCTCGTCAAGTTTAACCCGAGTATTCTGCGTGTGCAAAACTGGCTTGGACCCGTTGTATGTGAACGTAGAGCTTATCACACCCGATCATCATGTGGTGTCTCGGCACGGCGAACTGTCGCAATGGTGCATACTCAGGGAGAACACTTATACCTTGAAATTTAATGAGAGATCACCTTATAATGCTACCTTCGTACTAAGCAAAATAAGATGCATAAAGGATAAACATCACATGCAATCAATATAAGTGATATGATATGGCCATCATCATCTTGTGCCTTTGATCTCCATCTCCAAAGCACCGTCATGATCACCATCGTCATCGGCTTGACACCTTGATCTGCATCGAAGCATCGTTGTCGTCTCACCAACTATTGCTTCTACGACTATTGCTACCGCTTAGTGATAAAGCAAAGCAATTACATGGCGATTGCATTTCATACAATAAAGCGACAATCATATGGCTCATGCCAGTTGCCGATAACTGTTACAAAACATGATCATCTCATACAACAATTTATATATCATCACGTCTTGACCATATCACATCACAGCAAGCCCTGCAAAAACAAGTTAGACATCCTCTAGCTACTTTGTTGTTGCAAGTTTTACATGGCTGCTACGGGCTTCTAGCAAGAACCGTTCATACCTACGCATCAAAACCACAACGATTTTTCATCAAGTTTGTTGTTTTACCCTTCAACAAAGAGCGGGCGTAGTCACACTCGATTCAACTAAAGTTGGAGAAACAGACACCCACTAGCCACCTGTGTGCAAAGCACGGGGTAGAACCAGATCTCATGAGCGCGATCATGTAATGTCGGTGCAGGCGCTTCATCCAACAATACCGCTTGAATATGACATCTTTGGTAAGTAGTATGACTATTGTCGCCCACAACTCTTTGTGTTCTACTCGTGCATATAACATCTACGCATAGACCTGGCTCGGATGCCACTGTTGGAGAACGCATTATTTCAAAAAAATTCCTACGATCACGCAGGATCTATCTAGGAGATGCATAGAAACGAGAGGGGAGAGTGTGTCTTGCGTACCCTCGTAGACCGAAAGCAGAAGCGTTAAGTAACGCGGTTGATGTAGTCGAACATCTTCTCGATCCAAATGATCAAGTACCGAACGCACGGCGCCTCCGCGATCTACACACGTTCAGCTCGGTGACGTCCCTCGAACTCTAGATCCAGCTGAGGCCGAGGAGAGTTTCGTCAGCACGACGGCGTGGTGACGGTGATGATGAAGTTACTAACGCAGGGCTTCGCCTAAGCACTACGACAATATGACCGAGGTGGAAAACTATGGAGGGAGCACCGCACACGGCTAAGAAATCAACTTGTGTGTCTATGGGGTGCCCCTGGCCACGTATATAAAGGAGGGGAGGGAAGAGGTGGCCAGCCCTAGGGGGCGCGCCAGGTGTGGGGAATCCTACTAGGAATCCCCAGTCCAAGAAGGATTTCCCTCCTCTTTCCTATTCCTAGCAGGAGAAGGAGGGAAGGAGGAGGAGGGGGGAAGGAAGGAGGGGGGCGCCGCCCCTCCTAGTTCAATTCAGACCAGCCCATGTGGGGGGGGGGTGTCGGTGTCAAAACCGGCGGATCTCGGGTAGGGGGTCCCGAACTGTGCGTCTAAGGCGGATGGTAACAGGAGGCAGGGGACATGATGTTTACCCAGGTTCGGGCCCTCACGATGAAGGTAATACCCTACTTCCTTCTTGATTGATCTTGATGATATGAGTATTACAAGAGTTGACTTACCACGAGACCGTAGAGGCTAAACCCTAGAAGCAAGCCTATGGTATGATTGTTGTTGTCCTACGGACTAAACCCTCCGGTTTATAGACAGGAGGGCAGGGAATTACAGTCGGTTACAAGGGAGGAGATCTACATATCCGTATTGCCAAGCTTGCCTTCCACGCCAAGGAGAGTCCCATCCGGACATGGGTCGAAGTCTTCAACCTTGTATCTTCATAGTCCAACAGTCCTGCCGAAGGATATAGTCCGGCTGTCCGAGGACCCCCTAATCCAGGACTCCCTCAGTAGCCCCTGAACCAGGCTTCAATGACGATGAGTCTGACGCGCAGATTGTCTTCGGCATTGCAAGGAGGGTTTCTCCTCCGAATACTCTATAGAAGATTTTGAACACAAGAATAGTGTCCGGCTCTGCAAAACAAATTCCACATACCACCGTAGAGAGAATAATATTTACACAAATCCAATCTGCTGACACATTCTGTAGCGTGACATCACACCACGACCTGGTCATTATTCGAACCGTTTTTCACAACCAGCCACGGCACATATCACGAGGCGGTTTTCTTGGCACGTCTTGTCGAAGCAGAGATCGTGTCCCCTTATCACGGGATTCTCATCAATACGGGTGTGGGTAACCCAACCGCACCTTCAATTACGGCGCTAGGGGAATAAGCGAGTTTACCAGGTAGGTGGGGAGGCGCATAGCTTCTTCCGCCCTTATAAAGGGACAAGGATTCACCCACGCCTTCTTCCTCCTTGCTCATCCATTCTTGCGCACTCAAGCTCCAGCACCCAAGTTCGCGTTTTTCTCCTCAAACCACTCCAAGCATGTCCGGAGCGGGAGGCAAGTGGATGGTCTCCTCCATTACGGAGGAGAACATCACAAAGCTTCTGAGGAGCTGGATATCGGCATGGATATCGCATCAGCTGCCGGATGTGGGGCGAATCATCCCTACTCCGAACCCCATGAGAGGTGGTTTTCCTTACCCGCCGTCCAGCGGACTGGGATTTCCCCTCCACCCGTTTGTCCGCGGGCTCATGTTTTACTACAGGCTAGACTTTCACGATCGGCCCCAATTTCATCCTCAACATCTCGGCGTTTATAAATCGGTATGCGAAACCTTCGTCGCATCAAGCCCCGCCGACTGTGGCTGAAGACCTTCAATGTTAAACCGAAGGTGGTGGTCGGCCAGCAAGCGGAGTGTGGAGGCGCCATGGTGGGAAAAATGCCCAACGTCACCTGGCTCGAAGGCTCATATGTCGAGACCATAAAGGGGTGGCAATCCGGGTGGTTCTACATCACCGAGTCGCGCGACACCAACTGGGTGGCGGCCCCCGAATTTTGATCCGGAATCCCCACGCGGCTCACCTCCTGGAAAGAGAAGGGCCTATCCTGGGGTTCCCCGGTAGAGCTGACCGGACTCCAGACATGCATCAAAAACATGATGAGCAAGAAAATCAAGCTCATCCATGTGGTCCAAGTCATGCTCTTCCGCCGGATCCTCCCGTGTCAAAGACGGGCATTCCATTTGTGGGAGTTCGACCCGGCCGAGCACCAAACGCTGCGAGAGCTCTTCGACACGACACACAAGGACGTCTGGAAGGTGCTGTTCAAGGGTGCTGAGGTACCTCCTCCCCTTACCGAGGACCGCGGACTCAACGCAAAGCGCCCTGCCAATCCGGTAAGTCTTTGATATTTCATAAGATGTTCATTTTCCCCAGCTTGACCATGCGCGGGATATAAGCCTCCACGCTATTTAACAGGACTGGGTAGAGGCAGTGAGCGGATCGATTATCCGGGCCCCTGCCGAAGATCCAGCAGATGCTCTCCTAACGGAGATCTGGTTCGGCGCTATATGAGTCTTAAGCGAAGAAGGCCAAGAAGAAGGCCACGGGGACCAGGAAGGGTCTCCGACGCAAGGTTATATCGGACTCATCGTCCGAAAACACCAAGGCGCACTCCTCCCACGAGAACGAGGAGGAGGAAGAGGAAAGTCCCCCCCCCTGCCGGGGGAGACAAGAAAAGGAAGGCCGCCCCATCCGGGGAGGCCGAAGGGTCCAAGAAGGGAAGGACCCTCCTCCCGGACTGCTCCATGACGGCTGCCTGTAGCGACGGTGAGTGGTTGCCCAGGGACAAGCCCCTGGCGAAGTCGTAAGTATCCGGATACCATAATAATTCTTGGTACGTCTTATTGTAATGTTTCTTATCACACTACGCGTGATTATGCAGCCCCTCCCGAGCCCACATCGACGTATCTTCGTCGGATGATTCTTTGGGCCCGTCGGACCTGAACAGCGATTCACTTCCGACCGCCTCCTCCCCTCGCCCTACGGACAACGTCGAGGTGTTGTCTCAAAGGGCACCGAACCGAGGGGAGGTAGTCCTGGAGGTGCCTCGAGGCGACATCCTGGACACTGGGCGCAAGGGGAGCAAGACTCCCATGGGCTCCGATGACGGGGGCAGCAAATTCGGCCCCCGGCCGAATACTACGCCGGAACCTCCAGTGGTTCCGGACTCTGTCGGGCGACCCCTCGCTAAGAGGGGCAAGCCGCCTGTGCCGATGGCCTCTGTCCATCCAGAGGCATCGAACAACTTGCTGGAAGTGCTTCGTGGCGCTTCCATCTACAAAGAGCACTGCACTATCATGAGTGTGGTGGTCGAGAAGGTTCAGTCCGCCAAGAGCGAACTGACAAAGCCTGTACCAGCCTCCTAACAGGCTTTGAGGTAAGTAACCAGATTATAAGGGAATATTACCGCATAGACAGTAGCCCCAGATGCTCTGTTTGGCGTTTGTGAAGAAGGGCCGAATAGAGGATCAAATAATAACCGCAGGAGTCTAATTGGAATATGTATATGTGTATATGCAGGCTTCGCTGCTGGCCGCTGCCGCACGTACTGCAGAGGTCGCCGCACTGAAGCAGGACCTTGAGCGGTCCAAGGAAGAGCTTGGCCTTACCAAGAGGCAGCTCAAAGAGAACAAAGGTAAGTGATACCCCGTCTGTCTATTATAAAGAAAAATTTTGTTTTGGAATAATAGGATCGCCATGAATTGTGCTAGGTGCCACGACCGAAGTGGCGGCCCTGAAGAAGGCGCTATCCGAGGCCGAAGACAAAGCGGCCAAGGCGCATCGGCGAAAAAGCAAGAAGCCCGAGTAGGCGAGGTGCAGCAAAACTCCATGCTCTCGCCAAAAACACGAGTCCTTGGGCGTGACTCTAAGGCATAAGGTCCGAGCTTGCGAAGGCCCTCAGCGCCTAACACGCCAAGGCGAAGCCCAAAAGGCCCTCCGGAAATTGAGGTGGTTAAGAAGATAGCGGCGGGTAAGGCATTCATTATGCAATACAAGCATGTTAAGAAACTTTCTTTTTACTTACCGAGTTGGAGCTCTCCGGAGGCGTTCGTAGATCTACCCCGCGATGTGTCGGATGCGCGGAGTTCTACCGGGCTGAGGAGGGAGCTCGGCGGAGAAGTTGTTCTGGTCTCGATATCTTTGGGACCGAACACCCGATGCCCTAGGCGACCAGTGAAAACAGCTGGTCGAGCTCCACAAAGCGGCGAACAGGCCATGAAGGTCTTATAGTCCGGATGTGGCTGGCGAGCCCGTGCCTGATAGCTACTTCGGTCTCGTGAGGCGGCTTGTGAATGCCTGCCCACGGCTTGAAGTCATAAAGAGGTCTGTCTACATCGAGGGTGCGTGCAGGGCTTTTGCACAGGCGAAGGTGCCTTTGGCGAAGCTGGGCCTTGAAAAGCTGGTGAAGGAGGGGCCGCCGGAAGGCAAGGAGCATCGCCACCCCGAAATGTATTATAACAATGTCCTGAAGGGTGCTCGCTTTGTGGCGGATGAATGTGCGAAGGATGTAATATTTGAATAAATGTACTCATGCGATCATGTAATATGAAACGAGTTCATTTGCGCTATGCAACACTTGTGAATTTAAAATAGTACCTTCTATGCGACCGTTTATAAAATCTGAGAGTTGGCCAGTCGTCGGCTTGTGCCCCCATGTAACTAGTATTGGGGTGTTCGGGATAAATCTGAGCACTCTTTATCCCAATTTTGGGTCCTTGAGGAGGTGTTCAGTATAGCGAACGAGCAATCGTACTATAAGGCTTTATCACTCTCCTTAGCAATAGAAGTCTAAAATTTAAATTTTGTGAAGCCCTAGTATTAGGATGGCGAATTTGGGGCGCTATATCGCCTAAGTCGGGCAAGGCTGACTCCTCGCCGAAGCGTAAAAAGTCTTTAAGGACTTGAGACCTCTCGAACAGCGACCAGCTCTCGCCTCATCATGACAGTCGGTTTCGGCTTTCTCTCTTGAGGTGCTCGTCCGGAAGAAGCGGGACACAATCACGATAGTTCTCCAGCGCTACCTTAGCGATATTGCGGGCGTAAGGTACCAAAACATGGGAGCCGTGCAAACCCAACCATTGACCCAAGACATGATTCGGAGCTGATGCATATAATGCTATAAGTTCGGGGTGCCGCACTGTCGAAAGTGTTCGGACTTCTCACGCCGTATATATGGGGTATACTGAATCCCCTGGCGTACTGGTCATACCAGAATGTACGGGTGCAATTTTTCGTAAATAAACAAACAAGAGAAAAAAGAAAGGGTAATGCAATAATAGACTAATGATATGTATTATTATTTAAATAATATGTCGAAGCAGTAAGTGAGTGGCATCATTACATGGACCAAAAGTGTTCCAAATAGAGCATGCTCCTGGACTTGGGGGTTTTGCAGGGTTGACTACAAGCATGAGAAAACACAAGGTCACTAGAGCAGAAATATGAGTTGCGATGAAAACACAAGTCTGGTCCAGAATGAAGAAGAGGCTAATGCACTCAAAATTTTCCAAAGAACATCACCATGAATTTGCATAAAGTTGGATGGCATGCTACTACTGATATACCATAATTTTGGTGGAGGCTCTAGGGAAATATTTAATTGGGTTGTAGTGCAAAAATGCCCACTGGACCAGAGAAGCAGAACAGGTGTAAAACTCAAAATAAGCAATGAAATAATTTTATTAATGCACATAATTGATTTAGAGACATCTCATGACATCTCCAAATTTTTGTTGAAATTTTAAGTGATTCCAACAAATGGTTGTAGTACAAACAGAGCTCCAAAAATTTAAAACAATCCATTTTAATGAATAAAGCTCAGGATGAAATAATCTAATAAATAAATCCACTGGTTAAGAAAATGTTATAATGAGCTGGCATAGAAGTCCAATATATTTTGGAAAGCTCCACTTGGGAAAAAAATACAAAACTCCTTAACAATAGAAGAAGAGTTCTGAAAATCCACAGAAAAAAAAATTTAAAACTCCTGGCAAAAATTTTACTATCAAAAACTTGGCCAGAAAATTTGGGGTGTTACAACTACTACCCCCCTTAAGAAAAATCTCGTCCTCGAGATTTGCTGAGAGTTAAAATTAAATGAATAAGAATTAAAACGAAAGCGGCCACAGTGAGAGCAATAAGTGAAGCAAAAATACAGTGTGGGATACTGGCGCGGTGTGGGGGAAAAATCCACGGTTTTGGGGAAAAACTAGCGATTTCTACACTGGACAAAATTTAGAATAAATTCTAAATCTCAAAATACGTTGGTCGCACCCGAGTGCACAGTGCTCTCTCTGGTGTTGGTGGACCCGGGCCTGATCGGCCTCTTCTCCTTCCTCCGGCTCCTTCTTCTTCCTCTCTCCCGTGCGTTCTCCCGCGCTTTCTCCACCGGCGACGCCTAGCGCGTAGGGCACCTAGGCCGTACCGCGGTAGTGCACGGCGCGCTAGCTACCGGTGCAGCATGCACTCACCTCGAGGCAGTCGCTGTCGGCCTGCTTTCATGGTTGCCTCCGAACACCGGCCAGTCAGGCGACAGCGGCCCTGGTGGACCTCGCCCACCGTACACCGAGCTCGGGCTTATAAAATGACCGCGGCGTTCTCCTCTTCTCCCTCACACCTGGCCTCGCTCCTCCTTCTCTCTCCTTCTCCTCTGTTTCCGTTGGCGGAGCTCGAGGCAGGCGCTAATGGCGGAGGTGGTGCGGGCTGAGTGCGTGATCCTGCTGTGCGGAGGGCTGGCAGCGGTCTTTGGGGCTCTCGGTGCTCTGTCTGATGCCGCTGCTTTCGGTTGCTGGCTCTCCATGGTGGCGGTGACCACGATGAGTAGGTGGGGTGTGTCGGGTGATAACTGTTGTCCGGAGGTGCTTAGTTAGACGCAACACAGTTGCAAAATTTTGCAAGCAGTGTATGTGTTCCGAGTAATTGTGGTTGTGAGTCTGCTGTCGTGGTGCTGTGTGAAATAAATGATCTATATCATGAGAAAATATACGATGCGGCAACTCAGGGAAAAGAAATCTCACTCCGGGATTTCTTGCGAGGGAAAACAGTAATACATTAGAGTCCAAAAGCGACAGAGCTTCTTACATTAATGATTTACTCGCTGCAAAACTCGGGGTACTAAGCATAAGTTACAACACATAAATAAAAATTGCGACAATAAATACAGCAGTGCATCTAAATTGAAAACGGTAACTGGACGGGGTCCTGAGAAAACGTTTCCGGTACAAGGATACACTCTTCTTCTATCGGAGGGAGTGGATTGAACAGTCGATGAATGCGCCTCTCCTGGTCGGGCCTTAGTGATCAGCCGATGGCGATCTGAGGATTTAAATCCGCGAGGCTTTGCAGATAACCCATCACATGTTGGGTTAAGCGTTCTTGGCGATAGCGTATTGGGCGAGGTTGGCCAAGGCTGGGTCTCTCTCAATCGTCCACTGGAAAGATGTTACTCCCGGGTGCTTTGCGGCTTGGAAAAAATAATACCCTCGTTATTTGGCATAGGGTACCGCGAATCGAAAGCGACAAGCGCTTCATATGCAGCAGCTTCTATGGCCATGTCTTGAGGTTGGCATAGATTTCCCCACGAAGGAGACTTCGTGGGGTCTTGGTTTAGTTTCTGGGCGGGATGTGCGGCTGCCCAATATCTCGAGGTGGAAGGGTGATCCTTGATTTGAACAGCTCGTCTTTGGGGTGGCTGGGTAGCGCCCATGGTCTCTGACTAAAATCCCACAATATCTTGACAAAACTACCTGGGGTAGCATCTGGAGTCCTCAGATAAATACTAGGGCTCGGCATGGCAAGAAATGGTTGTGGGAATGGTGCACAAGGTGAGGGGTGCTTGGCAAGGTCACTCGGTGGCCCTTTTTATAGCACCGGGGCTGGGTCTTTTACCGTGGTAAAAAGTAAAGAATCGGCCGGCTCAGCTCGAGGTCAACCACAAGCACACACATCTTACTAAAGTGACGTATCACTGTGGGGGTTGTCGGGGCAGTTTTTGGTGGTTGCGCCAAGGATAGAGAAATCACACTGCATGCTAATACATCCATGCAAGACTACTATATAAAATAGGCATACGATGCGGGCTGCGTTAATTTAAGGGATCACAGGATTACAAGCGAGGATACTGGGACTCGCCACTACTCAGTGTCTCGGTCTGCCGTTTACATCAGCGGGCGTCCTTGTGGATGTCGAGGCTTCACCACAGTTCTCACCGTCGAATTTCTTTGGAGAGGGCTGAGGAGCTGCAGGCTCTGGTAGTGATGATGACCATCGCGGGATTGTTGACCACAACCCGTTGGAGTGTGCTCCGGAGGCGACAAGCATACAGGGTCATCAAAGCACCTTGGGCGGCGGTGGGGCTGACCTCGGGGTCTCGATCGGTTGTCCAAACAACACGACTGGGTTGTCGGCGTTGGGCTCGATCTCCTCCATCGCTGGGGCTCGACGAACCAGCTCTCCACGAGCTGCAATCAGATCAATGGTGATTTGATCGAATAGGTCCTCTAGTGCACTTACATAGCGCACTAGGTGCAGCAATGTGGGGTCCATCTCGTGATCTCCTTTGGCAACTTGGGGTGGTCTACCATACCCTTCACGTCTGGGGTAGTAGTGGAACGAGCGACGATTAACTACAGGCGACAGGTGCACGAGATGAACTATAGCCTCTCGAGCAGCTAGTTGGATGGCTTGTGGCTCAAAGGAAGTAGTTCTTCGGTGAACTGTAAAGGCGCTCGGGTGCAGACCCCTACCGTAGATATGTCTGATGGCCCGGAATTGATGGCTCTCACCTCTTATGGGTCCTTGGTACACAACATATTCGGAATTGGTTCTTCTAGCATAACACGACGGGTAAGGTTTGCAGTATGGTCACAAAACCTCCAAGGTTGGTTCTGTAGTCTCATGGTGCACTCGGGACCAGGCATTGTGGCTTGGTTTTGGGGTAGCGGCTGTGCTGGGCTGGGTTGAGGCGAGCGCGTCCCTTTTATAGAAAAAAAGGGACGGAGTCTTCCTTCGCACGCTTGCGAATGAGACACCTTTGGTGCTGATCACTGGTGGGTGATAGAAGGGCTAGTTGATAGGTTGGCACCGACTGTCAAAAAGCGTCGGGTCACTGTGTGGCTATCTTGCATGGGAAGCTTGGCTGGGGTTTTGGTTATGGCTCGGTGGGTTATTAGCCTAACTCCATTGACCTGGCTAAGATAGGATTAGCTAATGGTCAGCCTGGCTCTGATACCAAGTCTGTGGCGACCGATTTTCCGGGTGTTAATCCCAGAAAAATGGCCCTTGTGCTTACTAGCCCCAGGATAACTGTTGGCTGATAAGGCACTAACTTGATACAAAAATCCAAGCAAAAATACAATTTATGTAGTACAAGACCATTCTGGCCTATGAGTACAACAAAGGATTCTAAAGGTTGGTGGCGGAAGCTGTTATGAAATATCCTCGTCTATGGGACTCCATTTCCCACAGGAACAGCTGACCAGGTTAACTCCTATCTTCGCGAGGCTGCGGTCTCTGTTGCTTAGGTTCCGGGGCTACCATCGCAACGCTCCTCTCCAAGCAAGAAATCTGGCCAAGACAATAGACAGGGACAAGCCAGTGAGTACCTTGAATGTACTCGCAAACAATATGAACACGGGTACAAAATGACAATGATGTGCTAAAAATATTTAATGCTCATGACGTCAGTCACAAAGATAAATAACTCTGATGCGTGCAAGCATGTAAATTATGAATATGCAGTAATACGATAGTATTAAGATTATGAAATAAATAACATAAAGGACCTCAAAGGAAATGCCACAATCGGGCGTCTGAGCGACACCGCATAAAGAGCTTTAAAAGAAATGCCTTAGTCGGGCGTCTTAGCGACACCGCATAAAGGGCTTTAAAAGAAATGCCACAATCGGGCGTCTTAGCGACACCGCATAAAGGGCTTTAAAAGAAATGCCATAGTCGGTTGTCTTAGGGACACCGCATAAAGGGCTTTAAACGAAATGCCACATTCGGGCGTCTTAGCGACACCGCATAAAGGGCTTATAAAATAAATAAGAACAATGCAGCGATCGAGGCGTCGGCGACACCACATAAAGGGCTTATAAATAACCAAGAATATCCAGGAGGTAGAACCATCCCAGGGATATTCGATCATATAATAAAATCATGGGTTAGTCAACAATAATAATAATAATCATAATTATCACGATCCACAATTTGTAATTTCAGTTAACAGTTTAACGGTTTAGCCTCAGAAGATCGACACTAAGACCGACACTTGACCCATCGGTGTAATCCTTAACCATGGACACGGCTATTCGAATAGGTTCAATCTCTGCGAGTGTGTACTCTTTACCCACGAGTAGCAGTTCCTTTAGTCCATCGGGACTAATTCCGTCTCTGATCTTTTTGTTGAAAACACACCTAACTTGCACACACCAGCTTAACTCACATGTATGCGGAATCACCCATGACACCTGTTAAGAAAAACTCTCGTGGGAGGCTACAACCTCGGCGTAACATGGGATCACAAAATTTATACGCTTCATAAGCTGAGGAGCTACCCCTTCGGCTGGCAAAACACCCATGCTCCGGACCGGTGGCATGACTACGGATGCCTCCGATATCTTCCACCACGGCCTCTCATGCGGTGTGTGCTAGGAAAGGGTTGACAACTTCTTGAACCGTATACTTGGTGTAGAGGCAGTGGTAGTCTGAAGCAAGTATGGGGATTCTTGGCACAAGACTCGATCTACGGAGTCGACTCGGGAGGTTGTAATATTTCTGCATGATTAGCATAACAATGCATATATTTCAAACAATAGATGGAAACATCACGCAACATATCCCTCATGCCATACGGACACGACCGTCTCGACGGAGGATTAGGGACAAGACCGTGTCTACCCAAGGCAGAGATCTTTCCTTCTTTCCTTCGGTATGCATGAAAGGCGATATAATGGTGATCTCCATCACAAATCATTGTCGATTTTTTAGCATAAACTCATTAATATGCACCCATAAATAGGATCACAACCTCACATAAAATGACGCATGTATATGTCGGGGTGGTGTTGCCACCGTGCTATGCAACACACACAAAAATTCACCAGGGTTCAAAATGCTTGCCTTGAGGTCATGGGAAGGAAGGGTGCATCCAAATCATCATGAAATCTTCAAAAATCCTATTTAAAAGGATATATTTGAATTAACACACACAAAATAAAAACAGCACAAAAAGTTGTTTTGAATTTTTTTCAAATAAATCTTAAAATAAACTAGACAATATTTGAGAGAGGTAGCAAAAAGAATCAATTCATTTGGAGTTGTATTTAAAAAGTTATAGACAGTCAAAGTTCTGGTCAAATCTGATTTTTAAAAATAAAACAGAAAAACAGAAAAAGCAGTTCGATTAATATCGTACACGCGTCGGCGTAATCTGGAAATCGCTTCCACTTACTCGCGTGGACCGTGCATGGTCACTCACGATGGGTCCTAGGTGGCCCACTAGTCAGGTTTGACTAGTCCGCCCTCCTTCTTCTCCCTCTGTCCCGGCGGAGGCGGGACTCGGCGACCGTCGCCCGTGACAGCGGCTCCTCGCGGGTTCGGAAGGTCGGGATGGACCCATAAGACCAGGCGGCCCTCTTGGTAGTCGCTGGGTCGGTGGGGACGGAGGAGCTGCCGCGGCGAGCTTCACGGCGGAGGAAAGCTTGGCGAAGTGGTTTTGGGCATGGTGGTTCTGATCGAAATGGAGTAGGGGATGTGATCACGGGAGGAAGGAAGGTTCTGGTGGAGAGAGTGGAGAGGGATTCCTGGTTCTTGCGGAATGGCCTGGTTAGTGGCGGCTGGAGTTGCGGAGAGGTTGAAGATGGCTGCTCCCCTCAATTGGCGGCTAGGGGGCACTAGCGAGGACGGTGTGAGGCTGGCTGCGTGCGGGTTTGAGCTTGGGGCCTCCTTATATAGCGTGGCTAGGTTGGCCCGGCGGCGGAGATAAAACGACAGCGAACCGGCGTTACTGTAGCAGCGAGGGGTCGTGGCGGCAGCGGGAGCTAGGGGACATGCTGCGGATGAGCACGTCTTGCTCACAAGGGCAGGTGGCGAGCAGGGGTGGCCGGCGGCGCCAACCACGGTCGGGGCACTGCTGGCGGCGGCAGCTAGCCGCCACGGCCATCTGGCGGTGGCTGTGGGGTGCCGAGGATGGTCGAGGTGGCGTGGCGGTGCAAGGGACACGGCGTCTTTGGTGGGTCCGGGTTTTGAGTGAGGGGTGTGACGCGGCGGCTCGGGCGCACGTGGGTGCCAAACACACGCTCTGGGCGCGGCAGAGCACGCCCGGGGTGTGCTCGACGAAATGCCAGGGCAGCCTAGAGAGTTCCAAACCACAAGGGAGTTAGCAGAAAGGGGTTATGGGCTAGGGCAAAACATTAGGACATGCTAGGTAGGTCAGGAGCTCAAGCTCACAATGTAAGCTTGAAATCATGCCAAATCTGATCATGCACACAGAGTGTTTGACAAAATGCCAAAGGCACCTAGGTAGCTCTTGGAGTGGCCAAATTCTCCAGATCAGTGTCTCTATGGATATAAGAGAGGGTGGTGAAGTTGATTTGCAAAAAGGAGAAACTAGCTAGTGCAAGTTATGCAAAACTTCAGTTCTGGGCAGTAAGTGAGTAGCATCATTACATGGACCAAAAGTGTTCCAAATAGAGCATGCTCCTGGACTTAGGGGTTTTGCAGGGTTGACTACAAGCATGAGAAAACACAAGGTCACTAGAGCAAGAAATAACAGAGTTGCAGTAGAAAACACAAGTCTGGTCCAGAATGAAGAAGAGGCTAATGCACTCAAAATTTCCAAAGAACATCACCATGAATTTGCATAAAGTTGGATGGCATGCTACTACTGATATACCATAATTTTGGTGGAGGCTCTAGGGAAATATTTAATTGGGTTGTAGTGCAAAAATGCCCACTGGACCAATGAAGCAGAACAGGTGTAAAACTCAAAATAAGCAATGAAATAATTTTATTAATGCACATAATTGATTTAGAGACATCTCATGACATCTCCAAATTTTGGTTGAAATTTGAAGTGATTCCATCAAATGGTTGTAGTACAAACAGAGCTCCAAAAATTTAAAACAATCCATTTTAATGAATAAAGCTCAGGATGAAATAATCTAATAAATAAATCCACTGGTTAAGAAAATGTTATAATGAGCTGGCATAGAAGTCCAATATATTTTGGAAAGCTCCACTTGGGAAAAAATACAAAACTCCTTAACAATAAAAGAAGAGTTCAGAAAATCCACAGAAAAAAAAATTAAAAACTCCTGGCAAAAATTTTACTATCAAAAACTTGGCCAGAAAATTTGGGGTGTTACAGTCGCTTTGTTGGCGGGTCCGCATTGCTATCTTCTTCAATCTCATGTAGGCATCATCATACGTATTCAAGCCCAGCCAGTCCGGAAGGCCGATCCCAATGGTGGAGAAGGGGTCTACCGGAACGGCCGCACTATTGTGGATGTTGTGCAAAATGATGGTGGCATCCGGCCGGAGGTATGCAAGCCAATCTTCATTGGCACCGACCCAGACCTATATATAAGACGGTGGGCGGCAGAGAAATTACGGGATGGAAATGGAATAACTAAGTACTACATGATCAAACTCCATTACTAACCTTCTCATCGGACAAAATTCGACTACCTCTCAACGTCGGCAACTCTAGGCGGAGTCAACGTGCAACCATGGCCAGGGAGCGGTGGACTGTTCGAAGGATTGTTCCATAGAAGAACCTTCTCCTCGAGGACGCATGGAAGACCAACAAGCATGGCCTTTTCCCAAGCCGTTTTAAGCTCCGTCTTGAAAAAGTTGGTGCAGGAAGCACCGAGTCTTGCGGCGAAGAGGACGTTGGAGCGGCGTGCAATTTCTCCCAGAGGATCGTCGTCCAAGGTCTCCCAGCCCTGATGAGGATGAGAACCGCCTGGCGAATCCATGGGAGCAGCCATGAACTACCTTCTCTCCGAGGGGAGGAAAACTGGCGAGGAGGAGATAAGAGCGTAGTAACCGCAGGGCGTCGTCCCTTCCAACTGTAGATCGTTCCTTCCAACTGTAGCGAAGGGGTGACGTTATTATTTACTACTAGTACTAGCATTATGGGACGTTATGGGATTGCATTATACTGTAAATAATAGCACTAGTAAGAAATTTTGGCACTAGCTAGTAGTTTTGGCATGGATTAAGAAATTTTGGGTATGTTTTGCTACTTTTGTACACACCAACTAGTGTCGAAAATGTCTTACATTATGTGGCGGAGATGCGATACTCGTCTTGTAGCAGTGCTAGTACTACTTTCTCAACTAGTAGTGCGAGGTACTACTAGTGCTATGTCTTATACTTCTAGTATAGTGCACCAGTTTTGAACTCTTGAATCTCAGGGCCAAGGAGCTACAATTGGAAGTGGAGGGTACTACTGTTCTCTAGAACCATCGATGTACTATCAATGCAGGGAAAGTACACCTGCGTAGTGGCCTAGTGGGTACTCTCGGTGCTCTATTCAGCCGCTCCTCTCACGTAGCTGGCCTACTCAGCCGCTCCTCTCACGCACACACTAGCAGCCTGCTTATCAGCGACGGTTACTGCAGGGGCAGAACATTTGAGTTATTTGATACAGCAAGACTAGTCTTTTCGCTTCCATTTGTGGAGGTGTAATGGATCTCGTCGAACTTTGTTAGTAGTTCCTTCTTTATGAATGAGATGAAGCAAAGCTTTTGCCTCCGTTTAAAAAAACACGTCAAGAGGGATTTCTTTTATAGTAGAGCCGATAATGGAGTGGAGTCCATCGTGCAACGCCACAAGCTATAGAGTAGTAGTAGAGCACTTTACGTCTGAGCCATATTGCACAGTTCCCAATGCCCCTTGAACTTTTCCGGCTCCTCGGGCTTAATTGGGGGCGCTAGTTTAAATATGCTACTAGCTGTTGAGGAAGCTGCAAGCGAGGTGCGGCTAGGGCGAACACATAAGCCACGAGATCTTGGGAAGGAAAACCAGTTCACGTGGCTAGGCTATCCGATGCACCCAAATTGTGGTGCCATACGTCCGTTGACTTCAAAACTCAAACTACCGTGTATAATATTGGCTCATAGCGAAGTTATTGTTTAAAAAAAGGCGCGTATGCGTTCGCGGGATCGAACCCACAAAAAAGGTATACACTCCCGACCACTAGTAGTACTCGTTTGAGTACTCATAAACTAGAATCGCCTTTTGTCGCTAGTAGTACATTGTTCCTTACAAGAAACCCCTAATAATGCAAGAAACCACTAATAATGCCAAGAAACTACTACCACTTGCATACGTGGCAGACTTAAGATAAGACTACCTTATCAACCATTGTACATGCTCTTACCAACCAGCCCTACCAAGCGACTACTCTACAAAGTGCCGTTATAGGCACGTTTCAACCCATGGCCCTGTTTGGATACATTTGTTGTCAATCTAACCCTGCCATCCAAACACCACTTTGGTTAGAGTTAGTTCAGGGTTAGAATCCAACCTTTGACTTAGAGTATCCAAACAGGCCCCATGTCGCCCATTAAGTCAACGCCTTCTATTCGACCGGGCGTTATGATTTGTGGGACCTACATGTCAGTCTGCACAAAAATCCCCGAGTGACCTCCTACCTCTGGCCCATCCACCTAGTCATCCCCGCCCATGGGACGCAGCTACCGCCGCCAACAGAAGGCGAGGTCAAAACCGCCGGCAGTGCGGAGCCCATCTTGCGGTAGCTCGGATGCCAGCTCCTTCCGGCGCTCGAGACTGCTAGCTAGCCAAGATAGCTCCATCCAGCTGCTTGTCTGCAAGGTTTGCTAGCTAGATTGGCACGGCGGTGCGGCGGCTTGCTCGCGCGCGCCGCACTAAGGCCAGCCATCTGGCTCGAGCGAAGGCCAGTGAGGTGTCTTGCTCGCTCGTGAGTCACGCTTCGGGCCAGCCGCCAACCCGTGCGGAGGCGGTAGCGTCCGGCCCGTCCGGCGGAGGGCGGCCAACTCGCTCATCACCGGCGCCACCGACGAACACGCATTAGTACTGTTTGAAGTAATGTTCAGGAAAAATAATGATTTGAGGGGGAATAACAGGATAGAAGGTCAGATGTGGGTCCCTCGTGTCAACGGTAAAACAAAATGTGTGGTTTAAGCTGCCTCGTCAGCACGGACGTGTGGGCCAACCCTGTCATAAATGGGTTTAAACTAACCTAATCAGTAGGTAGTAGTTTTTGGCTTGGATTAAGAAATTTTGGGTATGTTTTTGCTATTTTTTGTATAATAGATTCTTCCTAGGGCTGGTTGAAAGTGGTAGTTTTTTGTTAAATACTCTACATATTGTAAGTAGGAGTGAAAGTTAAGCTTTGGAACCCAATAAGCAAGGCTAGTTACATAGTGCATATGTGTACATGATTGAAAGTAAATATCAACCATGAGTGACTAATATCTTGATTGAAAACTCGAAACTATGGAATACTAGGGAAAAAATTGCATGGCTGGAAATACTAGCAATGTTCATGTGCGTTGCAACGAATCATAATTAGAATAATACTTATTCACAAACTTGATACAAAACACTCTAATTTGGATATACATATATCACTAGAGATATATTATGTTTCAATTAGAATATATTCCTTGGGCTGTTTTGGTCAGGTCAGGGAGGGGTGTGGTTGGTTTTAAGATACTAATTATGGGTTTTTCTGCAAATTGGTAGACAAGTGGGATGTTTGTGAGAAAAGGCAACAACTTAGCTCACAGTCGTTAGATGTAGATCTAATGGTCACAAACGACGGATGGCAGACACACCATCATCACCAACTTAGTCTTCTTTAGGAGTACTAGCAAGATCCGTGCATTGCACGGAACATCAAGATGCATTTTTTATAAAAACACTCGTTGTGATTGACCCATGCAGGAGTAATCCCATGTGTAAAAACTAATGATATCTCGAGAAATAGGAGATAAGGTGAAGAGGAGTGGGGCGTGGTGGTGATTGGTGGTCAGACTGAGCGGAGGCATGGGATTGACGACGCCGGCAGCGGCCACCAGGCCAGTTTGTTCCAGAGGCTTCCTTTCTTAATTGCTCAACAATGAGGTTGTTGGAGATAAGGATGAACGAGGGAAGTCCTTGTCTCCAAATGTGGAGAGGGGTGCGGGTATCTTTTAGTTTAATTTCCATCAGTCATATATAGATCGGACGGTCTATATTGCAATATGGCACGTGTACCATCATCACCAACTCAGTTTTTTTATAAGAGAAGAAGTATAAGTATGGAGATACAAACGTATTATCGATACTTGTTTCCGTAAACTAGCATCTACATTCTATTCAACGCCTCAGCATGTGAGGCCTTAGCACAATGACTTCTCGACTGTGTAAAACAAAGGTTTTCCCATCGCCGATAAGGAGGGGGAGACGGCGGCACGCTTTTTGGCTTGCTCTAGTCCTAGTAGTCATACTAGGTGGTCTAAGCACGTGTAGATTTATTCTTTTTCATGTCTCGTGTTTGCCGTCTTGCCACATTGTTGATGAATAGGCGGTAAGTTATTCACGGGAAACCCTTGTTGGCGTGTTTGAGAGAGAGAGAGAGAGAGAGAGACAGTGTGCGTGTGTGATATGTCTAGAGACTGAGGCAATGATAACATATTCTTTGTGTCTATGTGTGTGGAGGATAGAGAGAGACATGTACATGGGGCTTTGTGTTGTGTAATGTGCAGACACATATACATAATTAGAGAGTGAGTGTGCGAGATACACATGCGGACATGGGGAGAGATGAGGATCCAGATTAATGGGTGTTTGTGCGTGTCTGTGTCTGTTTGTGCGCGCGTTTGTGTGTGAGAGGGAGTGTGAGTATGTGGAGTAGAGACCACTAATGATGTAAACCTAGTATAAGGGAAGGGAATGGTGTGACATGTGTAGTAGCGGGATAGCGTGGAGTGCGGGCGGGGGAGCAGACTATTGGAAGAGACATCGATTGTGTGTGGGAGAGGGGTGTGAGCGAGAGAGAGAGAGAGAGAGAGAGAGAGAGAGCTAGAGAGAGAGAGAGAGAGAGAGAGAGAGAGAGAGAGAGAGGGCGAGAGAGGCGTTTGTGTCCATAAATGGCGTATAGATAGGGAGACAATGTTGATGTTGCTTGAAATTGGCCTATGTCACGGAGGCGCAAGGGAAGCGAGTCATCGTGTGTGTGATAGGGACTTCATGAGAGATCTAGAATAGATGGTGTAGAGAACAATGTGCGAGATCGAGAACGATGATACATTAGGGAGCTATGGAAAGAGTCACGACATACATGTATCTGAGGAGGAGGCTAGGCGGGTCCGCATGTGGGAGAGATAGAAAGAGGAGAGTGGTGCACAAGGAGACAAAGTGTGCTTGTTTTGCGGTGGGGGTGGTGTGTGAGGTGAGTGTGCGAGAACCACATAATTAGGGATATAGACGTTTGAGGGAGACGTTTTGTGTGTATGGGAAAGATACACTCTACATAGTGCGTGTGCTTGGGAAAGAGAGATGCCCGGAGACCTAGCTAGAGAGTGGGGGAAGAGATGTGTGCATGCCCAAGAGACAAAGTGATATAGACCTATATTGGGGTCCGGACTTTAGAAGAGAGAGGGGTGTTAATGTGCTTGTGTGTTGGTGTTTGGGGGAGAGAGCGACTTACGTGTGTGTGTGTGGGGGGGGGCTTCAGGATAAAGAGTGAGGTGTCTATATTTGAGGGACTTTAGCGTAATTGAGATATACATGGTCAATAGTGTGTGCACTCAAGGTTGATCAATTTGTTTCACAGTTTGGACTATGAGATAACGATACTTTTGAACATGTTTGATATACTTTGATGTACAGAATTACAAACCTAAGATTGGAATTTTGGAATTGACTCCATCATTAGCTTTTGTAATTCATTTAAGCGGAGGTACATTTTTAAGCGGATTTCGTGATTTCAAATTCATATATCAAACCTAGAGATATACACATACGGGCATGTTCAAACTTTATAATCATACACTTTATTCATACACATACACATTTTTGCTTTTGTCATCATATTTTGGATAAACACATTTGGAATTTCATTTGAATTGGACCATATGATGGTATTTGCCTGTAGTAGCTCAATGATCCATATTTGAATTGAATGGACAATCTAAGTTTCGAGTTGGAGACATTGATTTTCAAAACTTGCACTTTGTTTTTGCGTGCAAAACAAACAAATTCTCGGCCATGATATCATAGTTGGCCGTACAAGAGCAGAATATAATTTCAGGCGCCAAAAGCTTTCAAACTTCCCGCTCACATCGAAATATCTCGTGCCCGAAAGTTTAGCCCTGCGATATTCCTATTTTACCCCTGCACATGAACGGAAAAGGGCTACTATCGATAGGGGTAGACTAGTACCTTCAATCAGACGTGAGACGACGGCCTCTGAGCCCATTCAAACATGGTGGGCGCCAAACATGGGCAGCAAAACACATTTGATTCAAGCTCGTATGAAAGACATGTGTCTCTCCCTCCATTATCCATTCATCCATGGTGGGCGGCAAAACAAACTCTCCACGTCCGAAATCGATGTAGGCTAATATTTTAAATAGGGGCAGATGTGTAACTTCCCTCAGACGTGACACAACCGCCCTACCTGTCAGCCCGATTCATACACCATGGGCGCCAACCGTGGGCGGCAACCCTCTCCTCGCCCGAAATCGTTACCGGCAAATATTTGGGAGATGCGAGATTACCGTCCTATCCCCAACCGATGTGATGTCCAAAATTTTAAACGGGGGATAAGTTCGTAACTTTGCCACATTTCAGACAAGCGCGTCACAAAGTTTGAGATCCCCCCTCCCCCTCCATTTCCCCATTCATACACCATCGGCGCCACGACAACCTCCCCACTGCGGCCAGCCTCCTCTGTCCGCCACCCCATCCTCCACCTTGCCGGAGCTGCTACCCCTACCTCATCATCCACTACAAGAGATGGACGTCTCTCATCCACGGTGTCGGACCAGGGTCCTTTCATCGCGTCGTCTCGCTTCATTGGCACCATTGTCCACTTTGCCGTTGCCGCTCCTACGACCGCCTCGTCCATGGCAACATGATTTATCCCCCAACCCGGCCGTCTGCCATCTAAAGTCTTCTTCCCCGCCGCCGACAGCCATCGCACCCGCAGCACCCTCAACGTATCAGCAGGGGCCTACACGGTGTCGCAAGAGAGGTGGTACTCTTCCATATGTGCTTAAGTTATTGATCTCACCCGGAAAATAGATCTTAAATTGTTTACTGTACTTTTCTTGTCCGTACCAAACCGTAGTGGCTAGTTGAATACAAACATTGGTTGCGAAGTAGCTTTGTCCGGTTTGCACCTTCGATCCGCCATGTCACGGTCACTATACTCGTAAAGATTATGGTTTCCCCCCTTTATATTCACTACCATCATCGTAGGTGCTTCACTGCTTCGTGTCATGCTAGCACTGCTCCTCAAGACCTCAACCCATCAAGAGAAACAACATGCCACTCATAATTCCAAATCTTACGTGTTGAAATACGAATCTGATATGATGCTCATATTACTAAAGCAGAGAACGTTTAATTGGTCACCTAATGTTCCTATATTCATTTCGAAAAGCATGTGCGCCACCCACTAGTCCAGCTAGTTCCACTTTCCTGATTTTACTCTTGATGCTTAGAGTTTTCCCCTTTTATCTACTCTACTATGATCTGCGTAGGTGCTTTTTGTCATACTAGCATTACTCCACCCTTCAAGCTAAACAACACAACACTCAAAATTCCAAAGCTTAGTTGTTCAAATATGGTTGTGTTATGATACTGATATTAGTTAACAGACACATGTAATTGGTTAACCCCCGGTCGTCCGATCCCACGTACGAGTTCGCCGGAGCGGCGCAAGTGCACCGCCTCTAACGGTATCCGCGCATGCGGGAGGAACGTCGTGCGGCAGACTGCTAGGTCCGATCACACAGTCGGCGGCAAGTGGAGGTGGCTATTCGCAACACATGCAAACCCTCCTGAGGCCGAAGCGATCAACCTCCTGAGGCCGAAGCGATCTGCCTCCTGAGGCCAAAAGCCTTTTTTCACTAGTTTGAGTGTGCCGCACCTCCACTTTATATAGGCGTCCGTCGCGAGCTCAACACTTGGGCCTCGCACGGACCCTAAAGCCCAAAGTCTACTCGGTCACGTTCCTAGTCCAGTTCGGATCACCTCCGACATGCACGGTTGGTAGCGGCCTCTAGCAAGGTGTGCCGACCACCAAGCAGACTATGAAGCTGGTTAGGCGAACCTGTACAATGTGTCACACTTCTGTTCCCTTTGCCGCACGATATATGTTGTCGGGCTCAAGGCGAGACTGTCATCCTTGTGCTAGCCCGACCTCTTTCTCGTTCCTGGTCAGATCACACAAGGGGCCCAGAGTATATCTCTCGATCGGAGGGGCAAATCCCATCTTGCTCGACCATGTCTCGCATGACATGGGACTGGACAAACCGAAACCTACCTTTGTAACTACCCGATCACGGAGTAGCGTTTGGTCGGCCCAAAGCAAGTCATCACCATCCAGTACATCGTCAGCTCAGGTCTTAGGACATAGAGCATTATGTTGTACTAGAGACTCACAGATGACATATCGCTGCGTCTCATAGTTGGGTCTGTCCGACTCGGACCTTATCTCGACTTCGGATCCGACTATGTCGAATCCGACCAGAACTTTCAAGTCCATATTATCCGGTTAGCATCCAATGCTCCATGGCTAGTGAGACCGAGCCATCGACCGTGTCATATGCTAGTCTAGTCATTTCTTGGCGTCCACACAGCCCTTTCGACTAGGGACCTTTTAATACAGTCATCATACAATGCATAGTCCCACAAACAAGTCACGTGCTTGCGATACGTCATTGATAATGTCCAAGGACTATCTTTATTCATAAACACATAGGAAACATCATCATACATTATTGCCTCTAGGGCATATCTCCAACAGTCGCGACATATAGAGAGACAGAAAAATTGCATTTCTTTGTCACTTGTTGACTGTACTTTCTTGTCCATACCAAATATTAGTTGTTATTTCAAAGCAAATATCGGTTGCTAACTACCCTTTGCGCGGTTTGCAGCTTCAGATCTGCCATCCCACTGCCACGGTCAACACTATACTCATCATGCTTACGGTTTCCCCATTTTATGATGACCACGATCAGCCTACGTGGTTCGTGTCGTAATAGCACTGCTCCACCCATCGAGCTAAACAAGCTTAGTTGTACAAATTCAAATCTGGTATTATGCTGATATTAGTAAAACTGAGAGATGTTTAATTGGTCAGCTAAATGTTCCTACTTTAGTTTCGAAATGCACGTGAGCCACATATGGAGAGACCGGAAGGAATAGTATTTCTCTGTGCACTCTGGTTCATCATGGATGGCCAACCGACATTGTATAGAAAGACTTGTAATATCTTCAATCTGCTTGCTCTTCTGCTCTTCTTTAAGATGATCCTCTTCTCTTGCGATCGATTGGTCGGTCGAGTTATTCTCCTTAGTATATTTTGAATCATCGGGTTCGGTCGACTTGTTCTTCTTTACTATATGTTGAAGCTGTCATCTGCGAAGTATCATCACTTCTGGAGCTCTCATATTTTGAGTAGTAGGCCACATTATATTAATGCACCAAAATACAGCATGCATGGCACCTCTTAGAAGAATTGCAGAGATAGCACAAAGGGGTTTACAGGGAGGAAGTATTGGATTAGAATCACTTTTGCATTACAAAGATAATCTTACTTGTTTTTATGTTTTCATGCATGTCAGGTATTGAACATTATCAAAATGAATATGAGAATGGGCGCACGAGAGGAATATTGCGGAACGATCCACTGGCTAACAAACTTGGCATGGTGGAGGATGGCCTATCTTATTCACCCATCAAGGTGCATGCTCTAACTTGGCAAGGTTGTATTGGTCGCACATATTTTGCATCTGACCTCTTGCATTACTTCTACTTTGTTACACCATCTGCTTAGTTTAAGCATCATATATGAGTATATGCCATACCTATCCATTTTCTGTACCTATTCCATGTGTCGTCATACTATGTTTTTCCAGTCAAATGTTGTTCTTTCATAATAGATGTCCAAAAGGAAGAGGGTGATTGCAGATCCTCAAGGAGTACAAACTAGGTATTTGGAAAAGGTAGTGATACCTGTTAAATCAGATAGATCAGCAGCCATAGAAAACACAGGCCCAACTGTAACAGACTTTACCCCTACTACAGTGGCCAAACCCCTATTAGAACTGCTGACAGCCCAGCGTCAGGTACTATCTATGATATCAATTCAAAATTTGAACTCCTAAATTTCTGCATGTGCCTTACCTTCTCTCTTGTATGAAAACTAATTTTAGATGAATCTCCTTGCTCAAAGGATCATAGGATCTCACGACAATACTGGGCTCTGCATTGCTCTTGTCAGTACCTCTTGCCCTTAGTCAGCATACTTACACTCAATGTTGTTTGATTATGTAGCATCACTGTAAATGTTCACTTCTTTATCCTCCCTTTGCTTGAAATTATAAGATCTATATTTACTCTTAGATAAATGTAGAATTAACACAATGGTTATGAAGTTTTGGATTGCTCATGTAAGTACCTGTTGTCATGTACTCCCTCTGTATCGAATTAATTGTTGATCAATTGGATGTATTTAGAACTTAATAGTGCTAGATACATCCATTTGAGCGACAACTAATAATGGACGGTGGTGGTATTACTGTACATGCATCGCGAGATAGTTGATTGTCTAGCATTACTCTGCATCTTATCTGCCCTACCCTCCACTTTCTCCAAATTATCATATCTACATTTACTCTTACCAAAATGTTGAATAAAGCCAATGCCACTGCACACGTTGATGTCTGCATTCCTCTTGTCAGTACCTTTTGCCTTGTAACGTTGTACTTAATTAATTGCTATTTGATTATGTTGAAGGAAATATGCCCTAGAGGCAATAATAAAGTTATTATTTATTTCCTTATATCATGATAAATGTTTATTATTCATGCTAGAATTGTATTAACGGAAACATAATACATGTGTGAATACATAGACAAGCAGTGTCACTAGTATGCCTCTACTTGACTAGCTCGTTAATCGAAGATGGTTATGTTTCCTAACCATAGACATGAGTTGTCATTTGATTAACGGGATCACATCATTAGGAGAATGATCTGATTGACATGACCCATTCCGTTAGCTTAACACTTGATCGTTTAGTATGTTAATGCTTTCTTCATGACCCATACATGTTCCTGTAACTATGAGATTATGCAACTCCCGTTTACCGGAGGAACACTTTGGGTACTACCAAAGTCACTGGCGAATCGGGTGATTATAAAGGAGTACTACAGGTGTCTCCAAAGGTACATGTTGGGTTGGCGTATTTCGAGATTAGGTTTTGTCACTCCGATTGTCGGAGAGGTATCTCTGGGCCTTCTCGGTAATACTCATCACCTAAGCCTTGCAAGCATTGTAACTAATGAGTTAGTTACGAGATGATGTATTACGGAACGAGTAAAGAGACTTGCGTGCGAGATTGAACTAGGTATTGGATACCGACGATCGAATCTCGGGCAAGTAACATACCGATGACAAAGGGAACAAAGTATGTAGTTATGCGGTTTGACCGATAAAGATCTTCGTAGAATATGTAGGAACCAATATGGGCATCCAGGTTCCGCTATTGGTTATTGACCGAGAATGGTTCTAGGTCATGTCTACATAGTTCTCGAACCCGTAGGGTCCGCACGCTTAACGTTTCGATGACAGTTCATTATGAGTTTATAAGTATTGATGCACCGAAGTTTGTTCGGAGTCCCGGATGTGATCACGGACATGACGAGGAGTCTCGAAATGGTCGAGACATAAAGATTGATATATTGGAAGCCTATGTTTGGACTTGGAAGGGTTCGAGTGAAAACAGGAATTTTCGGAACACCGGGGTTACCGGAACCCCCCGGGGAGTATATGGGCCTTCATGGGCCTCAAGGGAGAAGAGGAAGGGCCGGCCAGGTGGGCTGCGTGCCCCACTCCCCCCTCTGGTCCGAATAGGACAAGGAGAGGGGGGGCGGCGCCCCTTCCCTCTTCCCCCCTCCTCCAATCCTAATCCAACTAGGAGAGGGGGGGGTCCTACTCCCGGTGGGAGTAGGACTCCTCCTTGGTGCGCCTCCCCCTTGGGCCGGCCACCTCCCCCTTGCCTCCTTTATATACGGGGGCAGGGGGCACCCCATGACACACAAGTTGATCTACGGATCGTTCCTTAGCCGTGTGCGGTGCCCCCTTCCACCATATTCCACTTCGGTCATATTGTCGTAGAGCTTAGGCGAAGCCCTGCGCCGGAGAAGTCATATCGTCGCGGAGCTTAGGCGAAGCCCTGCGTCGGTGGAACATCAACATCGTCACCACGCCGTCGTCTTGTGGAACTCATCCCGACACTTTGCTGGATCGAGTCCGGGATCGTCATCGAGCTGAGCGTGTGCGAACTCGGAGGTGCCGTGACGTTCGGTGCTTGGATCGGTCGGATCGTGAAGGCGCACGACTACATCAACCGTGTTGTTATAACGCTTCCGCTTTCGGTCTCACGAGTGCGTGGGCGGACACTCTCCCTCTCGTTGCTATGCCATCACCATGGTCTTGCGTGTTCGTAGGAAAATTTTGAAATTACTCGTTCCCCAACAGTGGCATCCGAGCCAGGTTTTATGCGTTGATGTCATGTGCACGAGTAGAACACAAGTGAGTTGTGGGCGATACAAGTCATACTGCCTACCAGCATGTCATACTTTGGTTCAGCGGTATTGTGAGATGAAGCGGCCGGACCGACATTACGCGTGCGCTTACGCGAGACTGGTTTCACCGCTCGAGCACTCGTTGCTTAAAGGTGACCGGCGGGTGTCTGCTCTCTCACTTTAGTTGAATCGAGTGTGGCTCGCCGGTCCTTGAGAAGGTTAAAACGGAGTCTATTTGTGAAATATCGTTGTGGTTTTGATGCGTAGGTAAGAACGGTTCTTGCTCAGCCCGTAGCAGCCACGTAAAACTTGCAACAACAAAGTAGAGGACGTCTAACTTGTTTTTGCAGGGCATGTTGTGATGTGATATGGTCAAGGCGTGATGCTATATTTTATTGTATGAGATGATCATGTTTTGTAACCGAGTTATCGGCAATGGCAGGAGCCATATGGTTGTCGCTTTATTGTATGAAATGCAAGCGCCATGTAATTGCTTTACTTTATCACTAAGGAGTAGCGATAGTCGTAGAAGCAATAGTTGGCGAGGCGACAACGATGCTACGATGGAGATCAAGGTGTCGCGCCCGGTGGCGATGGTGATCATGGCGTTGCTTGGCGATGGAATCACAAGCACAAGATGATGATGACCATATCATATCACTTATATTGATTGCATGTGATGTTTATCCTTTATACATCTTATCTTGCTTTGATTGACGGTAGCATTATAAGATGATCTCTCACCAAAATTATCAAGAAGTGTTCTCCCGAGTATGCACCGTTGCGAAAGTTCTTCGTCTTTGAGACACCACGTGATGATCGGGTGTGATAGGCTCTACGTTCAAATACAACGGGTGCAAAACAGTTTGCACGCAGAATACTCGAGTTAAACTTGGCGAGCCTAGCATATAACAGATATGGCCTCGAACACGGAGACCGAAAGGTCGGCGTGAATCATCGATGAGATATGATCAACATAGTGATGTTCACCATTGAAACTACTCCATCTCACGTGATGATCGGACATGGTTTAGTTGATTTGGATCACGTAATCACTTAAGATGACTAGAGATGTCGGTCTAAGTGGGAGTTCTTAAATAATATGATTAATTGAACTTAAATTTATCATGAACTTAGTCTGGTAGTATTTTGCAAATTATGTTGTAGATCAATAGCTCGCGTTGTTGCTTCCCTATGCTTTTATATGTTTGTTTTGATATGTTCCTAGAGAAAATTATGTTGAAAAATGTTAGTAGCAATGATGCGGATTAGATCCGTGATCTGAGGTTTATCCTCATTGCTGCACGGAAGAATTATGTCCTTAATGCACGCTAGGTGACAGACCTATTGCAGGAGCAAATGCAGAGGCGTTATGAGCGTTTGGCTAGCTCAATATGATGACTACTTGATAGTTTAGTGCACCATACTTAGCGGCTTAGAATCGGGACTTCAAAGGCGTTTTGAGCGTCATGGACCATATGAGATGTTCCAGGAGTTGAAGTTAATATTTCAAGCAAATACCGAGTTGAGAGATATGAAGTCTTCAACAAGTTCTATAGCTAAAAGATGGAGAGAATCGCTCAACTAGTGAGCATGTGCTCAGATTATGCAGGTACTTCAATCGCTTGAATCAAGTGGAAGTTAATCTTCGAGATAAGATAGTGATTGAAAGAATTCTCTAGTCACCATCACTAAGTTACTAGAACTTCGTGATGAACTATAGTATGCAAGGGATGACGAAAATAATTCCCAAGCTCTTGGCGATGCTAAAATCGTGAAGGTAGAAATCAAGGAAAAACATCAAGTGTTGATGGTTGACAATACCACTAGTCTCAAGGAAAAGGGCAAAGGAAGAAGGGAACTTCAAGAAGAGCGGCAAGCAAGTTGATGCTCGGTGAAGAAGCCCAAGTCTGGACCTAAGCACGAGACTAAGTGCTTTTGCTGCAATGGAACTGGTCCTTTGGAGCGGAACTACCCCAAATATTTGGTGGATAAGAAGGATGGCAAAGTGAACAAGGGAATATTTGATATCTGAGTTATTGATGTGTGCTTTACTAGTGTTTATAGTAGCCCCTGAGTATTTGATACTTGTTAGGTTGCTAAGATTAGTAACTCAAACAGGAGTTCTGAGAATAAGCGAAACTAGTTGAAGGGAAGTAACGATGAGTGTTGGAAGTAGTTCCAAGATTGATATGATCATCATCGCACACTCCCTATACTTTCGGGATTAGTGTGGAACCTAAATAAGTGTTATTTGGTGTTGAGCATAAATATGATTTGATCATGTTTATTGCAATACGGTTATTCATTTAAGTAAGAGAATAAATTGTTGTTACATTTACATGAATAAAACCTTATATGGTTACACACCCAATGAAAATGGTTCATTGGATCTCGATCATAGTGATACACATATTCATAATATTGAAACCAAAAGATGCAAAGTTAATAATGATAGTGCAACTTATTTGTGTACTTGCCGTTTAGGTCATATTGGTGTAAAGCGCATGAAGAAACTCCATGCTGATGGGATTTTGGAATCACTTGATTATGAATCACTTGATGCTTGCGAACCATGCCTTATGGGAAAGATGACTAAAGACTGTTCTCGGAACAATGGAGCGAGCAAATGACTTATTGGAAATAATACATCTTGATGTATGCGGTCCGATGAGTGTTAAAGCTCACGGCAAGTATCGTTATTTTCGGCCTTCACAAGATGATTTGAGCAGATATGAGTATATCTACTTAATGAAGCACAAGTCTGAAACATTTGAAAAGTTCAAATAATTTCAGAGTGAAGTGGAGAATCATCGTAATAAGAAAATAAAGTTTCTACAATCTGATCGTGGAGGAGAATATTTGAGTTCTGAGTTTGGCCTTCATATAAAACAATGTGGAATAGTTTCACAGCTCACGCCACATGGAACACCATAACGTAATGGTGTGTCCGAGCGTCATAACCGTACTTTATTTTTGATATGGTGCGATCAATGATGTCTCTTACCGATTTACCAATATCGTTTTGGGGTTATGCATTAGAGACAGCTGCATTCACGTTTAATAGGGCACCATCTAAATCCGTTGAGATGACACCGTATGAACTATGGTTTAACGATAAACCTAAGCTGTCGTTTCTTAAAAGTTTGGAGTTGTGATGCTTATGTGAAAAGTTTTCAACCGATAAGCTCGAACCCAAATCGAGAATGCGTCTTCATAGAATACCCAAAGGTAACTATTGGGTACACCTTCTATCACAGATCCGAAGGCAAGTTATTCGTTGCTAAGATGGATCCTTTCTAGAGAAGAAGTTTCTCTCGAAAGAAGTGAGTGGGAGGAAAGTAGAACTTGATGAGGTAATTGTACCTTCTCCCTTATTGGAAAGTAGTTCATCACGTAAATCAGTTCGGTGATTCCTACACCAATTAGTGAGGAAGTTAATGATGATGATCATAAAACTTCAGATTAAGTTGCTGCCAAACCTCGTAGGTCTTCGAGTAAAATCCGCACTTTGAGTGGTACGGTAATCATGTTCGGAAGTCATGTTACTAGACCATGATGAACCTACGGACTATGAGGAAGCGATGATGAGCCCAGATTCAGCGAAATGGCTTGAGGCCATGAAATCTGAGATAGGATCCATGTATGAGAACAAAGTATGGACTTTGATTGACTTGCTCGATGATCAGCAAGCCATGTTAAATAAATGGATCTTCAAGAGGAAGGCGGACAACGATAGTAGTGTTACTAACTACAAAGCTCGACTTGTTGCAAAAGGTTTTCGACAAGTTCAATGTGTTGAAATACGATGAGATTTTCTCACTCGTAACGATGCTTAAGTCTGTCCGAATCATGTTAGCAATTGCCACATTTTATGAAATCGGCAAATGGATGTCAAAACAGCATTCCTTAATGGATTTATTAAAGAAGAGTTGCATATGATGCAACGAGAAGGTTTTGTCAATCCTAAAGGAGCTAACAAAATGTGCAAGCTTCACAATCCATCTATGGACTGGTGCAAGCATCTCGGAGTTGGAATAAGCGCTTTGATAGTGTGATCAAAGCATATGGTTTTATCTGAGACTTTTGGAGAAGCTGTATTTACAAGAAAGTGAGTGGGAGCACTACAACATTTCGATAAGTATATGTGAATGACATATTGTTGATCGGAAATGATGTAGAATTATTCTGCAAAGCATAAAGGAGTATTTGAAAGGAGTTTTTCAAAGAAGGACCTCGGTGAAGCTGCTTACATATTGAGCATCAAGATCTATAGAGATAGATCAAGGCGCTTGATAAGTTTTTCAATGAATACATACCTTGACAAGATTTTGAAGTAGTTCAAAATGGAACAGTCAAAGAAAGAGTTCTTGCACTGTGTTACAAGGTGCGAGATTGAGTAAGACTCAAAACCCGACCACGGCAAAAGATAGAAAAAGAATGAAAGTCATTCCTATGCATCAGCCATAGGTTCTATAAAGTATGTCATCTTGTGTACGGATCTATTGCATACCCTACCACTAAAGCTTGGCAAGGAGTGCAATAGTGATCTAGGAGTAGATCAATGGACAGCGGTCAAAATTATCCTTAGTAGAATAAGGATATGTTTCTCGATTATGGAAGTGAAAAAGGTTAGGTAAGTAAAGGGTTACGTCGATGCAAGTTTTAACACTAATCTAGATGACTCGTGTCTCAATCTGGATACATATTGAAAGTGGGAGCAATTAGCTAGAGTAGCTCCGTCATGAGCATTGTAGACATAGAAATTTGCAAAATACTTACGGCTCTGAATGTGATGACCGTTGACTAAAAATTATCTCACAAGCAAAACATGATCACACCTTAGTACTCTTTGGGTGTTAATCACATAGCGATGTGAACTAGATTCTGACTCTAGTAAACCCTTTGGGTGTTGGTCACATGTCGATGTGAACTATGGGTGTTAACCACATATAGATGTGAACTATTGATGTTAAATCACATGGCGATGTGAACTAGATTATTGACTCTAGTGCAAGTGGGAGACTGAAGGAAATATGCCCTAGAGGCAATAATAAAGTTATTATTTATTTCCTTATATCATGATAAATGTTTATTATTCATGCTAGAATTGTATTAACCGGAAACATAATACATGTGTGAATACATAGACAAGCAGAGTGTCACTAGTATGCCTCTACTTGACTAGCTCGTTAATCGAAGATGGTTATGTTTCCTAACCATAGACATGAGTTGTCATTTGATTAACGGGATCACATCATTAGGAGAATGATCTGATTGACATGACCCATTCCGTTAGCTTAACACTTGATCGTTTAGTATGTTAATGCTTTCTTCATGACCCATACATGTTCTGTAACTATGAGATTATGCAACTCCGTTTACGGAGGAACACTTTGGTACTACCAAGCGTCCTGGCGAAGCGGGTGATTATAAAGGAGTACTACAGGTGTCTCCAAAGGTACATGTTGGGTTGGCGTATTTGAGATTAGGTTTTGTCACTCCGATTGTCGGAGAGGTATCTCTGGGCCTTCTCGGTAATACTCATCACCTAAGCCTTGCAAGCATTGTAACTAATGAGTTAGTTACGAGATGATGTATTACTGAACGAGTAAAGAGACTTGCCGTAACGAGATTGAACTAGGTATTGGATACCGACGATCGAATCTCGGGCAAGTAACATACCGATGACAAAGGGAACAAAGTATGTAGTTATGCGGTTTGACCGATAAAGATCTTCAGTAGAATATGTAGGAACCAATATGGGCATCCAGGTTCCGCTATTGGTTATTGACCGAGAATGGTTCTAGGTCATGTCTACATAGTTCTCGAACCCGTAGGGTCCGCACGCTTAACGCTTCGATGATGAGTTCATTATGAGTTTATAAGTATTGATGCACCAAAGTTTGTTGAGTCCGGATGTGATCACGGACATGACGAGGAGTCTCGAAATGGTCGAGACATAAAGATTGATATATTGGAAGCCTATGTTTGGACTTGGAAGGGTTCGAGTGAAAGCAGGAAGTTATTCTGGAACACCGGGGTTATCGGAACCCCGGGAGTATATGGGCCTTCATGGGCCTCAAGGGAGAAGAGGAAGGGCCGGCCGGGTGGGCTGCGCCCCCTCCCCTCTGGTCCGAATAGGACAAGGAGAGGGGGGCGCCTTCCCTCTTCCCCTCCTCCAATCCTAATCCAACTAGGAGGGGAGAGTCCTACTCCGGTGGGAGTAGGACTCCTCCTTGTCGCCTCCCCTTGGGCGGCCACCTCCCCTTGCCTCCTTTATATCTGAGGCGGGGGCACCCCATGACACACAAGTTGATCTACGGATCGTTCCTTAGCCGTGTGCGGTGCCCCTTCCACCATATTCCACTTGGTCATATCGTCGTAGAGCTTAGGCGAAGCCTGCGCGGAGAAGTCATATCGTCACGGAGCTTAGGCGAAGCCTGCGTCGATGGAACATCAACATCATCACCACGCCGTCGTCTTGACGGAACTCATCCCGACACTTTGCTGGATCGGAGTCCGGGATCGTCATCGAATCGAGCGTGTGCGAGAACTCGGAGGTGCCGACGTTCGGTGCTTGGATCGGTCGGATCGTGAAGACGCACGACTACATCAACAGCGTTGTTATAACGCTTCCGCTTTCGGTCTCACGAGTGCGTGGACGGACACTCTCCCCTCTCGTTGCTATGCCATCACCATGGTCTTGCGTGTTCGTAGGAAAATTTTGAAATTACTACGTTCCCCAACATATGTATCATCAGTCTGCACCTGAGCTTCATTATCCTCTATTTCTTCCAATATTATTTGATCTATATTTACTCTTTGCAAAATGTAGAATAATGGCAACGCTTATAAAGAATTTTCTTTGGGGAATTTATCGAACTATCTTTCCATCAACATGGAGAAGGGCTTTGTCCAGCCCGTGTTAACATGTAATGTAAGTTCATCCTTCTCAAGCCTTCAAACTTTGTTCTAGTATAGATTTGGATAGGCATCATTTCCTCCTTCGCTGTTTACATCTGATTGGATGTTTGCAACAACTACTAGTTTTAAATTGTAGTTGTAAAACATGTTCCTTATCTGAAGAGATCCATTTATTTGCTTATATAATTGTGAAACACATTACGTGTCTCCTTGTTTCTCTTTTAGAGTCATATCTCTTATGCCGTGCAGAACTTTAGGAAAGATAGTGAGCCAAACCATCTTGAGGACAGCGAGATGACCCCAAGGTCTGTCTTGATGAAGACAGTCGATTGAAGCTACTCACCAAGAGGTGTGAGACAACCTCTATGCGATCATTGCCTCAATCGATTCGACTTCTTTCGTCTCAACTTAAAGCGGAAAGGCTTGCTTCAGCTCAGCTCCGACTTGAAGTCAAAGATGTAATGAAGATGTCGAGTATCGCCTTGCGCACTATGGTGCCATACAGCTAGGAATGAAGCATCTATCGTTGACACAACTGAGGTCTCATCAGCTTGTTCGGCTGCTTGCGGGGCCCGAGCTTGCCAAGTCTAGTGCCTTCTGAAGTGCTCTCAGTTTTGTATATTCTTTTGCCAGCGCGTTTATATGCACTGGTGGCGACCTTTGATGCCCAGTGTATGTAATCCGCGGTCATGTTGCACTTTATTATCACCGGTAGCGAACTTTGATTCCCGGTGGATGTAATATGCCGTAATTTCTTTGTTATATAGTCTAGGTTTATTCTTTGGTTGGTATGATGTAATTTAGGCCAGAAGGTTCAGTGGATCTCAGTGTTGTCGGTCTTCAGGCCGGCCCGTTACTCATATGGGCCAAAACATGGGCCTATAATCATCTTGGGCCATTAGCAGGTCTAAACCTATAGTAGTTTCCCGCCTTTAACAAGCCATGGGCTACATATTTACTGTAGTGACACTGGGCTTCCTACGGGCCACAGAAACAATGGGCCTTCTACGGTCTGTAGAAATAATGGGCCTTCTACAGGCCATAGAAACAATGGGCCTTCTACAGGCCGTATCATCAATGGGCCTTAAACGGGCCGTATGATCGATTGGCCAAACATGGGCCAAAAAACAGACCACATTATGGCCGTAAATGGGCTAGAGTTGGAGTCGTCCGTTCATGGGCCGACCATAACGGGCCGTCGTTAATAGGCCGTGTTGATGGCGCTTCTGAAAATGGCCCAACATATTAACGGGCCACAAGCGGGCCGATCAGAACCACAGCTGAATTTGGCCCTAAGCGTAAAATGGCGATGTGGTCGTAAGTAACCGAATGCTGGAAATGAGCCCAAGAATAAATGGGCCCTGAGAAGGCCGAAAGGTAACATGGGTTGCAAATGACCGAACGGATTAATGGGCCATTAATGGGTATAAAGTGATACACTGTTCATTATGGGCCAGTTTCACCACGGGTTGTTAATGGGCCAAGAGTTACAAAGGGCCTCATATGGGCCGAAAGACGTCATGGGCCGGAACTTAAAATGGGCTGGAATCATATTGGACGGCCCAGATGACGCTACTGGGCCTAATTCGGATAGGTCGTAACGGGCCCTGGGTTAGCGAGCTTGTAAATGGGCTATATGCGAACACGCCGTTAACAGGCTTTTCATGGGCCGGCCCGCCACCTTTTGACTAAGTCAAACGGGCCGGCCTTTTCACAGGAATGGGCCTTTGTTCGGCCGTGCCACGTGTCGACGTATCATAGGCGCCTTCGGTCCAATGAGTGGATGACATCTGTCCCAACAGTGAGCCGACACATGTTTCCTCCAGCCAATGATGATTTTACACATGGAAAATCCCCATTGGTTGGGGCTGTTAGCGGGTTATTGGATCCAAAACCGGACCCGATAGCTTAACGGCGTTCCGTCACGGTGGATGCCATGTCTCGGCCACCCTTGACGAAAGCACTTCGGTGACGCGTGATTTATCGTCATGGAAGTGGATACTTCCATGATGATAATTTTGGTACTGTCATGGAACACTTCTACGACAGCACATGTATGACTATCTTGATTCTGTCATAAAATTATCATGGATGTACATGCATGACAAAAAACGCGACCTACTGTGACAAACACGTATCATCACGGAAGTGTATTTTTTTGTAGTGCTAGAACACACAAGTTGATTGTTCCAAGCCCTGTGTGGTGCCCCCCCCCACCATAATCCACCTCGATCATATCGTAGCGGTGCTTAGGCGAAGCCCTGCGTCGGTAGCAACATCATCACCGTCATCACGCCGTTGTGTCGACGGAACTCTCCGCGAAGCTCTGCTGGATCGGAGTTCGTGGGACGTCATCGAGCTGAACGTGTGCTGAACTCGGAGGTGTCGTGCGTTCGGTACTTGGATCGGTCGGATTGTGAAGACATATGACTACATCAACCGCGTTCTCATAATGCTTCCGCTTATGGTCTACGAGGGTACGTGGACGACACTCTCCCCTCTCGTTGCTATGCATCACCATGATCTTGTGTGTGCGTAGGATTTCTTTTGAAATTACTACATTCCCCAACATTTATATGCTAAGCAGAGGGTTCGCATATATGATGTCTGAACTAAGAACATGGTGTGAATATTGTGTATGTGATGTCTAAACTATGCAATGCAAGACACCATATGCATGACTAGTACAAATGCCAGTGTGTTGCACCCGGCGAAATATTAAGTATAAATTGCTCCACATGCCATTATGCAACATTTTTATAATAGAATTTTTGCAAACTTCAGAAATAAGGACAGTGTAACCATTGAGTGTAGCAATTATGATCTCGACACGCCGCGGTCTAGCATTGTTCATGCAACAGAACTGTAATGACTCAAATTGCTATCTTTCCTCTAAAAGAAACAGAAACAAGGCAACTTGCAAAAAGTAAGGCTTGACAATGTTTTTATTTGTGGGGATGACCGACCCTGTTTGTCCTTCCTTGGTTGCGACACCAGGACAACCCGATACAAATTATGGAATGTTGCTAGTAATTACAAATACTTTTTAACAGAGATTTTGTCGATTGTCATCAGGCCACACGTAGCTGAGTGCCTGAGTCAAGCATAAAGGAACATCTCAAACCAGGTCAGATCAAATTGTCCGTTCATGCCCATGTAGCCACATCACACAACAACAAAAGATCATCCAAATAGAGCTCAGCAAGAAAGGTACATATAATGTCAAACATGGAAACATGAAACGGAAGTACATGACTATAGAATCTATCAAAGAAAAGAAAATACAACCCTGATGGGGAAACCAGTTCATAGTGTTGCACTCCAAAAAAATATTGAAGAAAACCCAGAAGGTCATCTATAGCCTCTAGCAAACTTTTAAAGATAAATCAGACTAAAGAGTTATCACTTAGACTATCCAAATTGGAGATAAAAGATGTAGTGAACAGTAAGAAAATTTTGTGGTGTGTGCGATTAGACATGCCTAACTTTAAGCTTAAATTAGAATTCATGCATGCGAAATAACATCTCTGTGCAACATGCATGTACTATTTTCTGATACCTTGCTCTGAAATGTAACGGACAGTGCCTGCACATGTATTGGTTAGGGGTCATCGCGGATTGAAAGGAGGTCTACAACAGTACCTTGCTCTGAAGTGTATTTGCTAGGATTTGGATTTGGATAGGTACAAGATCAAGGCGGTCCTTACAGGGGCAGTGGAGAGGTGGGTGAATACCTGCGCAGGGCCGAGCTGGGTACACAGACATGGCGAGTGGAGTGGGACCAAAGCAGCGCACCGTCCGGGATCCGGGTCCTCACCTCCGACTTAACCTCTTCATCATGAAAGAAAGAAAGAAAGAAAATACCTTGGACCCAAAGAAGCTCAGTATGCACGGCAAGATGCATAGCAACCCCTGAGAAGATACGAAACCTCGCCCATTGCTTAATCTCCTGCCAACCAGACGTACAAATATAGTATACGGAACCAGCATACACATACGACTCTTCATAGCATACAAAAACAGAAGTACCAATTCCAAGAAAATCTTGTAGTACAGTCTATTAGAACACAACATATACACGCATGTACACCATGATCATCACTAAAAACAGGCCACTCCGGCTGGCAAAGAAGTGGCAACAAAGCTCCCGACGGTACACTTGTTGTCGTCAGGTTTTTCTTTCTATACTTGACATGTAGACCTCAGAGTCATTTACTTATCCATAAGGTACCGTCTCTTGCGATCGTCATCTGCGCATCCAGAGTAGCTATTTTGCTGATGAGAGAGCCCCTGTCATCTGTCACTGTATCTTTTTCTTCGTCGTCATTCACCAGAGCTTGGCTGAAAGACTGCAGTGTAGCGATGAGGACAGAGGAAGCTTCTTCTGTGTCCATGGGATCATCATCTTCAGTTTCTGATTCATCCTGTGACAAAGAGGGATTTCAGTGCATGCAAGAAAAACTGTGCAAGGCTACAGATTCTGATGATACAACATCAATTTACTTAAGCTCTTACACGGGCAGTGAAGGTCAAGGTGAACCTAAGGAAATATCATAGTCGGCAAAAAAAAGTTGAAAGAAGACGATCAAATTAAAATCATGTAACTAAATACATAAAAGAATCTTCCTATAAATCAGGAACCAATATTTTGTCCGATATTCAAAGAACTATGTTTGATTGACTCTTCTATATTATACGATGCTCTATGGCAACAGATAAGTGAGAGCCAAAAGAGTATTATTAAAATTGCATGCATGCCTTATCATTCTTGAGAAAATTTGTAGCTCATGCCTCATGACATTTAGAAAAAAAATTGGATAATATGTAGTTGCTAGTACTTTGCAGAAGGTACCACAAATCATATAATCGCACAACAATGGTTCACATAATTACAGAAAAATTGAGAGAGAGAGAAGCAGCAACTGGTTGGAGTTTGAGAAGAACTGCAGCAACGGGTTTGAGAAGAGCTTCAGAAGAAGTGCTGCATCAGCAGCAGCGCTAGGAGAGATGGGACAGCCACAGCCAGCAAGGAGCAGAGAGGAGAGGCAGCAGAGCCAAGGCAACACTACTACAGAACCTACGACTAAGTCGAACTATATACTTTTATGATTGATGGGCATACTCGCGACTTCACCCATAATAATTCAAAAAAAGTTGAATCCTTCGTTTTTCAAATTTGAGCATTGGCGCATATCCACTGTATGGATTAGTCATATTATCAGGCTGGGTCAGTATATTAGTAAATTTGTCACATATACACAGATTGTCGAACCAATTCCAATAATGATCAATAGACATGCATATCTCTGAAAAAAAAGGAACACACATGCATACAGTGGAAGTGTCACAAGGGCCAAACTATTGTGGAAACTATCATAGCAGAAATCATATTTTTCTTAATTTGGACTAAAAGGGGATGTACGCACACTTATCTTGGCTTGATCACCTGCACAATCAAATCTTACTACTGGACATTGGCATTGTCTGATGCTTCCCATCGAAGATCAGCCAATTTGTGATTTACCATTGCCCTAGGGACTCACATCCCAGCTATCTTGCTCTGGCAGCTTAGTGGTACCAAACCAAAATGCTTGGATGCCTGTTCTGGAAGTTGTTCCAAATCTATGCAGCCCCCCTAGGTGGACTCATAGAAGGTTGAACAATGTTTTGTTAATCAGTTACACCACACGTACACTTCAAAAAATGCATAGAACGGGGTCTACCTCATTAGGTGCATCCTTTTATGATTCTTGGCAGTTAGATGAACACAGAGATAATAAGAAACTGCCTTTTTGAACTTGCATTGCAGTATGCAAGAAATTGATGATATTGTCCCCAAGTGGTCTAGGATAACCTGATGATCAAACAAAACACTAAGTGATTATGTAGAGAATTATAGATTCATCAAATTCTTAAATTAGTATTTTCATAAAACAACATTTGTTAATTTGGAACTATTTGATGTTGATTGTTCGTAAGCCCATTTAGTTGAAGGTTCTCAATCGGATACTATCCCGCTTTCATTCAATTAGGTTCAGCAAATTCCTGTTATTACCTTGACAGTGCCCACTGCTGGAGAGAGTTAATTGTTTGGCAAGAAATCTCTATTATAAATGAGTCCAAATTTATCTATATGTATTATGTATGTCCCCAATCATAGAAAAACATTATGGTCCTCTTCCTCTCTAGCAAATCTTCGTTAGTGACGGGGATATGCCAATAACCTTTCTCCGATTTCTAAATTTTAGAGGTAGAGGGTGAAACAATTAGAAAGTCAACAAAGGGCTAGATGAATCTGATTGAAGAACAAAAGGCAACAGAATATCTTGTTGTGCATAAATCATCAATTATATGTCCAATTAGTACTGTCCAGTTAAAGGTCGAAGCTAGAATCATAGATCTTACAACTGTACTTCCGAAAAGAGCCATTCAATGTCAGATTTTTATCATTGCTAAACGTCAGAATCTCATATCATACAGTGATAATCCTCCAAGATTAGGATTATACCAAATTAGTGAATGAATAAAATAACTACAATTAGGAGCTTCAAGTAAAGCAAACAGTTAACTTAATTCTCTAGTCGACGGCTATGTTGGTACCTGAAGAATCATTCTGCCCCTGCTGTTAGTTCAGCACCTTGGTCACTCGTTCTTGGCGCAACATCCGTTCTCAAATCTCCAACCTGGTAGCGAATTCTGGTCAACAAATAGTAGCATGGAATACTTCTACAACTAACTTAGAATCAGACAAGAAGACATGCTTACCATGTTGGCGTATATGACACTGGAACCACTCATGCAACCATTGTCTAGATGCGTCTCTTTGGGTTCAAAACTCTGAATTTTAGAGATGCACTTCTCTGAAAACATAAAGATGCCATATCAGTCTCAACACTTGGCTTAACAAATCATACAGTTCGGTGCAAGTATTTATACTACTTTCATGTGCAAATCCAAGTGAGAGTAGTATATTGGTAATCCATATTTCAGATGGAAACGGGGAAAACAGAAGTGTGATTTTAGAGGTGAATACCTTATCCTCCAGCTCATGGATAAAATAGCCGCAGTCAGATGCGTGCTAGGCGGCAGCCTCCTGCTCGGAGGTCGTGGCTCTTCTTCCACCTCCCTCTGCGCCCGTTGATCTAGATGGAACAGGGAGTGCCGCATCCTCATGCGACAGATCGATTGACCCGACTCCCGCCTCTTCCTCGATCTCTTTGCTGCGTGGGTGGCAAGACGACGACGTGCAAGAGAGGAGTTGGGGAAGAAAGAAAGAAGGAGCGGCAGAGGAGGCATGCGGCGCCCGAGCTCAGCGCCGCCTCCCCGCCATGGCCACCGCCCCTTGCAAGCTTGCAGCACCGTGGTCCGTGGCTTCGACGTCGGCGAACTCCTCGCCCCGGCCAACTCTCCATTTTCTCTTCCTTCATCTCCGTGTGCGCCTCCCGCCTCGCTGCTGCCGCTTGATGCGGCGCCCGAGCGCAGCGCTGCCTCGAAGCCTCGCTGCTGCATCCCGGGAGCGCAGCGCCGCATCCCCGCCTCGCTGCCGCGGCCTGATGCGGGGCCCTCGCAGCCACATCTCCCAAGCCCAGCGCCGTCTCCCGCGAGCCCACTCGGAGCTGTCGCCGCCGTGAAGGGCGCCGCCCCGCCACGCTGGAAAGGAACATTTGGATAAGATAGAAGAAAGGGTTGCAGGTTGATTTCTTACAAACGTAGGGTTTTTTTGTAAAAATGAAACGTTTCCTCAGATCCACTTAAATAGAGACCGCGGGTTGAATTCCAGAAAACAGAAGGACTTTTCTGCAAAATTGCTAACAACGTACGACCAGAAGCGGATAACCCACAAGTATAGGGAATCGCAACAGTTTTCGAGGATAGAGTATTCAACCCAAATTTATTGATTCGACACAAGGGGAGCCAAAGAATATTCTCAAGTATTAGTAGCTGAGTTGTCAATTCAACCACACCTGGAAACTTAGTATCTGCAGCAAAGTGTTTAGTAGCAAAGTAATAATATGATAATGGTGGTAACGGTAACAAAAGTAAGACAACAAAAGTAATGTTTTTGGTATTTTGTAGTGATTGTAACAGTAGCAACGAAAAAGTAAATAAGTGTAAACCAGTATATGGAAAACACGAGGCAATTGGATTAGCGATGGATAATTAAGTCGGATGTGGTTCGTCATGTATGATCATAACATAGGATGACCGAGAACTAGCTCGGATCATCAATGTAATGTAGGCATGTATTAGTATATAGTCATACGTGCTTATGGAAAAGAACTTGCATGACATCTTTTGTCCTACCCTCCCGTGGCAGCGGGTCCTATTGAAACTAAGGGATATTAAGGCCTCCTTTTAATAGAGAACCGAACAAAGCATTAGCACATAGTGAATACATGAACTCCTCAAACTACGGTCATCACCGGGAATGGTCACGATTATTGTCACTTCGGGGTTGCCGGATCATAACACATAGTAGGTGACTATAGACTTGCAAGATAGGATCTAAAACTCACATATATTCATGAAAACATAATAGGTTCAGATCTGAAATCATGGCACTCGGGCTCTAGTGACAAGCATTAAGCATAGCAAAGTCATAGCAACATCAATCTCAGAACATAATGGATACTAAGGATCAAACCCTAACAAAACTAACTCGATTACATGATAAATCTCATCCAACCCATCACCATCCAGCAAGCCTACGATGCAATTACTAACACACGGCGGTGAGCATCATGAAATTGGTGATGGAGGATGGTTGATAATGACGACAGCGATGAATCCCCCTCTCCGGAGCCCCGAACGGACTCCAGATCAGCCCTCCCGAGAGAGATTAGGGCTTGGCGGCGGCTCCGTATCGTAAAACGCGATGATTTCTTCTCTCGATTTTTCTCCCGAAAGCCAATATACGGAGTTGGAGTTGGCGTCGGAGGCCACTGAGGGGCCCACGAGGTAGGGCGGCTGGGGCGCCCCACCCTCGTGAGCGTGGTGTGGCCCCTGGTCTTCATCTTTGCGAGGATTTTTCTTATTTTTTCTAAGGTGTTCCGTGGAGTTTGAGGACATTCCGAGAACTTTTATTTTCTCGCACAAAAAAACACCATGGCAATTTCAACAAAACAAGCGTCGGTCAGGGTTAGTTCCATTCAAATCATACAAGTTAGAGTCCAAAACAAGGGCAAAAGTGTTTGGAAAAGTAGATCTGACGGAGACGTATCAACTCCCCAAGCTTAAACCCTTGCTTGTCCTCAAGCAATTCAGTTGACAAACCGAAAGAAAAATAAAACTTTTACAAACTCTGTTTGCTCTTATTGTTGTAAACATAAAAAGCCAGCATTCAAGTTTCAGCAATTATTGTGAACTAACCATACTCACAATGACACGTAGGTCTCACAATTACTCATATCAATAGCATAATCAGCTAGCGAGCCATAATAGCAAAACTCAGATGACAACATTTTCTCAAAATAATCATAACATGATATAACAAAATGGTATCTCGCTAGCCCTTTCTGAGACCGCAAAACATAAATGCAGAGCACCTTTAAAGATCAAGGACTGACTAAACATTGTAATTCATGGTAAAAGAGATCGGTCAAGTCATACGAATATAAACCAATAATAATGAATGCAAACGACAAGTGTGCTCTCAAGTGGTGCTTTTTAATAAGAAGGGTGATGACTCAACATAAAAGTAAATAGATAGGCCCTTCGTAGAGGGAAGCCGGGATTTGTAGAGGTGCCAGAGCTCAGTTTTGAAATAGAGTTAAATTATATTTTGAGCGGCATACTTTCATTGTCAACATAACAACTAAAAGACGACGATATCTTCCATGCTAAACAGATTATAGGCGGTTCCCAAACAGAATGGTAAAGTTTATACTCCCCTTCCTTCACAAGCATTAATCCATGGCTTGCTCGAAACGACGAGTGCCTCCAACATTCAACGGGTCCCAAGGGGAGTTTTGTTTGCAGTTATTTTGATTTAGTTTGCATAACGCATGGGATTGGGCATCCCGGATACCAGCCATTTTCTCGTGAATGAGGAGCGGAGTCCACTCCTCTTGAGAATAACCCGCCTAACACGGAAGATAAGGGCAGCTCTAGTTGACATATGAGCTATTCGAGCATGCAAAGCAGAATGTTTATTTGAAGGTTTAGAGTTTGGCACATACAAATTTACTTGGGAACGGGTAAATACCACATATAGGTAGGTATAGTGGACTCATATGGAATAACTTTGGGGTTTAAGGAGTTTGGATGCACAAGCGGTATTCCGCTTAGTACAGTGAAGGCTAGCAAAAGACGGGAAGCGACCAAGCGAGAGAGCGACAACAATCGTAAACATGCATTAAAATTAATTCACACAGTACAAGCATGAGTAGGATATAATCCACCATGAACATAAATATCATGAAGGCTATGTTGATTTGGTTCAACTACATGCGTGAACATGTGCCAAGTCGAGTCACTCAATGCATTTAAAGGAGGATACCATCCCATCATACCGCATCATAATCATTCTAACAGCATGTTGGCACGCAAGGTAAACCATTATAACTCATAGCTAATCAAGCATGGCACAAGAAACTATAATCTCTAAATGTCATTGCAAATATGTTTACTTCATAATAGCTGAATCAAGAACGATGAATCATCATATTTACAAAAACAAAAGAGGTCGAGTTCATACCAGCTTTTCTCTTCCCAATAAGTCCATCATATATCATAATTTTTGCCTTTCACTTGCACGACTGAACGGTGTGTATAATAATAAGAGTGCACGTGCATTGGACTAAGCTGGAATCCGCAAGCATTCAACTCAAGAGAGAAGACAAGTAATATGGGCTCGAAGTTAAATAAACAATCATGCATATAAGAGCCACTAAGCATTTTCAATATGGTCTTCTCGACCCCCAAAGAAAAGAAAAGAAATAAAAACTATTTACACGGGAAAGCTCCCAACAAGTAAAAGAAGAACGAGAAATATTTTTGGGTTTTATCTTTTTAATTCTACTACAAGCATGGAAAGTAGACTAACTAATTTTTTTGGTTTTTCTCATGGTTTATCAAACACACAAGAAGAAAGCAGGAAAAAGAAATTTAAACTAGCATGGATATTACAGTGAAAAAGTATGAGCACCGACATCTAGCAATGAGTGTGTGTGTGTGTGTGTGAACATAAATCACTACTGGAATCATCTACTTTGCCATCTGCCAACTCTTTGCCGTCTGCTAGCGGACGGCAAATAAGCTCTTTGCCATCAGCTACCCAAAAGCAGACAAGAAGAATCGTGATGGCAAAGAAAGTCTTTGCCATCGGCCAGTTCTTTGCCGTCCGCTAGTCGACGGCAAAGATTCTTTCCGTCGGCTAGCGAGCGGCAAAGAGGAGGGGGCCCACCGAGGAGCAGTTTAAAAATATTGACCCCCCTCTTTGCCGTCTCGCTAGCGGACGACAAAGAGCAAAAAGCGGACGACAAAGAGGCGGACGGCAAACATTTAACATATCTAACGGCGCGCCCACCCCGCCCTCTCTCTCTCTGCTTTCTCCCTGCTCCCACACACGCCCGCCACCCCCACCACCGCCGCCGTTCGCTTCGCCCCCACCGCCTGCCCGCCCCCGCCCTTGCCCCGCCGCCCGCCCCCGCCTGCCGCGCCCGCCGCTCCGCCGCCGCCCCGCCCCCCGCCGGGCCGCGCCGCTGCCCCGCGCCCCCCCTCCTCCATCGCCCTCCGCCTCGTCGCCACGCCGCCGCCCGGCGCCGTCAGTAGGGAACGTAGTAATTTCAAAAATTTTCCTACGATCACGCAAGACCATGGTGATGGCATAGCAACGAGAGGGAGAGTGTCCGTCCACGTACCCTCGTGAGACCGAAAGCGAAGCGTTATATTAACGCTGTTGATGTAGTCGTGCGTCTTCACGATCCGACCGATCCAAGCACCGTTACTCCGGCACCTCCGAGTTCTTGGCACACGTTCAGCTCGATGGCGATCCCGGGCTCCGATCCAGCAAAGCGTCGGGGAAGGAGTTCCGTCGACGACGGCGTGGTGACGATCTTGATGTTCTACCGTCGCAGGCTTCGCCTAAGCACCGCTACAATATGATCGAGGTGGAATATGGTGGATGGGGCACCGCACACGGCTAAGGAGCGATCCGTAGATCAACTTGTGTGTCTATGGGGTGCCCCTGCCCCCGTATATAAAGGAGCAAGGGAGGAGGAGGCCGGCCCTATGTTTGGTGCGCCAGGGAGTCCTACTCCCACGGGAGTAGGATTCCCTTTCCTAGTCCAACTAGGAATCCTTCCATGTGGGGAGGAAGGGAGAAGGAAGTGGAGGAGTAGGAAGGTGGCGGCCCCTTTTCCTAGTCCAATTCGGACTAGAGGGAGGGCGCAGCAGCCTTTTTCCTCTTCCCACTAAAGCCCATCAAGGCCCATTACTTCTCCCGTAACTACGGTACTCGAAAAATACCGAATCACTCGGAACCTTTCCGAACTCGAATATAGTCGTCCAATATATCGATCTTTACGTCTCGACCATTTCGAGACTCCTCGTCATGTCCCCGATCTCATCCGGGACTCGAACTCCTTCGGTACATCAAAACTCATAAACTCATAATATAAGCATCATCGAAACCTTAAGCGTGCGGACCCTACGGGTTCGAGAACTATGTAGACATGACCTAGAACCATTCTCGGTCAATAACCAATAGCGGAACCTGGATGCCCATATTGGTTCCTACATATTCTACGAAGATCTTTATCGGTCGACCGCATAACAACATCGTTGTTCCCTTTGTCATCGGTATGTTACTTGCCCGAGATTCGATCGTCGGTATCCAATACCTAGTTCAATCTCGTTCTTGGCAAGTCTCTTTTCTCGTCCGTAATACATCATCTCACAACTAACACATTTAGTTGCAATGCTTGCAAGGCTTATGTGATGTGCATTACGAGAGGGCCCAGAGATACCTCTCCGACAATCGGAGTGACAAATCCTAATCTCGAAATATGCCAACCCAACATGTACCTTCGGAGACACCTGTAATGTACCTTTATAATCACCCGATTCGTTGTGACGTTTGGTAGCACCAAAGTGTTCCTCGGGCAAGCGGGAGTTGCATAATCTCATAGTCATAGGAACATGTATAAGTCATGAAGAAAAGCACTAGCAACAAACTATACGATCAGGTGCTATGCTAATGGAATGGGTCATGTCAATCAGATCATTCAACCAATGATGTGATCCCGTTAATCAAATAACAACTCCTTGTTCATGGTTAGGAAACATAACCATCTTTGATTAACGAGCTAGTCAAGTAGAGGCATACTAGTGACACTCTGTAGGTTTATGTATTCACACATGTATTATGCTTCCGGTTAATACAATTCTAGCATGAATAATAAACATTTATCATGATATAAGGAAATAAATAATAACATTATTATTGCCTCTAGGGCATATTTCCTTCAGTCTCCCACTTGCACTAGAGTCAATAATCTAGTTCACATCGCCATGTGATTTAACATCAATAGTTCACATCTATATGTGGTTAACACCCATAGTTCACATCGGCATGTGACCAACACCCAAAGGGTTTACTAGAGTCGATAATCTAGTTCACATCGCTATGTGATTAACACCCAAAGAGTACTAAGGTGTGATCATGTTTTGCTTGTGAGATAATTTTAGTCAACGGTCTCATCACATTCAGAGCCGTAAGTATTTTGCAAATTTCTATGTCTACAATGCTTTGCACGGAGCTACTCTAGCTAATTGCTCCCACTTGCAATATGTATCTAGATTGAGACTCGAGTCATCTAGATTAGTGTTAAAACTTGCATCGGCGTAACCTTTACGGCGAACCTTTTTCACTTCCATAATCGAGAAACATATCCTTATTCTACTAAGGATAATTTTGACCGCTGTCCATTGATCTACTCCTAGATCTCTATTGCACTCCTTGCCAATCTTAGTGGTAGGGTATGCAATAGATCCGTACACAACATGACATACTTTATAGAACCTATGGCTGATGCATAGGAATGACTTTCATTCTCTTTCTATCTTCTGCCGTGGTCGGGTTTTGAGTCTTACTCAATCTCATACCTTGTAACATAGGCAAGAACTCTTTCTTTGACTGTTCCATTTTGAACTACTTCAAAATCTTGTCAAGGTATGTATTCATTGAAAAACTTATCAAGCGTCTTTGATCTATCTCTATAGATCTTGATGCTCAATATGTAAGCAGCTTCACCGAGGTCCTTCTTTGAAAAACTCCTTTCAAATACTCCTTTATGCTTTGAGAATAATTCTACATTATTTCGATCAACAATATGTCATTCACATATACTTATCGAAATCTTTGTAGTGCTCCCACTCACTTTCTTGTAAATCTGAGGCTTCTCCAAAAGTCTGTATAAAACCATATGCTTTGATCACACTATCAAAGCGTTTATTCCAACTCGAGATGCTTGCACCGGTCCATAGATGGATCATTGGAGCTTGCACATTTTGTTAGCTCCTTTAGGATTGACAAAACCTTCATTTGCATCATATACAACTCTTCTTTAATAAATCCATTAAAGAATGTAGTTTTGACATCCATTTGCCGATTTCATAAAATGTGGCAATTGCTAACATGATTGAGACAGACTTAAGCATCGCTACAATTGAGAAAATCTCATTGTAGTCAACACCTTGAACTTGTCAAAAACCTTTTTGCGACAAGTCGAGCTTTGTAGATAGTAACACTACTATCGGTGTCCGTCTTCCTCTTGAAGATCCATTTATTCTTAATGGCTTGCCGATCATCGGGAAGTCAACCAAAGTCCATACTTTGTTCTCATACATGGATCCCATCTCAGATTTCATGGTCTCAAACCATTTCGCGGAATCTGGGCTCATCATCGCTTCCTCATAGTTCGTAGGTTCATCATGGTCTAGTAACATGACTTTTAGAATAGGATTACCGTACCACTCAGTGCGGATCTTACTCTGGAAGACCTCACGAGGTTTGGTAGCAACTTGATCTGAAGTTTCATGATCATCATCATTAACTTCCTCACTAATTGGTGTAGGAATCATGGAACTGATTTACGTGATGAACTACTTTCCAATAAGGGAGAAGGTACAATTACCTCATCAAGTTCTACTTTCCTTCCACTCACTTCTTTCGAGAGAAACTTCTTCTCTAGAAAAGGATCCATCTTAGCAAAAACTTGCCTTCGGATCTGTGATAGAAGGTGTACCCAACATTTTCTTTTGGGTATTCTATGAAGACGCACTTCTCGATTTGGGTTCGAGCTTATCGGTGAAAACCTTTTCACATAAGCATCACAACTCCAAACTTTAAGAAATGACAGCTTAGGTTTATTGCTAAACCATAGTTCATACGTTGTCATCTCAACGGATTTAGATGGTTGCCCTATTAAGCGTGAATGCGGCTGTCTCTAATGCATAACCCCAAAAGCGATAGTGGTAAATCGGTAAGATACATCATAGATCGCACCATATCATAATAAAGTACGTTTCTGACGTTCGGACACACCATAACGTTGTGGTGTTCGGTGGCGTGAGCTGTGAAACTATTCCACATTGTTTTCATTGAAGACCAAACTCGTAACTCGAATATTCATCTCCACGATCAGATCGCGAAACTTTATTTTCTTGTTACGATGATTTTCCACTTTACTCTGAAATTCTTTGAACCTTTCAACTATTTCAGACTTATGTTTCATCAAGTAGATATACCCATATCTGCTCAAATCATCTTGTGAAGGTCGAAAATAATGATACTTGCCACGAGCATCAACACTCATTGGATCGCATACATCGGTATGTATTATTCCCAATAAGTCGGTAGCTTGTTCCATTGTTAGGAGAACGGAGTTTTTGGTCATCTTGCCCAAAAGGCACGGTTCGCAAGCATCAAATGATTCATAATCAAGTGATTCCAAAAGTCCATCAGCATGGAGTTTTCTTCATGCGCTTTACACCAATATGACCTAAACGGCAGTGCCACAAATAAGTTGCACTATCATTATTAACTTTGCATCTTTTGGTTTCAATATGTGTATCACTATGATCGAGATCCAATGAACCATTTTCATTGGGCGTGTAACCATATAAGGTTTTATTCATGTAAACAGAACAACAATTTATTCTCTTACTTAAATGAATAACCGTATTGCAATAAACATGATCAAATCATATTTATGCTCAACACCAAATAACACTTATTTAGGTTCCACACTAATCCCGAAAGTATAGGGAGTGTGCGATGATGATCATATCAATCTTGGAACTACTTCCAACACTCATCGTCACTTCCCTTCAACTAGTTTCATTCATTCGCAACTCCGTTTGAGTTACTACTCTTAGCAACCGAACCAGTATCAAATCTCGAGGGTTGCTATGAACACTAGTAAAATACACATCAATAATCTGTATATCAAATATAACCTTGTTCACTTTGCCATCCTTATTATCCACCAAATATTCAGGGGTAGTTCCGCTTCCAGTGACCAGTTCCATTGCAGCAAAAGTACTCAGTCTCAGGCTTAGGTCTAGACTTGGGTTTCTTCACTCGAGCAGCAACTTGCTTGCCGTTCCTTTTGAAGTTCCCCTTCTTCCCTTTGCCATTTTCCTTGAGACTAGTGGTCTTGTCAACCATCAACACTTGATGTTTTTCTTGATTTCTACCTTCGCCGATTTTAGCATCGCGAAGAGCTCGAGAATCTTTTCGTCATCCCTTGCATACTATAGTTCATCACGAAGTTCTACTAACTTAGTGATGGTGACTAGAGAATTCTGTCAATCACTATCTTATCGGAAGATTAACTCCCACTTGATTCAAGCGATTGAAGTACTCGGACAATCGAGCACATGCTCACTAGTTGAGCGATTCTCCTCCATCTTTTAGCTATAGAACTTGTTGGAGACTTCATATCTCTCAACTCGGTATTTGCTTGAAATATTAACTTCAATTCTGGAACATCTCATATGGTCCATGATGTTCAAAACGTCTTTGAAGTCCCGATTCTAAGCCGTTAAGCATGGTGCACTATACTATCAAGTAGTCATCATTTTGAGCTAGCCAAAGCGTTCATAACGTCGCATCCGCTCCTGCAATAGGTATGTCACCTAGCGGTGCATCAAGGACATAATTCTTCTGCGCAGCAATGAGGATAAACCTCAGATCACGGATCCTATCCGCATCATTGCTACTAACATCTTTCAATACAATTTTCTCTAGGAACACATATAAAAACATAGGGAAGCAACAACGCGAGCTATTGATCTACAACATAATTTGCAAAATACTACAGGACTAAGTTCATGATAAATTTAAGTTCAATTAATCATATTACTTAAGAACTCCCACTTAGATAAATATCCCTCCAATTCTCTAAGTGATTGCGTGATCCATATCAACTACACCATGACCGATCATCACGTGTGATGGAGTAGTTTCAATGGTGAACATCAATATGTTGATCATATCTACTATATGATTCACGCTCGACCTTCGGTCTCCGTGTTCGAGGTCATATCTTATATGCATAGCTCGTCAAGTATAACCTGAGTATTCTGCGTGTGCAACTGTTTTGCACCCGTTGTATTTGAACGTAGAGCCTATCACACCCGATCATCACGTGGTGTCTCAAAGACGAAGAACTTTCGCGGTGCATACTCGGGAGAACACTTCTTGATAATTTAGTAAGGATCATCTTATAATGCTACCGTCAATCAAAGCAAAATAAGATGCATAAAGGATTAACATCACATGCAATCAATATAAGTGATATGATATGGCCATCATCATCTTGTGCTTGTGATCTCCATCTCGAAGCACCGTCATGATCACCATCGTCACCGCGCGACACCTTGATCTCCATCGTAGCATCGTTGTCATCTCGCCAACTATTGCTTCTCGACTATCGCTACCGCTTAGTGATAAAGTAAAGCAATTACATGGCGTTGCATTTCATACAATAAGCGACAACCATATGGCTCCGCCATTGCCGATAACTCGGTTACAAAACATGATCATCTCATACAATAAAATATAGCATCACGTCTTGACCATATCACATCACAACATGCCCTGCAAAAACAAGTTAGACGTCCTCTACTTTGTTGTTGCAAGTTTTACGTGGCTGCTACGGGCTGAGCAAGAACCGTTCTTACCTACGCATCAAAACCACAACGATACTTCGTCAAATAGACTCCGTTTAACCTTCTCAAGGACCGGGCGTAGCCACACTCGATTCAACTAAAGTGAGAGAGACAGACACCCGCGGTCACCTTTAAGCAACGAGTGCTCGGGCGGTGAAACCAGTCTCGCGTAAGCGTCGCGTAATGTCGGTCCGGGCCGCTTCATCTCACAATACCGCTGAACCAAAGTATGACATCTGGTAGGCAGTATGACTTGTATCGTCCACAACTCACTTGTGTTCTACTCGTGCACATGACATCAACGCATAAAACCTGGCTCGGATGCCACTGTTGGGGAACGTAGTAATTTCAAAAAATTTCCTACGATCACGCAAGACCATGGTGATGCATAGCAACGAGATGAGAGTGTTGTCGTACCCTCGTGAGACCAGCAACGGAAGCGTTGACGCAACGTAGAGGAAGTAGTCGACGTCTTCACGATCCGACCGATCCAAGCACCGTTACTCCGGCACCTCCGAGTTCTTGGCACACGTTCAGCTCGATGGCGATCCCGGGCTCCGATCCAGCAAAGCGTCGGGAAGGAGTTCCGTCGACGACGGCGTGGTGGCGATCTTGATGTTCTACCGTCGCAGGCTTCGCCTAAGCACCGCTACAATATGATCGAGGTGGAATATGGTGGAGGGGGCACCGCACACGGCTAAGGGCGATCCGTAGATCAACTTGTGTGTCTATGGGGTGCCCCTGCCCCGTATATAAAGGAGCAAGGGAGGAGGAGGCCGGCCCTATGTTTGTGCGCCAGGGGAGTCCTACTCCCACGGGAGTAGGATTCCCTTTCCTAGTCCAACTAGGAATCCTTCCATGTAGGGGAGGAAGGAGAAGGAAGTGGAGGAGTAGGAAGGTGGCGGCCCCTTTCCCTAGTCAATTCGGACTAGAGGGGAGGGGGCAGCAGCCTTTTTCCTCTTCCCACTAAAGCCCATCAAGGCCCATTACTTCTCCCGTAACTACCCGGTACTCGAAAAATACCGAATCACTCGGAACCTTTCCGAACTCCGAATATAGTCGTCCAATATATCGATCTTTACGTCTCGACCATTTGAGACTCCTCGTCATGTCCCCGATCTCATCCGGGACTCGAACTCCTTCGGTACATCAAAACTCATAAACTCATAATATAAGCATCATCGAAACCTTAAGCGTGCGGACCCTACGGGTTCGAGAACTATGTAGACATGACCTAGAACCATTCTCGGTCAATAACCAATAGCGGAACCTGGATGCCCATATTGGTTCCTACATATTCTACGAAGATCTTTATCGGTCGACCGCATAACAACATACGTTGTTCCCTTTGTCATCGGTATGTTACTTGCCGAGATTCGATCGTCGGTATCCAATACCTAGTTCAATCTCGCATTGGCAAGTCTCTTTTCTCGTTCCGTAATACATCATCTCACAACTAACACATTTAGTTGCAATGCTTGCAAGGCTTATGTGATGTGCATTACCGAGAGGGCCCAGAGATACCTCTCCGACAATCGGAGTGACAAATCCTAATCTCGAAATATGCCAACCCAACATGTACCTTCGGAGACACCTGTAATGTACCTTTATAATCACCCGATTCACGTTGTGACGTTTGGTAGCACCCAAAGTGTTCCTCGGGCAAACGGAGTTGCATAATCTCATAGTCATAGGAACATGTATAAGTCATGAAGAAAAGCACTAGCAACAAACTATACGATCAGGTGCTATGCTAATGGAATGGGTCATGTCAATCAGATCATTCAACCAATGATGTGATCCCGTTAATCAAATAACAACTCCTTGTTCATGGTTAGGAAACATAACCATCTTTGATTAACGAGCTAGTCAAGTAGAGGCATACTAGTGACACTCTGTAGGTTTATGTATTCACACATGTATTATGTTTCCGGTTAATACAATTCTAGCATGAATAATAAACATTTATCATGATATAAGGAAATAAATAATAACATTATTATTGCCTCTAGGGCATATTTCCTTCACTGTCGCCCCACCGCCCCCGCCTGTCGCGCCTCTGCTGTCTAGCGTGTCTCGGCTGCCCGCCCGCCCCGCGCCCCCCACCACCCGGGCAGCCGGCCCGCCCGCCCGCCCCCCTCCTCCACCGGCCACCTCCTCCACCGGCCCTGCCCCAGGTGAGCTCTACCTCCTCTTTTTTTCTGTTTTTTTAGTTTTAGGTTTATGTTTAGTTTAGATTTAGTTTTAGTTTTAGTTTTAGTTTTAGGTTTGGTTTTAGGTTAGGTTTAGTTTTAGTTTAGTTTTAGGTTTAGATTTAGTTTTTTTCCTTTTTTCTGTTTTTTTAGTTTTAGGTTTATGTTTAGTTTAGATTTAGGTTTAGTGTTTTAGTTTTAGATTTAGGTATAGTTTTAGGTTTAGGTTTAGGTTTAGGAAAGAAGAAGAAGAAAAAAAGAGGAGAGGAGGAGAAGAAGAAGAGGAAAAAGGAAAGGAAGAAGAAGAAGAGGAGGAGGAGAAGAAAAAAGAAGAAGAGGAAGAAAAAGAAGAAAAAAGAGGAGAGGAGGAGAAGAAGAAGAGGAAAAAGAAAAGGAGGAAGAAAAAGAAGAAGAAGAAGAAGAAGGAAAAAAGGAAGAAAAGGAAGAAAAGGAAGAAGAGGAAGAAGAAGAAAAGGAAAAAAGGAGGGAAAAAACCCCGACCCGACACGGCACCCCGACCCCGACCCGACACCCCGACCCCGAGACCCCGACCCCGACCCCGACACCCCGACCACGACCCCGACCCCGACACCCCGACCCCGAGCCTGACCCGGTCGACACCCCGACCGCGACACCGACACGGCACCCCGACCAGCTATCCTTCTCCATTACATTGTGTGCGCTTCCATCAATGATTACAAATGGTCATGTGAGTGGTGTTGCAGGCTGCTATACAGAGTGAGAGAGATAGAACGGAGAAACTTCTCGCCGAGGTGGCGGAGAGGCAGCGGGAGTTGGAGGAGAGGACGACAAAGATGTTGGAGGAGGAGAGGGCACGGAATGACATGCAGGAAAGGGCCATGTATGAGCTCCTTGTGGTAAGTTTCTTCTGCAGATTACTTGCTAGTCTTAACATTTGAGTCTCATTACTAACTAGTATGACTCTATTGTGAAAACCAAATGTGCAGTATGTGTGCGAGAAGTCCGGTCAGACCGCTCCGCCGATGTCAGTGATTGCTCCTGGGAGCACAGTGAGTTTAATTAGAATGGACATTACTTGCTAGTTTTAACATTTGAGTGTCATAATGCTAACGAGACATTGGAAATGATCTTTGGTGCAGCTTAACTCCAGAAACGCATCGCACGATCCTTCTCCAGCTACCGGCGAGAGCCAGCCCGCTCGTACACCTCCCTGATCACGGTAAGTTTCTCTAGTGTTTTTCTTAACAAATGCGTAAAGACCTAGACTTAGCTTTATTTCCTCCAATATGCTTACCATAATGACCTAGAGTTAGCTTTTTTTCCTCCAAAATGACTTAATATGCTTCTTGACCTCATAAACCATCCATTCTACCTAAGTTAGCGCTAAAACGATATGTACTTAGGTTACTTATGTCAAAAATTGCATAATTAGCTTAGTTAGCTCATAAACGATCCATTTTACCTAAAGTTAGCTCTAAAATGACTCATTTTACCTTAGTTAGCTTACAAGTGATCCAATTTATCCAAGTTAGCTCTAAAATGACCCATTTTACGTAGATTAGCTCCTAAATGATCCATTTTACCTACGTTAGCTTTAAAATGACCCATTTCACCTAGGTTAGCTCCAAAATGACCCATTTCACCTAGGTTAGCTCCAAAATGACCCATTTCACCTAGATTTGGTCCTAAACAATCCATTTCACCTAAGTTAGCTAAAAACGATCCATTTCACCTAAATTAGCTCATAAATGATCCATTTCACCTAAGTTAGCTAAAAAACGATCCATTTCACCTTAGTTAGCTCAAAAACGTGGCATTTCACCTTAGTTAGGTCATAAACGACCCATTTCAACTAAGTTAGCTCATAAAAGCTCATAAATGATCCATTTCACCTAAGTTAGCTAAAAACGATCCATTTCACCTTACTTAGCTGAAAAACGATGCCCTTCACCTTAGTTAGCTCATAAACGACCCATTTCAACTAAGTTAGCTCATAAATGATCCATTTCAACTAAGTTAGCTCATAAACAACCCATTTCAACTTTGTTAGCTCATATACGATCCATTTCACCTAAGTTAGCTCATAAATGACATATACTTCTTGTTCTAGTCACCTATTTCTAACTTTTTTGTTTACCATTTTGCAGATTTCATTCACTTCATGGAAGCTAGCTTGCTATGATGGAGTGCTTGCTTTTCCTTTGATGAAACTTTGCATTGTATCTAGCTTGCTATGATGGAACTTGATATGTTGATGAAACTTTGCATTGTAATATGTATATGGATGGAACAATGTGTATGGATGGAACTTGCTTATGTATGAATGGATGAAACTTATGTGCTGGATATGTGATATGATTGCTGTTAAATAGCCCTGTGAAATATATCTATATATGTCATATATATTTGCTGTGAAAATTGTTGAATTAAAAAAACAGAAAAAAAGAGACAATATGCAGCCTCTTTGCCGTGTGCCACCGACGGCAAAGGGCTTTTTGCCATCAGCATCGGACGGCAAAGAGGCCACGTGGCAGGCAACTGTGCTTCCTGGGAGGCTGACCAATTTGGTCGGTTGCCCACGATGGTGACGGACACGAACTTTTGTCCGTCCGCAATGGACGGCAAAGGCCTGCCGTTAACCACCTAACGGAGTAACAACGCATTTATTGCCATCCGCTGCTGATGGCAAAGGCCCCTTTGCCGTCAGCTGCCCGAAGCGGACGGCAACGCAGCTCTTAGCCGTCCCCCTACTTTGTCGTCCCCTTTTGCCGTCCGTGGCTGACGGCAAAGGTCTTTGCCGTCCGCCATCCATGCCTTTGCCGTCCGCCGTGGCAGATGGCAAAGTAGTTGATTCCTGTAGTGAATGTAATGTCGGTGGGAAATACGTACTCCCCCAAGCTTAGGCTTTGGCCTAAGTTGGTCTATTGCCAGGGATGGCTTGGCGGATACCCTTAGGTGAAGCTGGGGTCGTACTGCGATGGAGAAGACTCCGGCTGCCACTGGCTAGCAGCCTCCTCTGGATCCCAAGAATAAACAGATAGTCGTGGAGGCTCATCTTGTGGCTCCGGCTCCGGGGCTGGTGTAGGGTTCCGATAGGCTTGAACAGCCGACCACGGAACAATGTGAGGTTCTGCAAACAAGTTAAACAAAGAAGGAGCATGCAAAGTAATAGTTTCAGGGTGATGTTTATCAAAGTATAATTTATATTTGAACTCCTCATCGCGACTCTTAACAAGAAAATCATGCGCTATCATACTCCTGTAATCTAAATAAGCACGGGCAGCGCTGTTTCTTCTTTCTCCGCATGCCTAATAGGTATTTCAAAATGTTCAGCTAGGCGTGAAGCATAAATGCCTCCAAAGATGGGGCCCTTAGTACGGTTCAGACTTAACCGTCTAGCAACAATTCCACCCATACTAACAGAGTTATTGCGGTATAAACCATGGAGCAAAATAATAATATCAGGAATACTAAGGTTCCCACAATTCCCGCGTCCAGTCAAGCAACGACTAGCAAATAAGGCAAAGTAGCGTAAAACAAGATAATGTGTGCTAGTGATCCTTGCATCAGAAACCTTCCTGGTTTCTCCCACCGTAATAGTGTTAATAAAATCTTCTACTTCATTACGGTGGGGTTCATCTAAGGTGCCCTCAAAGGGTATTCTGCAAACCTCGCAGAATTCAGCTAATGTCATCTCTTTAACAACGTCATATAAATGAAACTCTACTATTGGAGGTGATTTCTTAGGGAAAAAGTAGAAGTTTTGCACAAAAGTATTTGTGACTAAGAGATACTGATGACGTTGGTCGTGGAGGAAGTTGGTGAGACCGGCGTTCTCAATCAATAAATAGAAATCCTCGTAAATCCCGGCTCTCCTCAAGAAGTCATCGGAGGGCCATTCACACGGCCGGACCTCCGCGGTGCGGGGCAAATTGAATTTGGGCTTCTCCTCTTCTTCCTTTTGTTTTTCCTTAGAGCTTCGGCTCGACGAGCCCCTCAAAAATTTCTTCATTATTTCTGAAACAATCTGAAATTTTTAGTAACTTCAAATAAAAGTGAACCAACTTCAATAAAATTGATAGTAACAACTCCCGCAAGTGCCTAGAGCCTATATAAAGCATTGGAACTACTTGGAACCATATGAATTTGACATGCAAGCTCAAGAACATGGTCACCTATGTAGCACAAATTTGCAATGAATAAAGCACTAGAACAAAAACTAATTGGACCAATGGAGGAGTCACATACCAAGGAACAATCTCCCCAAGCAGTTTTGGAAGAGGTGCTTTGAGCAAGGAGATCGAAAATCACAGCAACGGGGGCTGGAACTCGTGCTTGAGTTGGTTTTTTGTGTTTGTGTGAGACAGAGGAAGAAGATTGGTGCTGGAATAAGTGGAGGAGGGCCACCGTGGGCCCACGAGGCAGGGGCGCGCCAGGGGGTAGGGCGCCCTCCACCCTCGTGGCAGTGGCAGCTCCCGTGGTAACTTTTGCACAGTAAATTCTTAAATATTCCCGAAAAAATCATATTAAATTGGCATGGCATTCTGAGGACTTTTATTTTCGGGATATTTTTTATATTGCACGGATAAGTCAGGAGACAGACAGAAAAATACTATTTTACTTTATTTCTACTAAATAACAGAAAATATAAAGAGGGTACAGAAGGTTGTGCTTCTAGTTTCATCTATCTCGTGATCATCAAAATGAACCAACTAACAAGGTTGATCAAGTCTTGTTAACAAACTCATTCCAAATAATCACGGAACCGGAGAAATTTCGAATGACACTAAGTTACCTCAACGGGGATATGAAAATCCCCAACAATAAGAATATCATACTTTTTCTTGACAGTAGCGAGAGGAAATTCAAAACCTCCAAATATAATCGATGGAATTTTTCCAATAGAGTTGATACTATAAACTTGAGGTTGTTTCCTCGGAAAATGTACCATGTGCTCATTGCCATTAACATGAAAAGTGACATTGCCTTTGTTGCAATCAATAACAGCCCCTACAGTATTAAGGAAAGGTCTTCCAAGAATAATAGACATACTATCATCCTCGGGAATCTCAAGAATAATAAAGTCCTTTAAAATAGTAACGTTTGCAACCACAACAGGCACATCCTCACAAATACCGATAGGTATAGCAGTTGATTTATCAGCCATTTGCAAAGATATTTCAGTAGGTGTCAACTTATTCAAGTCAAGTCTACGATATAAAGAGAGGCATAACACTAACACCGGCTCCAAGATCACATAAAGCAGTTTTAACATAATTTCTTTTAATGGAGCATGGTATAGTAGGTACTCCTGGATCTCCAAGTTTCTTTGGTATTCCACCCTTAAAAGTATAATTAGCAAGCATGGTGGAAATTTCAGCTTCAGGCATCTTTCTTTTATTAGTAATAATATCCTTCATATACTTAGCATAAGGATTTGTTTTGAGCACATCAGTTAATCGCATACGCAAAAAGATGGGTCTAATCATTTCAGCAAAGCGCTCAAAATCCTCATCATCCTTTTTCTTGGATGGTTTCGGAGGAAAAGGCATGGGTTTCTGAACCCGTGGTTCCCTTTTGTTATCGTGTTTCCTAGCAACAAAGTCTCTTTTATCATAACGTTGATTCTTTGATTGTGGGTTATCAAGATCAATAGCAGGTTCAACTTCTACATCTTTATCATTACTAGGTTGAGCATCAACATGAACATTATCATTAACATTATCACTAGGTTCATGTTCATCACCTGATTGTGTTTCAGCATCAGAAATAGAGATATCATTCGGATTCTCAGATGGTTCAGCAATAGGTTCACTAGAAGTTTGCAGAGTCCTATCATTTTTCTTTTTCTTCCTTTTAGAAGAACTAGGTACATCAATATTGTTTCTCTGTGAATCTTGCTCGATTCTCTTAGGGTGGCCTTCAGGATACAAAGGTTCCTGAGTCATTCTACCAGTTCTAGTAGCCACTCTAACAGCATAATCATTTTTCTTACTATTTATTTCATCAAGCACTTCTTTCTGAGCTTTAAGTACTTGTTCTACTTGAGTGGTAACCATAGAAGCATGTTTGCTAACAAGTTTAAGTTCACCTCTAATATCAGCCATATAATCACCCAAACGTTTAATCATAAAAGTATTCTGTTTTACTTGTCTACCAAAATAAGCATTAAAGTCATCTTGCTTAAACATAAAGTCATCAAACTCATCCAAGCACTGACTAGCAATTTTAGTAGGAGGGACTTCAGCTTTATCATATCTATAGAGAGAATTTACCTTTACTACCTGTGTCGGGATATCGGGAGGTTCTTCATTAAATAAGTAATTGAGATCATATACTTCTTCAACAGGCAGTAAATTAAGACCATGTATTTCTTCAATAGGAGGTAAATTCTTAACATCTTCAGCTTTAATACCTTTTTCTTTCACAGATTTCTTTCCCCTCTTGCATATCTTCGGGACTGAGAAATAGAACACCTCTCTTCTTCGGAGTTGGTTTAGGAATAGGCTCAGTAATTGGCTCAGGAACTGGCTCAGGAGGTAGCTCGGGAGGTGCCCAATTATTTTCATTTGCCAACATATTATTCAATAGAATTTCAGCGTCATCCGGTGTTCCTTCCCTGAAAAGAGAACCAGCACAACTATCCAGGTAATCTCTGGAAGCATCAGTTAGTCCATTATAAAAGATATCAAATATTTCAGGTTTCTTAAGAGGATGATCAGCAAAGCATTAAGTAACTTGAGAAGCCTCCCCAAGCTTGTGGGAGACTCTCTTCTTCAATTTGCACAAAATTGTATATTTCCCTCAAAGCAGCTTGTTTCTTATGAGCAGGAAATATTTAGCAGAGAAGTAATAAATCATATCACGGGACTTTGCACACAACCAGGATCAAGAGAATTATACCATATCTTAGCATCATCCTTTAATGAGAACGGGAATATCTTGAGTAAATAAAGGTAGCGCGATCTCTCATTATTAGTAAATAGGGCAGCTATATCATTTAACTTAGTAAGATGTGCCACAAAAGTTTCAGATTCATAGCCATAAAAAGGATCAGATTATACCAAAGTAATTATATCTGCATCAACAGAAAAATCATAATAATCCTGATCAGGAAGACAGATAGGTGAAGTAGCAAAAGCAGGGTCGGGTCTCATTCTATCTCTAAAAGATTCTTTACTCCATTTAACTAGCAACCTTTAAGTTCACGTCTATCCTGGCAAGCAAGAATAGCTGCAGGAGATTCGGCATCAAAAAGATAACCCTCAGGAATAGCAGGCATAGGTTCATCATCACTAACATCATCGTGTTCAGGTTCAATAATTTCTCTTTCTCTAGACCTAGCAATTTGCTCATCAAGAAACTCACCAAGTGGCACAGTAGTATCAAGCATAGAAGTAGTTTCATCATAAGTATAGTGCATAGCAGAAGTGGCATCATCAATAACATGCGACATATCAGAATCAATAGTAGTGGTAGGTTTAGCTGTCGCAAACTTACTCATAACAGAAGGAGAATCTAGTGCAAGGCTAGATGGCAGTCCCTTGCCTCCCCTCGTAGTTGAGGGAAAAATAGTAGTTCGATCATCTTTCAAGTTCTTCATAGTGTCCAGCAGATATAAATCCCAAGTGACTCAAAGAATAGAGCTATGCTCCCCGGCAACGGCGCCAGAAAAAGGTCTTGATAACCCACAAGTATAGGGGATCGCAACAGTTTTCGAGGGTAGAGTATTCAACCCAAATTTATTGATTCGACACAAGGGGAGCCAAAGAATATTCTCAAGTATTAGCAGCTGAGTTGTCAATTCAACCACACCTGGAAACTTAGTATCTGCAGCAAAGTGTTTAGTAGCAAAGTAATATGATAATGGTGGTAACGGTAACAAAAGTAAAGACAACAAAAGTAATGTTTTTGGTATTTTGTAGTGATTGTAACAGTAGCAACGGAAAAGTAAATAAGTGTAAACCAGTATATGGAAAACTCGTAGGCACTGGATTAGCGATGGATAATTATGTAGGATGTGGTTCGTCATGTAACAGTCATAACATAGGATGATACAGAACTAGCTCCAGTTCATCAATGTAATGTAGGCATGTATTCCGTATATAGTCATACGTGCTTATGGAAAAGAACTTGCATGACATCTTTTGTCCTACCCTCCCGTGGCAGCGGGGTCCTATTGGAAACTAAGGGATATTAAGGCCTCCTTTTAATAGAGAACCGGAACAAAGCATTAGCACATAGTGAATACATGAACTCCTCAAACTACGGTCATCACCGGGAGTGGTCCCGATTATTGTCACTTCGGGGTTGCCGGATCATAACACATAGTAGGTGACTATAGACTTGCAAGATAGGATCTAAAACTCACATATATTCATGAAAACATAATAGGTTCAGATCTGAAATCATGGCACTCGGGCCCTAGTGACAAGCATTAAGCATAGCAAAGTCATAGCAACATAGATCTCAGAACATAATGGATACTAGGGATCAAACCCTAACAAAACTAACTCGATTACATGATAAATCTCATCCAACCCATCACCGTCCAGCAAGCCTACGATGCAATTACTCACGCACGGCGGTGAGCATCATGAAATTGGTGATGGAGGATGGTTGATAATGACGACATCGACGAATCCCCCTCTCCAGAGCCCCGAACGGACTCCAGATCAGCCCTCCCAAGAGAGATTAGGGCTTGGCGTCGGCTCCGTATCGTAAAACGCGATGATTTCTTCTCTCTGATTTTTTCTCCCCGAAAGCCAATATATGGAGTTGGAGTTGGCGTTGGAGGGCCACCAGGGGGCCCACGAGGTAGGGTGACGCGCCCAGGGGGGGCCCCCACCCTCTGAGCAGGGTGTGGGCCCCCTGGTCTTCATATTTTGCGAGGATTTTTCTTTATTTTTTCTAAGGTGTTCCGTGGAGTTTCAGGACATCCCGAGAACTTTTATTTTCTGCACAAAAAACAACACCATGGCAATTCTGCTGAAAACAGCGTCAGTCCGGGTTAGTTCCATTCAAATCATACAAGTTAGAGTCCAAAACAAGGGCAAAAGTTTTTGGAAAAGTAGATACGATGGAGACGTATCAATGAGAAGTATAACCATGCCAAGTTAGAGCATACACCTCGGTGGGGGAATAGGACTGGTCATTTGTCTCTGAATCCATCTCCGAAGAGCTATCTGGACCCAACAAGAGATCTGCTTCGACAGGTAGCATTGTCTGCTCTGAAGGCCTTGTTTTCACTTCAGATTTTTCCATCACCCATTCAAATGGGTGATTCACAGGAAGAGTAGTTTAATGTACAAACATTGTCGACAAATGGAAATGTAATGAATAAAATGATGGGCAAGATATCATTCAAATATATGATGCCTGGTTAAACAGGAGGCATTGCACATTTCACATATATTATGGCTGGCTAAAAGACATGAGACTGCGTAATTCCCATATATTATATAGAAACTAAACATGTGGCATTACAGAACATGTCTAAACTAAGCAGATGACATATATGATGTCGAAAGTAGGCACTGCAAGGCAACATATGCATGATATGACTAACATCATCATGCCAAGTTAGAGAAAACACCTTGGGGGGTAAATAGGAGTGGTCAACTGTGTCTGAATCCGCCTTAGAACATATATCTTCCTCTGGATTACAATCTGGAGAGGGGGGGGGGGGGGGGTTTGCCATTGAACCCATCATGCACCGATGTATGCATGACATTGTATTGCCGCGCAAAAATCTTCTCTTTTTCTCTACATGCTCAGCATGACTCTGTACAATATCTAACATGCATACGAAAAAAATATGGTGAGATTATCTAAGGAGAGCATGCAGAAATCTAGAGTGATGGTAAAAACCAGTGGATGGATCCAAAAATAATGATAGTAGGCTGATGATTGCTTTAATTTAATAAAAAGACAGATGATGGTTGCTTTACTATTTGTTTCCCTCCCAAGATGAACATAGGCATACCCTAGGTGAACCAGATATTAGACAAAGATACTATTCATTGCTGCCTCGATATGTCACTACTGTAGGATGCTGCTAACGCGACACTACGATCAGAGACCCTTCGACGAAACTCTGTGCGATGCAATAATCACAAACGGTGGTGTAAAAGAACAGTCAAAAAAGGTGCAAAACATTTGCGATGGCAGAGCCATCAAACACGGTTCAGATTTTAGTTGCATGTGTAATGCAGGGCATACTGTTCAGTTCAATGAACTATTTGTGATGAGGCGGAACAAAAGAAACGGGCAGCCAGATGAAGGCGTGTGCGATATAAAACGTACGGTTCACTCGGATGAACTGTTTGTGATGAAGAGGAAGAATGGAAACGGGCAGCTAGATAAAGGTGTGTGCGATTGAGGGCATACACTTCAGAAGGATTAACTGTTTGCGATTAGGCAACATAACAGAAACGGGTCAGCCAGATCAAAGTGTCTGTAATTGATGGCATACAATCACACGGATGAAATGTTTGCGATTAGCCGCAAAAAATTGAAACAGTTAGATAGATCAACGTGTGTGCGCTAGACGGGCACCCACATTCTAATTAAAAGAAGCATGCGCGATGGTAATAACGAGCGCGCACGGTTGTTGGAACAAGACGTATGCTGACATTGCCTATCGCGGGGCACCCTATGGTGCAAACGCCACGTACGCGGCCGAGAAGGCATATTTGCCCACGTTACGCCTTCCGGGAATAGTGCCGCACTTATAACCGTCAGTAAATTTTGAGCATGCATCGCGTCACATTCCAAATTGCAAACCTATTCACACCGATCAAAACCTAAACGGTTTCCCACTTAGGAGCGTATTACTACTCGGTTATAAATACTACTACTCCAAGATGATTGCACATTCCTCCTCAAATCCCCATCCACAAAGACAAACAAGTCATTCATCATCGTTCCCTTAAATGCGCCATGGCGGCGTGAGTTCAGGTCGAGATTGCCACCAGGGAGATGCGAGCATGGAAGCGGAAGCATGAGAGATGTCCCGCCTCGCCACGAACGCAGCCAGCATGTCCCGCCACGCGGCCGTAGCAGCACAGAGGTCCCGCCGCGCCGCCGAAGCAGCACACAGGTCCGGCTACATCGTCGATGTGGCAGACTGGTCCGGCCGCGCTGCGGAAGCAGAAGAGATGTCCCGCCGCACCGTGAATGCAGCAGAGATGTCCTCCCGCGCCGCGGCAGCCTGGGAAAATGTCTCGCGGGCAGGCGAGGACTCTTACAGGCGCATGCATGTGATCGTCCATAGCCAGATGGACCAGATCTCCGGCTGGGCGAGGTTGCTGGACGACATGAAAGCCTTTTTTGAACAGGCTATCGGTGTCATCCGGCAACTAAATGAGAGAAATGCGAAGCTCTAGGCCGAGCATGACCTACTGAGGGCAAAGATCATCGGAAGTGCGGAGCAGCAGGAGGAGACCACTTCCTTGTTGAAGAGGACTGGCGTCATCGTCGAGAAACTTATGGACGAGAATGCCATGCTGTGCATCGAGCGCAGAAGGCTGGTGGAGGAATCCATTGATGCTCTCAAGTAGCATCTTGAGGACAAGAAAGAGCTCATCGCCGCTCGCTGCGGAGACTAGTTCCTGCGGCCTGCAGCAATGCATCAAGAAAGTAGATATCAGCGAGCCAAATCGTTGTATTCCTTCTTCTTTTGCCCTTGTGTATTTCGGGCGTTGCCGCATGTGGATTTTTTTAATTATGTTCCTAAATATGTAAGACAATTATTATCCACTGTCATCGTCCTTATATTCATCATGCTTGCTATAAGTCGCAGTCGATGCTATATAGGTCCGTCGGATCTTACATCAAGATCCGTGCAAAACTTTCTTTTCAGATTTTCATTTTTCTCTCTTAAATCTTAGTCCAGTGAGACATATAGCCACGCCGTAGAACAGGGGCTCGGGTGCCATTAATGGAGACGTTGGGAGGGAGGTGCGCGGCGGGTTGCGGTCAAAGGGCTTTCCTCCCAATGAGCACACACAGGGGTCTGATTGCACGCCTCCCGTACTCAAATAGCTATCGCGCACGACACCTCCTAGCCAATAAAAAAGGGGATGCATGAAACCATGTAATTGTTAAGTAGAACGCCCATAGTTTCAATAATACTTGTGTTTCTGATTTGTAATGTGACAACAATTGTTCCAAAATGACTTCGTTGATTGTTAATGTGTGCGCCTTCGCAAATCGGACAGAAAAATTACCACAACATGTTGGTGCCATGTCATGACACCATGCCAAGTTTCATGATTTTCAGGCGTGTTTTGGATTTAGAGGAATTAAAAACCCAAGTTTCTCAATCTTTCCGGCCGAGCCATGACGCCCAGATGTTTGAATTTCATTCCCATTTCTTGCATGGGACCTAGAAATTCAGCCAAGGACACACATGTGATTTTTAACCAACTTTGGTGCACTGGAGCATGTGCTTGTAGTTCAAATTTGAATTATGCACATTAAATGCCCAAAAACTCAATTAATGTATAAAAAAGGCCAAACGTACCGGGAATAATTCCAAAATTTAGCTCGATACTTCTATTTGGTCTAACCTGCTTGTATAAAAAAATTTAAGGCGGGAGAAGGCAGTGTATATGTCATTTCGCACACGGAGGTGAACGTTCCCTCTCGGAACCACGAGCCTTCTTGAGGGAAGCTCCGGTTTGTAAGAAGCTTACACCAAGGCTTGTCCCAATTCAGCCAAAAAAATTCACCGCAGCATGTTGGTGCCATGTCATGACACCATGCCAAGTTTCATGATTTTCAGGCATGTTTTGGATTTAGAGGAATTAAAAAACCAAGTTTCTCAATCTTTCCAGCTAAGCCACGACGCCCAGATATTTGAATTTCATTCCCATTTCTTTCATGGGACCCACCCAAAGGCACACATGTGATTTTTCAACCAACTTTGGTGCACTGGAGCATGTGCTTGTAGTTCAAATTTGAATTATGCACATTAAATGCGCAGAAACTCAACTAATGTATAAAAAAGGCCAAACAAACCCGGATTAATTCCAAAATTTAGCACGATACTTCTATTTTGTCTAATCTCCTGTGTAAAAAAATTAAGGCGGGAGAAGGCAGTATACGTATGTCGTTTCGCACACGAGGGTGACACGTTCCCTCTAGGAACCACGGGCCTTCTTGAGGGAAACTCCGGTTTGCAAGAAGCTTACACCCAAGCTTGTCCCAATTCGGCCAAAAAATTTACCGCAGCATCTTGGTGCCATGTCATGACACCATGCCAAGTTTCATGATTTTTAGGCGTGTTTTGGATTTACAGGAATTAAAAAACCAAGTTTCTCAATCTTTCCGGCCGAGCCACGACGACCAGATGTTTGAATTTCATTCCCATGTCTTGCATGGGACCTATAAATTCACCCAAAGACACATATGTGATTTTTCAACCAACTTTGGTGCACTAGAGCATGTGCTTGTATTTAAAATTTGAATTATGCACATTAAATGCGCAGATACTCAATTAATGCATAAAAAATGCCAAACAAACCCGGAATAATTCCAAAATTTAGTTCGGTACTTCTATTTGGTCTAATCTGCCTATGTAAAAAGATTAAGGTGGGAGAAGGCAGTATACGTATGTCGTTTCGCACACGGAGGTGACACGTTCCCTCTCGGAACCACGAGCCTTCTTGAGGGAAGCTCCGGTTTGCAAGAAGCTTACACCAAAGCTTGTCCCAATTCGGCCAACGAATTTACCGCAGCATGTTGGTGCCATGTCATGACACCATGCCAAGTTTCATGATTTTCACGCGAGTTTTGGATTTACAGGAATTAAAAAACCAAGTTTCTCAATCTTTACGGCCGAACCACGATGCCTAGATGTTTGAATTTCATTCCCATTTCTTGCACAGGACCTATAAATTCACCCAAAGACACACTTGTGATTTTTCAACCAACTTTGGTGCACTGGAGCATGCGCTTGTAGTTCAAATTTGAATTATGCACATTAAATGCATAGAAACTCAATTAATGTATGAAAAAGGCCAAACGGACCCGGAATAATTCCAAAATTTAGCACGATACTTCTATTTGGTCTAATATGCCTGTGTAAAAAAATTAAGGCGGGAGAAGGCATTGTACGTATGTCGTTTCGCACACAGAGGTGACACGTTCCCTCTCGGAACCACGAGCCTTCTTGAGGGAAGCTCCAGTTTGCAAGAAGCTTACACCGAAGCTTGTCCTAGTTCGGCAAAAAAAATTACCGCAGCATGTTGGTGCCATGTCATGACAGCATGCCAAGTTTCATGATTTTCTGGTGTGTTTTGGATTTACAGGAATTAAAAAACCAAGTTTCTCAATCTTTCCGACCGAGCCACGACGACCAGATGTTTGAATTTCATTCCCATGTCTTGCATGGGACCTATAAATTCACCCAAAGACACATATGTGATTTTTCAACCAACTTTGGTGCACTAGAGAATGTGCTTGTATTTAAAATTTGAATTATGCAAATTAAATGCGCAGAAACTCAATTAATGCATAAAAAAGGCCAAACGAACCCGGAATAATTCCAAAATTTAGCATGGTACTTCTATTTGGTCTAATCTGCCTATGTAAAAAAATTGAGGCGGGAGAAGGCAGTATACGTATGTCGTTTCGCACACGGAGGTGACACGTTCCCTCTCGGAACCACGAGCCTTCTTGAGGGAAGCTCCGGTTTGCAAGAAGCTTACACCAAAGCTTGTCCCAATTCGGCCAACGAATTTACCGCAGCATGTTGGTGCCATGTCATGACACCATGCCAAGTTTCATGATTTTCACGCGAGTTTTGGATTTACAGGAATTAAAAAACCAAGTTTCTCAATCTTTCCAGCCGAGCCACAATGCCCAGAGGTTTGAATTTCATTCCCATTTCTTGCATGGGACCTATAAATTCACCCAAAGACATACATGTGATTTTTCAACCAACTTTGGTGCACTGGAGCATGTGCTTGTAGTTCAAATTTGAATTATGCACATTAAATGCGCAGAAACTCAATTAATGTGTAAAAAAGGCCAAACGAACCTGGAATAATTCCAAAATTTAGCACGATACTTCTATTTGGTCTAATCTGCCTGTGTAAAAAAATTAAGGCGGGAGAAGGCAGTGTACATATGTCGTTTCACACACGGAGGTGACACGTTCCCTCATGGAACCACGAGCCTTCTTGAGGGAAGCTCTGGTTTACAAGAAGGTTACACCAAAGCTTGTCCCAATTCGGCCAAAAAAATTACCACATCATGTTGGTGCCATGTCATGACACCATGCCAAGTTTCATGATTTTCAGGCTTGTTTTGGATTTTCAGGAATTAAAAAACCAAGTTTCTCAATCTTTCCGGCCGAGCTACGACGCCCACATGTTTGAATTTCATCCCCATTTCTTTCATGGGACCTATAAATTCACCCAAAGACATACATGTGATTTTTCAACAAACTTTTGTGCATTGGAGCATGTGCTTGTAGTTCAAATTTGAATTATGCACATTCAATGCCCAGAAACTCAATTAATACATAAAAATGCCAAATGAACCCGAAATAATTCCAAATTTAAACACGATACTCATGTACTAGTTGCATGTTCACTGCACATAAATGTTCTAGCAATTCGAACGCCATCCTTTCCCTCCGTAACACCATTTTGTCTTTCAAAACATTTGAAAAAATCAGGTATACCACAAATAGTTTACTAGAAAGAATCGTGTGGGATGCGATATAAAATATCTTGGCGCACCGTCTTGTCCGCTTACGCAGAAGCTTCGCTGTCTGATCCATCGCCCCACTTGAACCACACTTGCGCTACGGTTTCTCATGACCGAGCGATTTTTTTTGCCACCGCGGAAATATCTATCTCCCCGCCCCCTCCCTCTCGCCAAAAGCCACATTTCCATTGTTCCTCCTTGCTTTCCAAGTTCAAACCTTCACTGCTGCTTACTGGCAGCTCAGCCGCCTCACCGATGACCCTTCTTCTTGCAGCGCCGCCTCCTCGCCGGCTACCCTTCTTCTTGCAGCGCCGCCTCCTCACCGGTGACCCTTCTTCTTGCAGCGCCGCCTCCTCGCCGACGACCCTTCTTCTTGCTGCATAGCCTCCTCGCCGCCGACCCTTCTTCTTGCTACGCGGCCTCGTCGATATGGATAGGTAATCTACACCCCAGCCACACCATCCTCCTCCTTTCCCGTCCCACATGCCCGGACCGACGGCGTGACACCTTCCACCGAAATCACTGCCCCCTCCTCCAATTAAGCGCCACCCATAGCCATTTTGCACGCAGTATAACATGGAGCTCAATAGCATGCGGCCGCACGGGCGCACGAGGTCGCTATGGCTGCCATGCGTGTCGACTGCCAGATCTTGGAGGAGCACCTCGTCTTCGAGGCCACCATCGACACCGCCATGCGGTTGTCTACTTTAAAATACAGTTCGTGCTGTTTTCTCGAGGCCACCGCCAATGCCTTCTTGTGATTTGTCCTCTGTAATGTTAATATGCAATCTGATGTTCAGTTAACAGTTTGGTCCTCTGAAATGTAATGTTCAGTTAACACTTCGGTCCAACAATTGCTACATTTCATATTATTGTTCTCAAGCATTCTTTGTTTTGTTAACTGTCTTATCTTCTAGTACATGTTTCTATTCTGCAATGTCTTGCTCAGTTAACTATTATGGTTCATTTGGTCTGTTGTCCATTTAACTGTTTGGTTCAGTTCTGTTCCTTATGTGTGTTGCAGGGAAACAATGGGAGACACTGCGGTTTACCATCGAGGTTTGTTCAAGCAGGGTCCTTTGGCTAATAGCACATTATTGTGCAGTTGCAGGAATCATTCTAATACTTAGGTTTCTTACAATTTGGTCTTGCACATGTAGGTCCTGCTGTTAGAGGCTTAGACCCACTGTTCAACCCATTTTGCATATGTGCAAATGAGATGTCCATGAATATCAGTCAAGTCAAGAAACTCGGAAAGATTGTTAGGATGAAGAAACTTGCAAAGAATAACAGCAAGATCTTTGTTTGCACAATGAAGAAGACATCAGTCAAATATAGGATGGTACTAACTCTTTTACCTTTTTTTTACCCCTTGCGCCATTTCAAAATTTATAACAGCGATTTATGCATAACTTTGTTTTCAGTACTTTTCAAAGCAGTTCACCAATGATTACCTCTCAAACCACGTGCATGGTCAAGAGGCGAGGAAGGTATTCATTCAACACCCACGGTACAATATTGAAGTCTTGCTGAAGAGGACGAAGGTTGGGCGGGCAATTATCCATAGCCACTGGCCTAAAGTTGCAAGGACATTCAACATCACTGAAGGCTCAATATTTGCCTTCCGCTTCTGTAGTTTCCCAGATGAGATTCATCTGTCTATTTACCGTGTATGCTGCTACTTCCCAAAGGTTTTTGATGCTGCATGTGAAACTTGGTGCTGTTGTGTAATGGCATAACAGAGTGACGAAGCTATCTGATGTAATTCGATTACGAAATCCTTGTTGCTGTTATACAGATATGAAATATCTGGTGTCTTTTATAAGAAATATCAGTTTGTTCAATACATGGATCATCAATAATAGGCTAATTACCCTGCTTATTTGGGTTTTCTATTGCAGACGGTTACTCAGACAACACCGTGGGCGATGAACTCAAACAACCCGCACGGTTTCTAGAAAGTAGGCGTGTTCGATCAACTAACAATCACACACGACTTCCTGCAGCGAACTGTTTGCGTTAGGCCACCTTGCACAAACGTTTCCACACAAAGAACTGTGTGTGATATACATACCTTTGGAAATGTTTTTCTAGGATTCACCGTGTGGGATGTACATACCTACGGAAATGATTAGGTTCCGATGCCTCGCCCGATCACACACGAGCTCATTTGGTGTCCCAGGAGGGCCTATCCCCGATGGTTTCTGGGTCGTGTGGGAAGGACCCCCATCGCCCACACTCACTTGGCAATGGTTCCAAATGCCGTTGCGAAAATGGGTTAAAACCCGTCTGTATAGCACGTCGCTGTACCTTTGTGCCCCACAACTAATTTAGAACTCAAGTTTGAACATTAATTTGGACCTGACTTGGAGTCTAAGAGGTGAACATGACGATAAAGTAGCAGGTAATATTAAGCAATGCATAACATAAGCAGAAACAAAAGAGTCCGGCCTCTCTTGTGGACCCATGTACTCCTCATGTTCATCTGCTGAGTCGATGATGGTGATGCCGTTGCGGTGGGTGCCGGCGGCAGGGAAGGAGATCCGAGGCGGCGAAAGACGGTCAGTAGTCGTGATGTCTGGTTTGGTGGATGCTTCTGTCGATAGAGCAGCTCAGGTGAGGTCGACGACGTCGCGGCAGGAGCAAGACAAACCACACAAAGTTTTCTTCAACACCTACCTGTAACTAAAGTTATTCCGTAAGGGCTCTTTTGGCTTGCATGATTCTAAAAATGCAGGGATAGGAAATACACTGGAATAGGATATGAATGCACATGGGAAACATAGCATTTGTAAACAAAGGATTTCTGTCAACTTGGATGTTTGGTTCATAGGAATTGGAAGAGCACAGGAATGCAAAGAAACATGGCCAAATTAAAGTGAAACAATATGAAAGCATGTACAGTTAGAATGTTATTCTGCCACTAATGCACTTGGTCTTGTTTTCATGCATAGGATTTTGAAAAGTAGGTCCAGGTGGATGTTTTGCTCCATTCCTTTCAACAAAATGCATGAATAATTGAATAGTAGAGTGCCGTAGGAAAATTTCCTATTGGTATGTTTTTCTTTGAACCAAAATAGCCCTAATGGATTAACATGAATGTAGAGTAATAAGTGATGCGACAAGTGTACAACCTCTTTGTCAGTAGCGTGTTTAACCTCAAAGATCATTGGGTTGGTCATTTGAAGAAGTTGAGGCAGAGGTGGCTATCGGAGGTGTGGAGGAAGATCTGAGGAATGTGTATACGGCGTCCAGGGCACTGCTCTGTTGTGATGGATGGTTCCGTCGTTGGAGCAGCTCCAGCGAGCCTCAAGACATCGAGGCTGAAGCAGCACAAGACAGACATCATTAATCTCAAGTGGGATTCTAATAGCATCTCCAATAGATGATGTAAAATACATTACCAAAAAGTGATAGACGTAAATTTACATCACCAAAAACCACCTGACTACAACAGATGAGGTAAAAACTGTTGACTCTGAACATAACTGTCGAAACTAAAATTTACCGTCGAATCTGAATGTTACTGTCGAAATTGAACGCAATGGCAGAGAGGCACTTCACATGTAGTTTTGGGAGGGCCTGCAGTTCATCTTTAACATACACCCCCCTGAGCCGCCAGCCACCACCGGCCGAACCGCCGGCCCCCGCCGCTCGTGGCCGGCCCCGAAACCACTCCCCGCCGTCGGTCTGCCGCCGCCCCAACCAGCCCTCTAGCCCCCCCCTTGCCGAGCTTTTTCTCCGACGATCCCCACGCCACCACCCCGCCATCGTGCCCCCCACAGCTGGCGACCACCGCCCCCACCTTGAACCCTAAGATAGATAGTGGGGTACCTCTCCAGCGAGCCCCCTCTGTCGCTGTCAAAACCGGCCGATCTCGGGTAGGGGGTCCTAAACTATGCGTCTGAGGATCGAAGGTAACAGGAGGTGGGGGACACGATGTTTACCTAGGTTCGAGCCCTCTTAACGGAGGTAATACCCTACTTTCCTGCTTGATTGACTTGGATGAATATGAGGATTATAAGAGTTGATCTACCTTGAGATCGTAATGGCTAAACCCTTGATGTCTTGCCTGTATGACTATGATTGCCTCTACTGACTAACCGTCCGGTTTTTATAGACACCGGAGGGGACTAGGGTTATATAGAGTCGGTTTACAGAGAAAGGAATCTTCATATCCGAACGCTAAGTTTGGCATCCACGCAAAGGAGAGTCCCATCTGGATACGGGGGGAAGCCTTCCATCTTGTACATTTTCGGCCCACCAGTCCGACCCATATCTCATAGCCCGGACTCCCGGGGACCCCCTAATCCAGGACTCCCTCAGTAGCCCCTGAACCAGGCTTCAATGACGATGTGTCCGGTGCGCAGATTGTCTTCGTCATTGCAAGGCGGGTTCCTCCTCCGAGTACTCCAAAGTAGTTGATCAAAAGAACTATATCCGGCTCTATATAATAGTAACAACCCTGAACTACAAGGGCAAAATACTTAAACAAAACTAGGTCATATCTTCTGACAGCTTTTTCGGCGAGGCGTTATCAGTACAAAAAAAAGACACATCCGTGACATTTTGGGCCGAATGAATTTTTTCTGTCATACTTATGACACTTCTATGACGATAACTGTGACAAAACCCGGTATCATCATAGATGTGGTGGGGTCCTACTTCTATGACAAAAAATCATGACAGAAAATGGGCTTTTCGTCCTGGGCGGGCCGGCGACGCAACTACATGACATTCTTTGGGCCGTCCATAACGGGAAAAACCATGGTAGAAGCGAGGGCGAGGAAAATATCGGGGAGTTCCGATTCACGGTGGCTGGTCGGGGCCGAGTGATGCGCTGCTTTCTCGTGACGTCTGGCGGGTGTGCAAGGCGTTGGGCTCTAATCGAACCCGAAGCGGCGTTGGGATCTAATCGAACGGCGATTGCATCGCAGCTACATCGCTATCGAACCGAGCGATCTATCGATCCTTGTCGTTAATCAACCCGAGTGATTCTTCTTCACTCGCCGCTAATCAAGCCGATCGATGCTGCCTCTGGATGAACAGTGAGCGTTGTTGGGGGCTTTGGGTGAACAGTTCCCGGTGGGGGGTTGGATGAACAGTTCTCGGTGGGGGTTGGATGAACAAGACCCCGTGGTAGTAGAGGCCGTTGCCGCTGGGTGAAAAGTACCCCGATCGATCGAGCCGGTGGAGGGGTGGATGAACAGGACCCCGTGGAGGGATGGATGAACAGGACGACCTCGTGGAGAGCTGGTTGAACAGTAGCCGGTGGAGGGCTAGATGAATAGTAGCCCGTGGAGGGGTGGTTGAACAGGACCCCGTGGAGAGGGCTGGTTGAACAGTAGCCGGTGGAGGAGCGCACGGTGGAGGCTGGATGAACAGGAGCCCGTGGATGAACAGGAGCAGGTGGAGGCTGGAGGAGGTCGATAGTGGATGAACAGGAGCCCGTGGAGGCTCGAGGAGGTCAACGGTGGAGATGAAAAGTATCCCGTGGAGTCCCGTTTTGTGGTACGCCACACCTCTCCCGATGAACATGACCCTCTTTTCGACCATAGCGCTCCAACACAAGTCCGTTTCCTCCGTTTTGCGGTACGCCACGCCCCTCTCGATCAACAGGACCCCGTTTCGACCGTAAGAGGTCTGTTTCCTCCATTTTGCGGTACGCCAGACCCCTCCCGATGAACAGGATCCCGTTTCCGTCATGGCCAGTCGAACACAAGGCCGTTTCCTCCATTCTGCAGTACACCAGGCCTTGTTTCCATCACCTGTTCCGTCCAAGCCGGTTGGAATAGCACGCGTTCTGTTGCCACCCGATGAACACGATGCATTCCGTTTGCCTCCCCATGAACACGACGATGACACAATTCCTCCGTTCCAACCCATTCACAGCCATGTACATGAGCCCTGGTCGTACGTATGCGCGAGTAGGCGTTCGAGACCCCTTTGTATGTACGCGACGCGGGTCGATTTACTTTCTTGCACCTCGCCGTTATGCGACGTGTACATGCTACGAAAGCGCCTCTACTACCACACGCACGCCTACTACTACACGCATGCGTGCCTCTACATCGACCAGTATGTACGTACACATTCGCGACCAGAATGACAACGCTACGTACACTTCGACCAGGTGGGTCCCGACTGTCAGGCACTTCCTTGCGTGTGAAGATGTAGCTGGTGGGTCCCAACAGTCAGGGGGCGAATCATTTTTTTCCCATAATATGGACACACTTCCTTGTGTGCGAAGATGTAGCTGGTGGGTCCCAACAGTCAGGGGGAAATGTTTTTTTCACGAAATACGGTGGCCCGTCCGGTGGGTTCCTGCTGTTAGGTGGAGGAATCATTATTTTCCACTTAATAAGGAGGCACTTCCTTGCTGCGGCTGTGGACCCAGCTGTCAGCCTCTCCACGCACAGTACTCTTCCGATAGAAGTCGGTCGTTAACCACATTGGCCACGCCGCGTCGAGAGCACCAAGGCGATGGACGACGACGAGGCCTAGGAAGGGGATGATGCGGAGCTGGGGAAGACGCGGCAGTGGATGCCCATGCAGAGAGGAGTACGAGGGTTCCTTGGTTCGGCTGCGGTGTGAGGCTGTCGTCGCCGCATAATAACAGGGGGTGTGGGTGAGTGGAGGGATGGCCTGGCCAGCGGTGGGAGTAGTAGGGGGAGGTTAGGCCTCCGCGGCAACACAGCCGGCCACGGGAGGCAGGAGCAGGCGGCATGACCGGCGTTGCTTTGGGCGGCTGGAGCAAGAAGACCAGAGGTTGAAGAAGCACGACGGCCGTTGGATGGACATCGTACGGTAACTACAGCTAGAATCTTTTATATTGACTAAGTTGACAAAGCCCTTGTTACGCGTCAAATTAGTAGGCCCACAGGTCAAATTCCGAAACGGTGCGCCCCAGATCTCAGGGGGAGGAATCACTTTTTGGGCGGGTGAAGCTAGAATATCCGAGATTGAAGAAGAAGCACGACATTCGTTGGATGGACATCCAACGTCCACTTCTGCTAGAACCGTGTGTTGACTATAAGTTGACAAAGCCTTGCATACGCGTCAACTATTTTTTTTGAGGGGACGCGTCAACTTAGTAGACCCACAAGTGTGTGGCAGAGAACTTATAACCCATTTGAGATTTGTCGGCATTCTGGGAACGGGGGTCCCCAGACTTGCCTGCCTGCGGCCCACGGCGTGGCTCCACAAGCGGGCCCGTACGACCCATCTTCACCAGCAAGCACTCAAGACCCTCGCGAGCGGCCAAGCCTTGCGAGGCGGACGACACAAGACCTCCTCGGGAGCGGCCTCACCAGACAGGCTCGCGAGGGACGGAGAGATCAGGCAAGGCAAACCTCGCGAGGTTCCAGTGACGTGAGCCATGACGAATGAGACCAGGCGGGTGCCAGGCGGGTGCCAGCGCGCACAGTGTCCTCGCTTCCTCTTTGGTGCTAAGGGGGCAAGCACAGGCGAGGAGTTCCGAGGCGTCAAGCAAAGGTTTCCATATCGATGTAACGAGACCAAGACCAGCAGGACGACAAGACGGAGGTCATCGTGGAGCCCAAGACGGCGTCACCACCAGAGCCATTGGCAGGTGAAGACTACTTTTGTTAGGATAAGTTGTACTAGCTGTCCCCTTTCAAATTGGCCGTTGTTGGCTTCCTTCCCGCTCAATATTTGGGAAGAGGACCAGGGCCTCTATAAATAGGGCTAGCCACCACAGAATAAGGCAACTTAGTTTGAGCTGATCGGATCCTCACCTACGAGAACTCATCTGGAGCGATCCTCATCCACACACCACTCACCAAGCACAAGAACACCTCTCCTCAGGAGGCTGTTCTTCCCCTTGTACTGTTCATCATCAACCTAAGAGGCAATCCACCACCACCACACTTGAGTAGGGTATTACACCACAACAGTGGCCCGAACCAGTATAAATCTTGTGTCTTTTTGTTCTTTGGGTTCGGCAAGCTAGTCCGTGAATTCGTGAAGTGTGTGAGGGCGTGATCAGTGAGGGGGAGATCTTCGCACGCACCCCAGAGTTCGAAACTTAAGGGTTTTGCCGGAACCCGAAATCCGACATTTGGCATGCCAGGTAGGGGTGCGCCGGATCCTCCCTCCTGCAAGTTGATCCACCGATGCTCCACTGTTCTAATGTCCGGCGACCCAAGAACCAACGCCGACCGCTGGGCAGCTTGGCCAGCCCGGGCGGCGTCGTCCACCCAGGAGGATTTCGACCCCGCGCTCCAGGCGGCACGAGCACCGCCTAGTGCTGTGGGGCGCGGGCAGCGCGGCCAGGCACCATCCACCCTTACCCCACGACTGGCGCGAGCTACTGCAAGGGCTACAAGCCACGCTGCGGCGACGGCACCGCACACCCGGCGGGAGCAGGCAAACATGCGGGCTGCGCTCACGGTGGCACGGGAGCTGCTACGATGCCGACTGATGGAGAGCGGCCGGGATGCATTGCTGGAACGCGTCGCCGAGCTAATGGACGCAGCGGCCATGGGGGCTCCGCCCTTCTGCTACCAGCTCACGCCCCAGGCAGCGGTCGGATCCCACGGCGGGCCTCGCCATGCCCGCGTACCCCTGAGTGCGCCTGGGGGTCTCATCGACGTTAGCACGGTCCACGGCGTCGACCGCACCCTCACACCCGCACCACCCCCAATGGGTGCGGGTATGAGCATTGCCGCACACGGCCCCAGCGGGGCACCACCCTACCACCCTCAGGACGACGTGATGGGCCGGGCGACGTGGAGCGTGGGGCACGTCGGCGAGGTCTTTGGGGCAACGGCCACGGAGGCCTACGTGCCCCGCATGATGAACTAGGAGTACACACCGGGAGATGACCCCGACTCGTTTCTTGAGCCAGACTGGGAAGAGGAGGCGCTAGGAGCTGAGGCCTTCTAGGAGCCGCCCGAGAGCCCCGCCAACCACGCCATCAACAACAGCTACCGGGTACCACTAATCCCCCAAGAGCGGGCTTACGCTAACCATGAATTGCAAGTGAATCGGGTCACAACGCTAGGCGGCAATTCCGGAATGATGGTACCCGTCCCACAAGGAGAGGCTCGCTGGGGGTTATGTGGGGGGAGCCAGGAGCAAGGCCCCACCCCGCGTCGCGCGGAGCAAGTCGTTACCCGGAGGTAGGCCCTCTACCGGGGAGGCACCGGCAAGCCCTCCCCCGGCAGAGGACCCATGGTCGCTGAGGGCGCCGCTGGCGTCCCCTTTGCCCCCTTTGGTGTCGTCCTGGTTTCTGGTCGTCCCAACGGTGGTAGAGTGTGGTGTAAGGTGGGACCCTCGTCTAGCGATATGAAGTAAGGCTCACGCATGTGAAGGTCTCCTCTCGTGACACTCTCACGTAATAATGAGTGTGGCTGTACACGCCCTGGAGCCTCAGGAGTGCCGCCCTCGGGCCTCGAGGGCTCCCTCCCACGTCCTAGTGGCAGCACTTAGCTCTGCGCTGGTGAGAAGACTCAAAGACAAGAAAACTAGACTAGGCGCCGGACGCGGCCATTTGCTTTGGATCTCTTTTCTGTAGCCTTGCCTTCTGGATTTGGATTTAAGTTGAAGTTGAATTTTCATTGATGCGTGCGGGGGGTGCCTTTTCTCGTTCAAGCGATTTCTTACTATCTGGTTCTTGCCTTAATTCGGAGTTCGCGCCTATTGCTTTCCCCTCGCGGGCCCCTCACGAGCGGGGCTAGGCACGGCACACACGCGCCACGCGCATGCCCTACCACTACTGGCGCTTGCTCCTCACGAGGCCCTTTCGGGCAGATCGTCAGGCGCCTCGGGAACTTCTCAGGAACTCACAACCTCGCGAGTCAGTTTGGAACCTGCCAGGTCAAGGTAAGTTACAGTAGCAAACTCGCCACGAGACTCATGAACGCACGAAGGCGAATAATCAGCTTGGCCCAAAATAATAGGGGCAGTAATCTATTTACATCAGGGGCTCCCCCTCCCAAAATGCTCTTACAACCTTTGGGCCGCGCCCGAGCTTTGGCGTGTAGGATAAACAACAAGGAAACATGGGATCAATCGGACATATCGCTCGCCACATCCCCTGGGACGCCTTCGGACGCGTCGCTGGCATCGTCGTCACTTTCGCCGGCATCATCATCACCTTCAACGGCGCCGCCATCACCATCGTCGACCACGTCGCCTTCATCTGCCGCGACCACCACCTCGTCATCTTCGGAAGCGATGGCCCTGACCAGCGCGTCCACGTTGTCCTCCACCCACCGCGCCAAGTCACCCCGAATGGCCTCCGGTACCGGGGCGATGGCGGCGTCAAAGTCAAAGTTGGGGTAAGTGTTCTGGAGATGGCTGAAGACATGGGAGAACGTGCACCCGAGCAGGGTGCGGCTCCTCTCTTCGACAAGCTGGCGAGCTCTCTCGGAACGGTTCTCCAGGCGCATCACCACCTCGGAGAAGAAGCAGAGGTCACTGGCGTAGTCGTTCGCGTGGGGATGAGGAGCATTCTCTTCACAGATGTGGCCCAACGCTCCACGGCTTCCAGCGCCAACGCCTCCTCGCGCTTCCGGATCTCTTCCTCTTCGGCAGGCGTCCCCCTCAACGACGCGAGGGCGGCTCTGCGCGCCTCCACTTGCTGCTCCAAGGAGGCGCTCCAGGCTTGGAGCTCCCACGCGCGCTTCTCCGCGGCCTCGCAACGGCGTTCGACTTCCCGGGCCTCTTCCTGAGCTCGGGAGCAGGCCTCTCGCAAGGCTGCGAGGGAAGCCTCGGACTTCGCGTTATCAAGCTCGCGCTGGTGGCGCCCAAGGTTGATAGCCACCTTCAGCTTATGCCGCTCCTCCGCCAACCGAAGATCCTCGACCATGAGGCGCGCATCCACATTCATGAGCTCTTCACCAAGCCAGTTCATCGCGCCCAACACCTCCTAGAAGAGCTCGTGGCGGACGACGCTCCCTTCTTACGCCGACTTGAGCATGCTGCTGACTCCGTCCTTCGCCACGGGGGCCGTAGAGGGGGCCCAAAGCAGCTCACCCCCTCTCAGCAGGGGGCTGGCACCCACCTGGTTGCCGGCCAGGCCTCACGAGAGGCCTGAGCAAACGGAGACCCGCCGCCTGAAGAGGACCCCAGGAGCAGCGGGCTGCGTCGCCCCTTCAGCTACCGCCCCGGCATAGGAATCACGGGTTCCCGAGGATGACGCCTCGGGAGCCTCAGGCAGCATTGACACATCTGTGCCAGCACCCCCAGCCTCCGACGGTGCTTGCCCCCCAGCGTCCACTCTTGGGGCAAGATCAGGGCTGCTGGCAAGGAGAGGAACCATGACGATGGGGTTCTCGCGGGGCCCCACCAGACCAACTAGATGCAGCCCCCACTCATCGAAGGAGGGCATGCGCTCCACATATTCCACCTTGTTCGAGCAGCGGTACAGCAGGCAACTCTTCCCCGGCATGTCATCTAGCAACAGGACACCCGTCAGGACCTTGAGCACCGTTCATCGCGCCTCCAGGGGGAGCCCGGACTCCTGAAGTCTCATGTGGTCGTTGCTGCTGAACAAGGCCCACATCGGTCGAGAGTGTCGCTGAAGCGGAGCAACCCGACGCCGGACGAACTCCTTCACCACCATAGGCACAGTCAAGCCACGGTCTTTCAGCCTCTTCAGCCTGAGCCAGACGGGGACAAGGCGCGGATCGGTGAGCCTTTGGTGGCACCAACCGGAGTTGGGAATGGCGGGCGCCGAAGGAGAAGAGAGCAGGGGGCAGAGCACTCTGACGTCAACAAATACCCATCTGTCCAAAACTCGCTCGTGGATGGCGGAAGCTCAAAGTCAATCGCCGCGCCGTCCGTCGCTGCCACGACCTGGAAGCTCAAACACCCTGTGCTCTGCCGGGGATCAATTAGGTGCAACAAAAAGAAGTGGCGGAGAAGAGCCACGGAAGGAGCAATGCCCACCACGGCCTCGCAAACAAAGGCGAAGACGGCAAGAAGGGTCATGGATTGAGGGTCAAGGTGCAACATGTGGATATGATAATGGGCAAGCACTGCGTTGAAGAAGGTGGAGAAAGGAGGAACCAGGCCAGCCCAGAGGGCGCCGATGAAGAATGGGACCTCGGTGGCTATCCTATCGACACGAGCTCGAGACACAGGCCAGGCCACCGTTCTTCCCCACCAATTGAAGGTGGAGGCGAGCATGGGGCACACCTTGTCCATGGCTTCTTGGTTGAGCACCAGCGACCTGCCAACGGCGGGCTCAATGGCCGGACGCAGTTCGGCGGAGGACATGGGCTCCTTCCCTTTCTCCGTTCGATCCGACACCATGGCAATGGGAGGACTGAGTTCAGATCGGATTGAGAGAAGGGGCAGAGCTTCGAAGAAGCGGAAGAATTGGGGAAGTGCGCCGCAATGATGGGAAGGAAACCGTGTAGACCGCGGTGGCCGCCTAGCCAGGCGGGTATCAAGGCATCATGGGGAAGCGGGGACGCCCATGTCCAATCAACCGCCACACGTCGACCGGGGCCGCAGGCTATTGGGGCCCGCGGCGCTCCGCACTTGCCCTTTGGCTTCGCCTCGAAGCCAAGTCCGAGCGCGCCTTGGGCCCGGGGGCTACTATCGACGTTCTGGGAACGGGGGTCCCCAGACTTGCCTACCTGTGGCCCACGACGTGGCTACACAAGCGGGCCCGTATGGCCCATCTTCACCAGCAAGCACTCAAGACCCTCGCGAGGGGCCAAGCCTCGTGAGGCGGACGACACAAGACCTCCTCGGAAGCGGCCTCACTAGACAGGCTCGCGAGGGGCGAAGAGATCAAGGCAAGGCAAACTTCGCGAGGTTCCAGTGACGTTAGCCATCACGAACGAGACCAGACGGGTGCCAGCGCGCACAGTGTCCTCGCTTCCTCTTTGGTGCTAAGGGGGCAAGCGCAGGCGAGGAGTTCCGAGGTGTCAAGAAAAGGTTTCCATATCGGTGCAACGAGACCAAGACCAGCAGGATGGCAAGACGGAGGTCATCGTGGAGCCCAAGACGGCGTCACCACCAGAGCCTTTGGCAGACGTAGACTACTTTTGTCAGGATAAGCTGTACTAGCTGTCCCCTTTCAGATTGGCCGTTGTTGGCTCCCTTACCGCTCAATATTTGGGAAGAGGACCAGGGCCTCTATAAATAGGGATAGCCACCACAGTAGAAGGCAACTCAACCTGAGGTGATCGGATCCTCACCTACCAGAACTCATCTGGAGCGATCCTCATCCACACACCACTCACCAAGCACAAGAACACCTCTCCTCAGGAGGCTGTTCTTCCCCTTGTACTGTTCATCATCAGTCCAAGAGGCAATCCACCACCGCCACACTGGAGTAGGGTATTACACCACAACGGTGGCCCGAACCAGTATAAATCTTGTGTCTTTGTGTTCTTTGGGTTCGTCCAGCAAGTCCGTGAATTCGTGAAGTGTGTGAGGGCATGATCGGTGAGGGGGAGATCTTTTCGCGCACCTGAGAGTTCGAACCTTAAGGGTTTTGCCGGAACCCGAAATCCGACATGATTTGTAAGAATGTACATCCCATTTTTGAATTCTAATGGAATTTACTACAGCCCATTTACAGTTGGTTAAAAGTACAACCCATTTTCTAGCTGGGACACAGATTAATAATTTCAACCAACCGTTCAAATTAGAATTCAATAAAATTTCCCACATTTTGATTGGATCCGAAATATTATTATCCGGAAATTTCTAGTCAGATTGACTACAATTTCAATATAAATTTGCATTACAAAAAAATCCAACGAAACATTGCGCGCGCAAGAATTGATGAAATTAAAATTTTCAAAATCCAGAAATAATATTTTATAAAGTAATTACGTTCTTTGTGCATTTTTTATAGTTACTGCCCAGTTTTTATAATTACATCCCATTTATTATGTCTTAAAGCCCATTTTCTTGTTAAGCCTAATGCATCCCTCCTAGGAAAGATTTGCAGCCCAGCGGGGCGTAGAATAGCAAGTTGACCTTGCCTGGGTATTCCTCAAAAAAAGTATAGCTGGGCTAGCCATTTTCAGCTTGAAAAAAATTAATATCTGGGCTGGATATCTGGCCTGGGCTAGACGGGCCACAGTCCGCCCAGTTAATACCCTGCTCTCCTCTAAACAACAACGAAAACAACGCTAAAGAATAACTCTCCAGTGCTCACACCTCAAAAAGAAAAATACTGCTTGAGCTGCTTGGTCCCAGCTGTCGGCCGCTCCTTGTGCAATTATCTCGTTTATTGACTACATAGGTTGACAATGGTGTGGGACCGTGATGTCAGGAAACCAGGAGGAAGCAAAAAATATAACAGTTGTAAATAATAAGGAGGCACTTGCGTACGTGCGGCTATGGCCCTGGTGGGTCCCCACTGTCATCCTCTCCAAGTAAAGTCATCTCCTCATTCCTCATGCCGTTGACCATGTTGACGACGCAAGACAGTGGCGCCACAGCGAGCGCAACAACTCGAAGGACGACGGAGAGGGCCTCACGGGCCCTACGGATGGTCTGATATAGCGCCCGCTGCTCATTCGGGAAGCCAGGATCATAGGGCCACATGTCCGCGGCGACAACGTCGTTAAGCTTGTTCACCGGTGCTCGTTGAGGAGGCGGAGGTTGTAGCCACAGTCCTCTGCGCTGGTAGCTCTTCCTCCATTAGAGGCGTTGAAGTGGGCGCTTTTGCTCTATGGTGAACAAGGCATGGACCGGCTTGGACAGTGGCGCGGCTCTGGTCGGAAGCTTCGTCCATCGTCGATTGTCGTCGCTCAGCTCATGAGCTTCATTGGCGAAACCGGCATGTCCATTCTGCTGGACCGACCATCGCCAAACATGAGTCGACCGCCTGGCCCACCTGGACCGCCTCCCTATCCGCGTGCTTTCTTCCCAAAAGCAGTCGGCGCCGCCCGCCCGCTTCCGGTGCAGGCGATTGCTCTGCCTTCAAGCGACACAAGTGTCGTCCGTCAAATCCTTTCGCTGCCACATTAATGTCTGCTGTTGCCGAGGCGGCTACTTCGGCGCCACACGTCCGTCCCTCCGCCACCCACCATTGCTATATAATCTGATGCGCCGGCCATAGCCGCATTCATCCTCCTCCATTCCCTTCCTCCTGTCCACACCACTACTGCCCACCATGGCTTCCTCGCGCTCAGCGCTCTTCGGGACAGGCGGACGATAGACCACAAGGAGATGGCAGCCATTGCTGCCGACTGCCTGGCCGGCAGGCAGCCGGAGGACGACGACGTCCCAATGGAGAACATGGTAGTCGATGATCCGGCGCCAACCCCCTCCTCTGTGCCATCCTCGCCGGTGAATTGCACCATGACCATCAGTGAGGCCTGAGGGAGTCTTGGATTAGGGGGTATTGTAACACTCCAAAAAAAATTTATTTGGTTTTTATTAAAATCTTTATTTGAATTGAAGAGGGGTATTTAAATTTTTTGAGGGACTCTTCTTCTCAAATCTTTTCTTCTTTATGACAATTGTTTTTTTAGGTCCTTCTCAACCTTGATCTTTAGTCTTAAGGGTTTTTGAAAATTGGGTTGGCTCAACACAAATATTATTGGAGGGTTTTTCTATTAAAAATAAATCCTATGGGTTTTTGGTTTTTATTCTTTTATCTTTTAAAAGTTCCTCTTTTGCCATGTCACATGTGATACCTTTTTCCAAATCCACTCCCCCACTTTGGGTCAAGTCAAATATCCAATACCAGCAAGTTCAACCCATTTTTGATTTTTATTCTAATTATTTCATCATCAAAACAATTTCTGTCTTTTATTTTGGGCCTTGGTGACTTACAAAGGAAGTACCAGATTACTTTTGAGTTTTGATCCCAAACAAACTCCTCTGACTAGTCCCTAGTGCCCCCAACCTGGATCCATCAAGATCCACTTGTCCACAGTTCAAAATTTTCAAATTTTGCTTACTGCAAGTTTGAACCAGATTTACCATTTTTGAGGAAATTCATCATTTTTCTTCTCCAAAAATTCTGGGATAAATCAGGCAACCCCCTAGATGCATTGAGAGGTCACCTCACCAAAGATCAAATCAGAAGAAATTTCCACATGCCAAAAACATTTCGCCGAACACGACACGCCTTTGTTACGCCGAAATTGAGAAAAGTTCAGAGATTGATGTTCTGATTTGATCGGCGATGTCGTTTCTTGAGCCGGCGTTAATCTACGCCGATGCCGCGTTGGCTCGATGCTCACTGCTCCCCCTCCTTATCCAGAGCGCCGCACGGTCGTTTGGACGGGCGCGAGCGTCGGTGACGAAGTGTCCCGCCAACACGGCGTCTTCCACGGTGGCAGAGCCACCCGTGGTGGCCAGCAGGGGCCGGCCCGCCTTTCGGCGCCGTCCAGCACCGCCCAAGCCACCAGCATCCTCCGCGCGGCCATCCCCTCCCCTGTGCACGCTGCAACACCGTTGCCGTGGCCTGAGAAGCACAGGGCGCGCTCCCTGCCGCCGTCGTTCCCGCGAGGCCGTTCCATCGAGAACTTGGAGTATCACCCAAGTCAGCCCAGGTTTAGCCCTTGAATGGATCCAGTAGGCCAATACGATGATGCCCAGCCACCTAAACCACCTGCCCAACCAGTGCCTCGCCGTAATCGCTCGTCAGAGTTATCACGCTCTCGGCAACCGCCTCGGGCCAGCTATAAATAGCGCCCCGAGCTCGCCTTCGACCAGGCATCACCCCTCCACCTCACCAGAGCCACGCCCAGCCACTAGGAAGACCTCAGGGAGGCCTTCTTCCCCGACTCCGGCCGCCCCGATCCGCTTCGGGCTCCGGCACGAATCTCTCCGGTGTGGGCACCTTCGCCTCCCAAACCGCGTCAGCAACCCTCTAGTGCACCCACTCCTCTGACCCTAGCCCCAATTTGGCGCTTGTAGCTCTCCTCGGCGAGATCCACCACCACCTGAACCACCGTCCGCCGGAGTGAAGGCCGCCATCGACGTGGTGCTCGCCGACGACCAACTCCACCACCCACACACGCGGGAGAGCACCGTGAGTATGTAGATACCATCCACTCCCCCTACCTCGCCGTGGATCGACGCCGGCGATCACCGTGGTCCTCGGGCGCCGGTGCACTCTGGGTTGAAATTCAAACCTGACGGGTGGACCCCCTGTTCAGCTTTTTCTCTTTTTCGAATCGTTTTCTGAAAATGCCTTCGGGCAGAATACGTTTTCCTTTGGGGTTGGCGTGTTTCTAATCGAAACGTTTTCTGTTTTTATAAACTAACCCCTGGAAACTTTCTGTTTCATTACAGATGAGTCCCTGGACTAAAACCTTAATAACTTTTAAACAACAGATGATTTTGAATTGATTCTTTTTCTGTCATATTTATGTTTGTGTCTAGTTTTTTTATCATATTTATTTGAAAAAAATATTTGGAAAACTTTTGTGCACACAGGGTATTTACGTTAGTATGCGTTTTCTTCATACCGTAGATACCGGAGGAGGTGACGGAACCGCAAACTTCACCGAGATAGACTCCGACTACTCCAAACCAGGAAAGCATGTTTGAACCTTTGATATGATGAGTGTTTTGCATGTTTGCTTGAGTAGTTATTTCATGGCATGTTCATATAAGCAACTATGGGTGTTATATTGCATGCAAGACAACTACGTGTGAGCTTCGAAACTTGGTGTGTTCATTCGATGAGAGACAACATGATCATGTGGTGACATGTAAGGTGGTGAGCTGGTATTGTTGAAGCATGCCAGCCTTGTGCCAACCGTTTAACTCCAGTGTTAACGTGGATCAAGTATCGATCCCGTTCGTTTTCCCCCTTCGTGCTGCCACATGTTTTCTGCAAAGAGTACGATTTAGTAAGTTGCAAACCTCTTTCCTTGTACACACCAAACAGAGGGACCGTGTGAGGGTTCCATGGCCTGGATTAAAGCCCGTCATCCGATCGGGGGCATGGGTGTTTCGGTTGGGACGAGAGGGGGCACCCCTTAGAGCTGTGATATAAATTTGATCCCATGCTATTCGAGGTTGTGACCTCCCTGTCTTAGAGTTTTTCTTGAACGTTGCCTTGGGTGATTCCTGGCAGTGGAATGTGGAATGGGTGTGTACTGGTTAGATGTGTTTCTTCTAAAATACCGTAAACAGAACTAGTCCTTTGTGACTACTGAAATACATTAGCTGTGGTTAAAGAGTACAAACTCCGTAGAGTCAAAACCATTTGAGTAACCGTATCTATGGTCAAGGACTATGATCAACTTATCCATGTCAGTGTCAGTGTCAGTCTCAACGTCCGTCTCAGTGTCAGTCTCAGTGACAATCTCCGGTGAGTAAACATGAGTGTTAAACCCGGGTGAATGTTATTCCTGTGGATGGACTAACCTGTTTAGTATTATGTACTGAGTATTTCCTTGGAATGATTTAAATTCGTGAACCACTTGAATACGAATGATGAAATATTAGCCCTTTATGTGATGTCGCTCAGACGTCCGTCTGTGGCACTATTGTCATTTACTTTCAATATAAGCCCTTTATGTGATGTCGCTCAGACGTCCGACTGTGGCATTCTTGTATTTACTTTTGATATAAGACCTTTATGTGATGTTGCTCAGACGTCCGACTGTGGCATTCTTGTATTTACTTTTGATATAAGCCCTTTATGTGATGTCGCTCAGACGTCGGACTATGGATTCTTGTATTTACTTTTGATATAAGCCCTTTATGTGATGTTGCTCAGACGTCCGACTGTGGATTCTTGTATTTACTTTTGATATAAGCCCTTTATGTGATGTCGCTCAGACGTCCGACTGTGGCATTCTTGTTATTTACCGTTGATATAAGCCCTTTTCGAGATGTCGCCCAGACATCCGACTGTGGCATGCACTGTCGTTTATATTTCAATATAAGCCCTTTATGTGGTGTCGCCGTGACGCCCGACTGTGGCACGTTAATTTATTTTTACCTTTCGGCGTCGCCCGGACACCGATCGGTCTTGATTATTTTTATTGGGATTTCGGGAGGACTACCGCCTGACTTCCTTTTTATTTTACATATAGTGCAATTTATTATCTGAGTGCGCATTACAAATCTGCTCATGTGCACCGTGTTTGCATTTGTTATATCTTATGTCCAAACTGTCTTGCGAGTACATTCAAAGTACTCACCGGCTTGTTGATTTGGCGGATATTGACGGCGATCTTATGGATGAAGATTTCGATAGCGAGTCCGGCGCCTAGAGAGTCCGATCCAGTCCGTGCGATCCTGGAATTGGTCACTTGTATCATATACGCTTCCGCTACCCGAACAAAATCACCGAGCCTCACTCCGGCGCTCGATGAGCTGTATGATTTAGGAGTCATGTCAACCACGTCACTGTGACATATCCACCACCACTTTTATTACGAGTCAGTAGTTATGCCACCATACCCTTGTGTCATATCCTCCTTTATGTATTATATCGGCGTGCTTGTAATAAATTGTTGAGCAGTCTCAGCTCAACCTTGTATAATATTTAGTACTTCTGGATTTCTGTATCAAGGATTTGTCTACCAGTAAGGAAGATTCTCCTATACTGGAAATATAAGGGTCGGTTCCTCAATAAATGTTTTATTGAGAAACCGGTGCTGACAGGTATCCGGACAGCCGGACTATATACATCGTCTGGACTATTGAAGCGTGAAGATACAAGACTCAAGATTTCGACCCGTGTCCGGATGGGACTTTCCTTGGCGTGGAAGGCAAACTTGGCAATCCGGATATTATATTTCCTTCCTTGTAACCGACTCCATGTAAACCCTAGCCCTCTCCGGTGTCTATATAAACCAGAGAGGTAGGTCCTTAGAAGGCCGATCACAATTACAATCATACCATCATAGGCTATCTCTTAGGGTTTAGCCTCTACGATCTCGTGGTAGATCTACTCTTGTACTACCCATATCCTCAATATTAATCAAGCAGGAAGTAGGGTTTTACCTCTATCGAGAGGGCCCGAACACAGGTAAACATCGTGTCCCTTGCTTCCTCGTTACCACCAACCTTGACGCACGGATCGAGACCCCTACCGAGATCCGCCGGTTTTGACATCGACATTGGTGCTTTCATTGAGAGTTCCTCCGTGGCGTCGCCACAAGGCTCGATGGCCCGTCTCATTGTCAAGGACGACATTACCTTGGAGGGTGCTCTGGCTGTAGGCCAGACGCTCCGGCTCAGCGGCTTTATCATGGCCGCCCCATCGGCGGTAGCGCCGACGATGACTTCTTGGGTCATCAATCATAACCTTCGCGTCAGTTCGGAACTTGCCGAACAGATGGATCCAATGGAGCTCTCCTCCCTTAACGAACTCTTGGATCGCATTGCCGCTCTGGGAGTCGCTATAGACTACGACCGAATTGGGCTTAAACCCGACCAAAGGGATATCAGGTCCCCACCGACCACCCATGAGATAGCGATAGTGGAGGAACCACATGCGGATTGCCCCTCAACTTTGAGGACAAGTTATGTTCGGATAACCGAACTCCTTGAGCCAAAGACCTGCTCAAAGGAAAACCTGACCTAGGTCCCGGACTTAGAATCGGGCATTGGGCCGAAGAAATTGGGCATTCCGGATTCTGAGCTGTTGAGCTCGGGACCGCCCGCGCCCTTGGGCGTTAGATCAGATCGAAATCCATACTCTAAACTAGACCTAAACTAGACCTAAACTGTCTCTCCCGCATCAGGCAGGAGCCCCAAGAAACCGTACATCGCTACTGGGCCAGATTCCTCCTTGCGCTTAACAAGGTTAAGGACTGCCGCGAAGAGAACATGGTCTCACTTTTCTGCAAAAACTGCACGGACGAAGGACTCCTCAATGCTATTAGCCGCCTTGACATAGTACGCTTCGCAGACTTGGCAACCATAGTACAGAAGTACTGTGCGATGGAGAGCGCTTGGAAGACCCAAACAGAATTTTGGGATAGTACTGCTCTCACCAAAACCTTTGTCCGAACTAAACGGACGAACTCTCGTAAGTCGTCCGACTCAACCCCCAAGAAACCAAAGCCCACCCCAGGGCGGGGATCCATATTGGAAGATTAGCTCGACGGGCCATGTAAGCTCCACAATACTCCGGATACAACACCTACTCATAGCCTTAAGGCATGTTGGATACTCCGGCAGGTGGTAAAAAGTGGTGAGGATCTTCTTGTGGGCCATAAAGCGGAACAACATCCTGCCAGCGAACACAATATGGTACTAACAATCTTTGATACTTTTGCCTCGAACAATAGGCGCAAGCGAGCTCGTCGAAGCTCCGCTGAAATTTACCATGTGGCAAAAATAAACCCCTGGAATGACACTGCTATAACTTTTAATGCTAGTGATGAACCTCGATTCCGGGCTGTCCGGGCACCAGCCGCTCTGGTCCTTAGTCCGATCGTAGATGGCTTTCGGCTCACTAAAGTACTCATGGATGGCGGAAGCGGATTAAATCTGATTTATGAAGAAACACTCAGCAAGATGGAGATTGATAAAAGCCGCATTAAACAAAGCGACATGACCTTCGTGGGAATTATCCCTACTCGGGAAGCGCGGTGTGCGGGAAAAATCACACTCGATGTGGTATTCGGCACCCCGGAGAATTATAGGTCCGAGGAAGTCACATTCCAGGTGGCTCCTTTTAGCAGCGGATACCACGCCCTTCTAGGGCGGGACGCATTTACAAGCTTCAAGATGTACCCCATTATGGGTACATGAAGCTTAAAATGCCCGGACCCAATGGAATCATCACTCTAGCCAGTGACCCGGACGTTGCACTTCGCGCCGAAAATAAAACCGCAGCTTTAGCCTTGGAAGCATTATCTGAAGCCCTAGCAGCCGAAGAGTTAACAACACTACGGGCCACCGTGGACAGGGACGACATGATACTAGACAAGCGACCCAAGTCCACCTCATTTAAGCCTGCAGACGAGATAGTCAAATTCTAGGTCCATCCAACGGACCCCATGAAGACAGCTTCCATCGGGACACAGCTGAGCCCCGCGATTGACGCTGCACTATGAGATTTCTTACGCGAGGTGGGACATTTTCTTTGGCACCCATCGGACATGCCGGGCATCCCGTCAGAGACTGCCCGAACACAGCCTCAATATTCTAAAAGGATATAAACCAGTCAAGCAGTCCCTAAGGCGATTCTCAGAGCCCAAACGACAGGCAATATGGGAAGAGTTAGCCAAGCTACTCGAGGCCGGATTCATCAGAGATATCAAACATCCGGATTGGCTGGCAAATTTGGTGATGGTACCAAAGAAGGACAAATCTGGCGCCTATCGTTGACTTCAAAGACCTCAACAAGGCTTGCCCCAAGGATCCCTTTCCTCCCTCGCATCGATCAAATCGCCGATGCCACAGCTGAACACGACTCATTGTGTTTTCTCGGCGCATACTCTGGATACCATCAAATAAAGATGGCGAGTCGACCAAGCTGCAACAGCTTTTATAGCGCCATCGACCCTTTTGCTTCAACACTATGCCCTTCGGGCTCAAGAATCTTTGGCGCAACCAATCAGCGCATGATTCAAACATGCACGGAAAAACAAATCAGCAAAACAGTGGAAGCATATGTGGACGACATGGTCATAAAAACTAGACACATCGAAACCCTGATAGATGAGTTGAGGCTCACATTTGATAACCTCCGGATATACGACATTAAGTTGAATCCAGAAAAATGCGTCTTCGGCGTCCCATCGGGGAAACTGTTGTGCTTCATTGTTTCCAATAGAGGAATTAAAGCGAACCCGGCAAAAATCCGAGCTCTGTCTCAGTTGGCTATACCAACAGACCTCAAGCACATCCAGAAGCTAGCCGGATGCATGGCGCTTTGAGCGCTTTATCTCGAGCTAGGAGAAAAGGCATTGCCTCTTTACCGCCTCTGCGGCGCCTTGAACACTTTCGTATGGACGGATGCAGCCGCGGCCGGACTCGATGAAATAAAGACCTTACTAGCCAGTAATCCAGTCCTAACAGCGCCCGAACACCGGCGAGCCTATGCTATTATACATAGCGGCAACACACCAAGTTGTAAGAACAGTACAAATAAATCGAGCGAGAGGTTGAGCGAATACAAATTCCGCTCCAAAAGCGGTTTATTACGTATCCACAGTCCTAACCCCATGCAAATCCCGATACCCACACTATCAAAAAATAGCATCGCAGTCTTCATAGCATCCGGAAGCTGTGACACTACTTTCGGAGTGTTCGATCACGATAGCCTCAAGTACCACTCAATGACATAATAAACAACCGCGGCCTTCTGGGCGGATTGCTAAATGGGCCATCGAGCTCCTTCCATTTGACATAATGTACAAACCACGGTGGGCCATCAAGTCAAAATCTTGGCGACTTTGTCGCCGAATGGATGGAAGCGAACTCCCTAAAAATACGGGCGCATACTCCAACTGGATCATGCACTTTGCGGCTCTAAAATGCTGGCGGACCGGGAGCAGGTGTAGTCTGGCGTCTCCCACCGGAGACACGGTCGATCGTCCTCAAATACTTTACAGACTCCAACAATGCAGCGAATATGAGGCTTTGTTGCATGGTCTTCGGATGGCGGTCTCTATGGGCATCCAACGCTGGAAGTCTTGTGAGGATTGAACCTCGCAATATCACAAATAAACAAAGACTTCGATGCCAAGGATCCAAAAATGGCGGCCTACCATAATGCCGTCCTCAAAATATCAGCTCGGTTCGAGGGGCTCGAATTCCACCATGTGGCTCGAGAAAACAATCAAGCGGCGGACGTCCTTGCCTGCATCGGCGCCAAACGCGACCCTGTCCGACCTAACATATTCCTGGAAAGGCTGTTCAAGCCATCCGTAGTATGGGAAAGGGAGTCCGGCAATACCAGCACGGACCCGAGCACATCCCCAGATTCCGAACCATCAGACCCAATAGGAGGCTCTGCCACCGATATAACTTCTTCGGCCCACGAAATCATGGCCATAATTTCCCCATGGACCGAGCCTTTGTTGGCCTACCTAAATAGGCAGGAGCTCCCCGAAGACCAAAACGAAGCACACTACATAGTCCGGCTCTCTAAAGCTTACAAGGTCCACGAAGGGGAACTCTACAAGAAAAGCGCGACCGGAGTGCTCCAAAGGTGCATCTCCGAAGAGGAAGGGCGGCAACTCTTGGCTGAAATCCATGCGGACTGGGCGGACATCACGCCAGCTGGCTCGGCGCTAGTCGGCAAGGTCTCCGTGACAGGCTTCTATTGGCCTTGGCCCGAGTAAACGACAGGACCTTGTCCAACATTGCGTCGGTTGCCGACTCTTCGCCAATCAGTCACATGCCCCTACCGCTCTCCGAACAATCCCCATAACTTGGCCCTTCGCGGTTTGGGGGCTGGATCTGGTCGGACCCCTTAAAGGGAAGCCATAAGAAAAATACCCTCTGGTCATGGTGGACAAGTTCACCAAATGGATAGAAGCCAAACCAGTTAAAACAGCGAATCCGGACTGTGATAGACTTCATATCCGGGTCGCATAATCCGTCGGTGTCCCCATAGCATCATCACTTTGTTAATGGCTCAAATTTCACGGCCGACAAAGTGAAAACTTGGTGCGGCAAAATGGGCATTAAGCTCGACCACGCTTCCATCTACCACCCCCAAACAAACGGCCAGGTCGAACGGGCAAACGGTCTCATCATGAGCGGCATCAAACCCAGACTAGTGTGATCTCTAACAGAATCGGATACGCACTGGGTAGAGGAGCTCAACTCCATACTCTGGGGGCTGCGGACCACACCGAATCACACCACCGGATATACACCATTTTTTATGGCGTACGGTGCGGAAGCAGTACTACCCTGCGACATAATACATGATTCGCCACGCGTACGCATGTACGAAGAGAAGGAAGCCGAGTTAGATCAGCAAGATAACTTGGACGCCCTGGAGGAGGAGCGCGATGTCGCAAAAGCCCGTTCCGCATTCATCAGCAGCAGGCTCGACGATATCAAAGCAGAGAAGTGCGGGCCAAAACTTACAATATTGGCGAGCTCGTTCTACACCTACCGGAGAAGAAGAAGGACAAACTCAAAACCAAATGGGAAGGTCCCTTCGTCATTGACAAAGTCCTCATCGGAGGAGCGTACCGCTCATGTAATGCATCCGATAATAGACTCGAGCCGAACCCATGGAACGTGGCCAGACTCCGGAGATTCTACGCCTAACGCCGAACTCAATGTTCGTCTCCCAACCCCTCCTTTTTAATTATGCTCCATCCCTTTTTCCTTTCTAGACCTTTTTCTCTTCACACGAAGTATTCAATACAGTGCGGATTTCCGGATCACTCCGGCCGCACTAAGTGTGTAACTAAAACCTGGGGGCTTCCTATACGTAAGCTAAAAATAGTTACTCACATGGCTTTCTGCCCATCACATATGCATTCTTTTTCCATATGTGCCTTTTCTTCACCATTATATGCGTCGATATGACTTAAGATGTTGCCAAGCTGGGTTGCCTGGATCTTGTGTTTATGCCCTACGTTCCCGTTAATTCGGCTAGGGCATAAGGGGAGCACCTCTGCGATTGTTACTGCCGGTTCAGCCGGATGTGTACCTCAGACTGGATGAAGCCGAAAGCTAGCTTCCTTAAGAGAATATTCGGTCGGTGAACAAAAGACGTGTTCGTTTATTATTACGTAAATCCCCAGAAGACTTGTATCCTGCGCCATCGTTCGTAGTCCGGACATGTGCATCGTCGCATGCGTACCTAGGGAAAGGAACCCCTAACGGAACTATTCTCCCTGGAAGATGTTTCTTACTATCCATGTAATATAACATAACTAGTTGGGTACTTGTCTGTTCAAGCACTTATGACCCCTCGCCTTGTTTCCACGCATACCCGGTTTTGTATAAGCGAGTGGGTATTCGGACACACCGGATTGTAGGATCCGGGGCTGTTTAAAAGGTCCGCCATGACAAATGATTTTAATCCGGCTAGGGACTAATCATTCCCATTAAATTACATAGTCACTTGGACTGACTATATTCCTCCTCTATACCGCCCAACGAGCTATCTAGCTTACAATCTGTTGAGAATACTTAGCAGCTAACGCTACTGGTCATATACCGGACACACGGAATTTCTTGCCCGCCAGGCCTCGCCCGATCTACTTCGCCATATGGTTCGGGTCCAGCTTGGTGTAGCGCGTCTTCACCATAGACCAGGCTTCTCTTGCGCCTTGCCGGCAAGCGGACAACTTCCACATTCGGAAGCGCCGCCGTGCTCCTTGAAGCATATTCACAAGCTCCCCCATGCCATTCGGCAGCAAGCTTGATGGACACAAAGCCTGAGCTACACCCTGCATCACTTGCCGAGCTCGCTCGTGCAGTTGCGAAAGGTCTTGCAGTAAATCACTTGCAGATGAGGGCATCTCCTCCTCAGGGCGACCCTTTAACATTCCTGCAAACAAAATTCTTTCAATATACTTCCTTGCCAGACTATAATACAGTTCGTCTAGGCACTTACCGTAAATGCTGCGTCGAAGCCTTTTGTTCTCCTTCACAGAGTCTGCCAGCTCAGCGCGGAGATCTTTTAACTCCACGTCCAGCTGGACTTTGGCATCTTGAAGCTCGTTCTTCTCCTTCCTAACTCGCGTAAGAATGCGCTCACCAGCCTCCAGCTACCTTTTGAGATGCGATGCGTCCTCTCTTACGCCCTCCAGATTCACCCCGGGATTGTCTGCAGAATTTTCTGTTAGACTTGTCATATCAGCCATTTACTAACTGGGGCATCTTCGTACAATTGTGACAATTATTACCAGAAGAGGGCTTTTGGGGTTCCTCTAACTTGGCAACTGCGGCCCTCAGTTCGGCCTTGCATTCCTCCAGCTCCCGAGACAATTGCTCATTCTTATCTACAAGGACCTGTGCATAAATTGATCCTCAAAACAGTTGTCCCAACTATTCTAAGTCTCAGGGGCTACTGCTATACATACTTATCAAAATTTCTTACCCGTATGTCTTTGGTATACTGGTTTGTCGCTTGGGCAAGCCCGCCCCGAGCAGCTCGGACGTATGCGTCCGCCGAATTAAAGGCATTAAAAGCCACTTCGAAAAAGATGTTGTTCCGAAGCACGGCCCTCCGGCACCGGTGATTCATGGCGCTCTCCACTTCGGAGTTCGTGGCCGAACGCATATCCGCATCCTCCTTCGGGGAACTATGCGGTGCTGGCCCCGTGTCCACCTCCGCCCCCGAAGCCGGTTCTGGAACCCGGTTGGTGGAGCCGTGATTGGTGGGGTCTCCGGATATAGTCCGGTTATTCCTCTTCCTACCAGACACAAAGGGCGCTGTCACATTTCAAATTCTATAATTACAGGATAGGTTATTACTTTACCTCTGTAGCGGTGTGTCAACCCTCACCGCCTTCCTCTTGAGCCTGCCCGATCCGGACGCTCATTGTTGACGAGTCCCTAGGGGCTCGGCCCCTCGCTCCGGCCGTCGTTTCTGCAAATAGAACGACACCTCAAGGGTAAATTACAATACCTGGGGGGAGTCCTCTTCGAAGGATAGGGTTTTTTTTAGTTCGGCTTACACACGACGCGGGGAGCAGTCCGGGGTAGTCGGCCGTAATGGCCACCAGGGCGCCATCCCAGCTCTCTTGATAGAATACCCTGTTGACAAGCTCCACAATGATATCCGGATCCACTTTAAGTCCCGGATCTAGGGCCCTTCCTGGGTCTTCTGGTTGCGGGGAGGGGCTGAAGATTCCTTCTACGGCCCTCCTCAGTTCCTGCTCAGAAGCATTGATGCAAGTAATCTTAGCAGAAGAACGCTAGAGTAAGTAAAGCAGGGAAAAAGAATGGCAACCTACCCACGCTGGGGGTTTGTACATGGAGAATCCGTCCCGCGTTTTTATGCGAAGGAATTCCTCCTCTTCCCCTTTGTACAAATAGGATAATATCCTTGCCAAAGCGGCAACAGAGTCCGGACCCTTACGGCCGCAGCGGGTGGCGTCGTCTTCCCCGTTGAAATGCCACATGGGCTTCTCCCGATATTGGAGCGGTTGCACGCCTCGCCTTATGTATATCGCCATAACCTCAACTATCATCAGTCCGGATTTGGCAAGTAACTTTATCCTGTTCATCAGGAGGAATATTTCCCTTGTGTCCTCTTCTTGAGGGCCCCGGGTGCGCCAGCTTAGGCGTGCCCTCGGCGGGGCATTGCTGAACTTGGGGAGACCTGTCCGGACTGGATCTGGAAGGGGAACGTCATCTATATAGAACCACTCTGAAGGCCAGTTTTCTGGTGCCTTCTTAGGAGTGCCGGACAAGTATCCGATCTCGGCAATGCGCCAAACTTCGGCCCCACCCACTTGACATAGGGACTCCTCCTGGGTGCGGGGGACGAGGCAGAACAGCTTCCTCCATAATCCGAAGTGTGGTTCGCAGCCCAAAAATAGCTCGCAAAGGGCAACATACCCCGCTATGTGCAGGATAGAGGCGGGGGTAAGATTGTGTAGCTGGAGGCCGTAGAACTCCAGGAGCCCGCGAAGAAACGGGTGGATAGGGAACCCGACGCCCCTCAGCAGATGTGGGATGAGGCATATATGCTCCTCCGGAGATGCGTTAGGAGATCCCTCAGCTTGTTCCCCTCCGTCATAAGTGGCTATTCCAGCTCGGATGGGGGCCATGAACGCCGGTGGGAGAAACCCTTGGGTTTGTAACTCTATCAAACGGCTATGAGGAATTGAGCACTCTCCCCAATCCCCCGACTTAGAATGAGAAGGGCTAGCAGAAGGGCTGCAACGACCGGCCATGCTGGAATGGCTTTTCGCGGAGTGCTCTGTTGGATGCTAGCTCTGGGAGGGAGAGTGAGGTTTGGATCTGAGAATCCCCGTCCCTTAAAATAGACGGTTAGCCCGGAGGATCGAGGGTGGCAAATACAAAAATGCCTCAAATCCCCGCATTCGCTCGACACGTGGAGATGGTCATTACTGAGGCACTGAAGCCGAGGAGCACAACATTGATTGGAGGCCGGACATTATTCGTCGTAACAGGTACTTTGGATTACTCGGAGATGGAACCCGCCCTGCAATGCCGAAGACAAGACTATGCGCCGGACTCATCGTCATTGAAGCCTGGTTCTGGGGGCTCTTGAGGAGTCTGGATTAGGGGTATCCGGACAGCCGGACTATATACATCGTCCAGACTATTGAAGCGTGAAGATACAAGACTCAAGACTTTGACCCGTGTCCGGATGGGACTTTCCTTGGCATGGAAGGCAAGCTTGGCGATCTGGATATTATATTTCCTTCCTTGTAACCGACTCCATGTAAACCCTAGCCATCTCCGGTGTCTATATAAACCGGAGAGGTAGGTCCTTAGAAGGCCGATCACAATTACAATCATACCATCATAGGCTAGCTCTTAGGGTTTAGCCTCTACAATCTCGTGGTAGATCTACTCTTGTACTACCATTTCCTCAATATTAATCAAGCAGGAAGTAGGGTTTTACCTCCATCGAGAGGGCCCGAACCTGGGTAGACATCTGTGTCCCTTGCTTCCTGTTACCACCAGCCTTGACGCACAGATCGGGATCCCCTACCCGAGATCCGCCGGTTTTGACACCGACAAGGCCCGTGCCCAATACAAGGACACGGTGAGGCAGAAGCGTGAGGAGCAGTTCCGGGAGGCGCAGGCCGACGCCGTCTACAACCACCATCTCCTCCAGGAGCACCTGCAGGTGGAGGAGCAGATCGCCGCGGGGCGGGCGCAGCAGGAGGCGCTGCTCGACTCGTACCGCTTCGCCCGCGAGGGCCACCTCGAGCGCTGGCGGTACTGCATGCAGGTGGCGGAGGCTGCGGCCGCCTACAAAGAGGGCAATGAAGCGGGCGAGGCGCTGTTTGGCGAGACCGAGGACGAGGCAGAGGACAATCCCGTCTCCGACGAGTCCCCGCTCTGCTGGCGTCGACGAGACCCTGCTCCGCCAAGGCCCTGTGGTGCCAACAACGAGGCAGAGGACACCGCTGGCTCCGCCGAGGCCCCGCCCAGCTGGCACCGAGGTGGAGGCCCTACTCCGCCGAGGCCCCGCGGCGCCAACAACGAGGCAGAGGACACCGCCGGCTCCGCCGAGGCCCCGCCGCGTCGGCACCGAGGCGGAGGCCCAACTCCGCCGAGGCCCCGCCCCGCCAACAACGAGGCAGAGGACATCGCTGGCTCAGCCGAGGCCTCACCCTGCCGACAACGAGGGGGAGGATTTCCCCCGCTCTGCCGAGGCGCTGCCCCGCCGGCAATGAGATAGAGGACATCGTCGGCTCCATCGAGGCTTCGCCCCGCTGCCAACGAGGCCGCGCCACACAAAAAACAAGGAAGAGTAGAACACGGTAGGTCGCCACCGCTCGGGTCCAAGTAAGGCCACCGCTGCTACACTCCGGTTGAAGCCAAGCTAGGTGGGTTGACCATTGACGGCCGATTAGCTTCTTGGCGGCGACGTGGAGTCGGAGAGCTATGTTGGAGAAGGATGCTGCTTCAGTTACTTAACTGCAGGTGCAGTTGGGTCACTAGCATGTGGGCCCAAGAGGCATCTGGCCCACACGTAAGTGACACAACTGCACCTGCTGTTATGTCACTGAAGCTCAGTCCGCTGGAGAAGAAGCTTCTGTTCGGCTCAGCCGGACACGGGTGCCACGGTTAATTAATCATACCTCTAGCGCACCCCTTTTTATTGAAGAATGTATGAAATGTAATGAAATCCGACATGTTTATATGAAATCCGGCAGTGTATGAATGAATTTAGTTCCATTTGTTTGAATTCTTGTATCACTGGCATTGGATGAACATGCAAAGCAATACGTACTAGCATTATTCCCAGGGTGATCACCTCGTTTGCAGCAGTTTCACATGTACTCCCTCCGGTCCTTTTTAGTCTGCATATATGTTTTGTCTGAAGTCAAAGTATCTCTACTTTGACCAATCTTATAGAAAAAAGTATCAACATTCACAATGTAAAATCAACTCACTTGAAAGAAATATAATATGCGAAGTAAAAAGGAACAGAGGGAGTACAAAATTTAGCCTGTACATTGCAATCAACACACAGGCCTGGCAATTCATAGAGAACATTCAAAACAATCGATGATTATGCATCTCAATGATTTGCATGTCAGAGCCAATATTTACTTCACAACTAAAGAATAAACAAAAATCGATCGATGCTGCTAACACCAAAGGGCGTCCCATTCGAAAATATCAAACACATGCCTTCTTGCTAACATCAATGAGCAAAATTTGACAAGGTTGTCCCATTCCAAAATGTCAAATGCGTGTTGTTTTGCGTACATCAATGAGCAAACTTTGACAAGGTTTTCCCATTCCAAAATATCAAATGCCTACGATTGTGGAATGGGCAGGGTTTGCCATCAGTTCGGACATTGACATGGCACCTCGTGCTAAATAAACCAGCTGTTCTTTTTGTGCAGTTCCACCAAAATCAACCAAATTCGTGTGTAGCTTGTATGGTTTCACCTTTATATGTTGCAACGCCTTGAACATATTGGCACCTCCTTTCTTGTGGTGGAAATGAATGGTTCGAGAATATTCGATGTATTCATGAACATTTTGTGCAGTTCCCATTGAAATCAAGCTAAGCACCCCTGTTTGCATAAATACAAAAAAGTGATTAGTATAAAGCAAACTGTACTATGAATTGACAGTTTAAATAGTCAACCTACATGATCCATGTAGAGCACACATTTGAAAAAGTGGAACTCACCGGAAGGAATCGTAAAACAACATTGTACTGGCCATCATAGCAACAAAGATGGAGATCCGTGAGTCCTTCTGAGCTGAAGTTAGTTTGTTCTTGTGGGCAATAATGTAACCATCCTTCAACTGCTCCCTTCTTAAGAAGAGAGGCTTGGCTTCTTTATCCTGGCATAATCAGAACTAGGCACTTCACGTACTCCATATTCTTCCTCAGAGGAGGATGATCCTGTTGTGCAAAGACAAGAGAACAACAAAAGGCTAACATCCCTATTTGCTCAAAAAAAGGAAAGGAAATATTTAAAACAACACAGATGAAGCACTTCTCAAGGACAATACCACTTTCTCATGACAGTATCTAAATAGTAGCACAACACCAATAGAGATGACAAAGCTCAATCATATGGATGAAATCTGTGGGCGAGTACCAACCTTTGTCAGGAGGCTTATTGTGTAGAGCATATAGATCAAGCACTTCTCCGGAACCATCTGTTGTTATCTACTGTGGTTGCCATGCTTACTATATACTCCTCGATTAGTTTAATGTTTCCAACATCTTCTTGTGCAGTTCCAGTAAAATTTATGGTATCTTCAAAGAAGATCCCTGTTTGCACAAGTAGAGATAATCACATATTACATTAAGAGTGGCATCAAATCAGTGGCAAAACAATTTCTCATTCCAGCCATAGCAATAAATTAAGATGCAAAACTATGTCATTACTTGTGTCATCATAGTTCCAGTGCTTCATTACAGCACCGGGAGTTGATTTTTGTTTTTCTTCCGCTTGTTCTTCCCCTTCATCACTTGGTTCAATAACAGACAAGCTTCACCTTCAATGTAAGATTTGGCATGTCAATTAGGGAGCACAAGTATAGCACTAAACAACAATGTTAATTTTCTGATGAAAGTGGCAAAATACATGCCAATAGTTGTGAAATATCCTTATGTTACCTCAATGGGATATTATGGTGCACATACAGATTGGAAGGCTTGTCTCCATTTGTGCAGTTCCCTAAACTCAAGCAACATTAGCGTACAAGTAGCACAACATATGAAAGCACACTGCACAATCATGTGAAAGAAGGCTAGTACTGACCTCTCATGACGCGGAATTCAAACAACTCACAAGATAAAGATCTGAACCAAATTTGCCAACACGGATAGGAAGTAAGATCTCCTCTTGTGCAGTTCCACTAAGATCAAGAAATCAAGCAACGTTGTCGGTGTGACATTTTGGTTGAACTGCACAAAACACTCTAAAAACAAAAGTGTTTTGTGCAGTGCAACAAAAGGTCACAATAGCAACGAGGTGAAGTAGATAACCCTGTTTACACAGAGGTGCAAAAGAAACAATTAGTGGTCAAGAACGATGGATGACACAGAAGCCAACAAAAAGAAGCATCGAACTTATCTAAATGGGAAAGAAAGCAAGACAGTAGCATTTCTCAAACGGTGGTATTGATTAATATTAACAGAGAAATAATATTAACAATAAAATTTGTTAAACATGTAATTTGCTTTTAACTGTGGCATTGCATCAATTTTCCAGCAGCATTATTAGAGGGTGTTTATTTACGGGGACATTTTGGTGTAGGGACTAAAAAAAGTCCGTGTCAGTCCCATCTAAACCAAACAGGAGGGACTTTTAGGGACTAAAGAAAGAAGACCCCGAGGGAGAGTCTTTTTGGACTATTTCCAACAGTTTCCCCTGCCCCGCATCGCAGCTTGTCTCTATTAGTTCATTACTAGGGGTAACATGGTCTTTTAGCATGTCATTTAATAACCTCTAGTCCATGTTTTGTCCCTAGAACCAAGCAGGTAGGGACTAGGGAGTTTTTAACCAAATAGGGCCTTAGATTAACAACAGCTAAAGAGTTGCACAAGACAGTGAACGCACTAGCACCATGTGCATCTACCGATGTATGAAGGGGTGATGCACAGTCTGTTGCAACAAAGAACAAAAACAACCAAGGAGCATATTTGTGCTGGTCCCAGTTTTGTTATCTTTAGACACCTTTCCCTATGTGAGCGCAAAAAATCTAGTCCCGCTCAAACTCTGACCTTGTCCCCCAAAACAAAAGATCAGTTCATTCTGGATGTGCGTCTTGCATTTGTCATTGTTTCCCCTTTTCGACCAACCTTGAGTCTTTGGATAGCAGATCCGTACTAGTACTTTCCCCCTTCCTTTCCCCTTTGAACCACGTCCAAGATTCATGCTATACAACTTTCCCCACTACTTTTCTGTTTGATCCAACACCTAGATTCGAGTGCAGAAGCAGAAAAATCCCACATGCAGCTAGAGCTATGCATGTGGAATAAGTAAATTATACCTTAAGGTTCTTGGGGTGTGGTTCGGTGGGCGACCGGAGGCCGTTCGGCCCACACAATGTACGGCGGCGAGGAAGAAGGGGTCGGAGGCCCTCCCGCCGCCGCTGGGTGAATGAGAAAAGCTGCGCCGATAGTGGATTCCCTCCCTCGCTGACGGCAACAGCGTTAAGCCTCGTTCCCTTCCTGGCGGACGAATCCTGCCGGCTCTTTGACTAGCAGTGAGGGGAGAGAGAGAGAGAGAGAGGCCAACGAAGTCTTGTTTAGATCTGGAGAGGGTGAGAGAGTGTGAAGAGAGCAACTACAAGCGCTAAGGCTCCAACGTGTATATATATACTGGAGAGAGAGAGAGAGAGTGTGAAGAGTGCAAACCCTAGAAAACAAGTGCCGAGGCTGCAGTGTATACGTGATGAGGTGATTATACGGTCTCTACGAGATCGTATAGCTCCGTATCCATCCATTTTGACCAGTCAAAGAATCCTCCTGGCACCGCCTGCATCACTTTCTCTCTACATCATGCAGGGCCTACTGTCATTGGGTGGAAGAAAGAAGTCGAACAAAAACAAAATTATGCTCAAGTGTAGTTATCGAAACCGAGACCTCAAGTTCGATGTGCGAACAAGCTAACCAGGACATAGCTTCGGTGCCTTAAAGGCACCTGCCTTTGGGTCACTGACATGTGGGCCAACCATCTGTTGGGCCCACATGTCATGGACACAAAGGCAGGTGCCTTACACTACAAAAAAGACACATCCATGACATTTTGGGCCGAATGAATTTTTTTCTGTCATACATATGACACTTCTATGACGATAATTGTGACAAAACCCGGTATCATCATAGATGTGGTGGGCTCCTACTTCTTGGACAAAAAATCATGACAGAAAATGGGCTTTTCGTCCTGGGCGGGCCGGAGACGCAGCTGCATGACATTCTTTGGGCCATCCATGATGGAAAAAACCGTGGTAGAAGCAAGGGGAGGAAAATTTCGGGAGTTCACAGTTACGGTGGGAGGTCGGGGCGGCGATGCACGTTTTCTCAGACACGACGCTGCTGTGGCGTGTAGGCGTTAGCTCGCCCGAACCCGAGTGAGGCGTTGGGCTCTAATCGAACCCGGCGATTACCTGCAGGCTACAGCGTTATTGAATCCGGCGATCGATCGATGGTTATTCGCTGAACCCCATCGAGTGATTCGCCGCTCTGCTACTCATGAAGCCGATCGATGCTTCCTCTGGGATGAGCAAAGTGGCGTTGTGGGGGGGTTTGGATGAGCAGTGGCGGTGGCGTTGCCTCTGGAAGAACAGGACCCGTGGTGTGGTGGAGGCTGGATGAGCATGAGAAGGTGGAGGGTGCCCGTGGAGGGTGGTTGAACAGGACCCGTGGTGTGGAGGGCTGGATGAGCGATGAGGCTGTGGAGGGGTGGTTGAGCATGGCGGTGGAGAAGCGTGCGATGGAGGCTGGATGAACAAGAGCCCGTGGAGGCTGGAGGAGGTCGACGGTAGCCCGTGGAGGCTGGAGGAGGTCGACGGTGGAGATGAACAGTATCTCGTGGAGTCCCGTTTTGCGGTATGCCTCACCCCTCCTGATGAACAGGACCCCCGGTTCGACCGTAGGAGGTCCGTTTCGTCCGTTTTGCGGTACGCCACACCCCTCCACCCCCGTTTCGACCGTAGGAGGTCCGTTTCCTCCATTTTGCGGTACGCCACACCCCTCCCGATCAACAGGACCCCCGTTTCGACCGTAGGAGGTCTGTTTCCTCCGTTTTGCGGTACGCCACACCCCTCACGATCAACAGGACCCTGTTCCGAACGTAGGAGGTCCGTTTCCTCCGTTGTGCGGTACGCCAGGCCTCGTTTCCATCGCCTGTTCCGTCCAAGCCCTCCCGATGAACACGACCACGCATACCGTTCCGACCCAGCCGGTTGGCTCCCACGCGTTCCGTTGCCTCCCGATGAACACGACGCATTCCGTTGCCTCCCCATGAAGACGACACACTCTGTTGCCTCCCCATGAACACGACGACGACGTTGTTTCTCCGTTCCGACCCAGCCATGTACACGAGCCCTGGCCGTACGTATGCGCGAGTAGGAATTCGAGACCCCGCCCGTATGTACACATACGTGGCCGTATTTTCTTTCTTGCACCCTGGCCGTTGTACGTACGTGTACATGCTACGTGCGCGCCTCTACAATGACCAGTATGTACGTACACGTTCACGACCAGAATGACAACGCTACGTACGCTTTGACCAGGTGGGTCCGGACTGTCAGGCACTTCCTTGCGTGCGAAGATGTAGCTGGTGGGTCCCAGCAGTCAGGGGGGCAAATCATTTTTTTTGCTCGGACGCACTTCCTTGCGTGCTAATATGTAGCAGGTGGGTCCCAGCAGTCAGGGGGGCGAACCGTTTTTTTTGCCCGGATGCACTTCCTTGCGTGCGAAGGTGTAGCTGGTGGGTCCCAGCAGTCAGGGGGGAATGTTTTTTTTCGCGAAATACGGTGGCCCGTCGAGTGGGTCCCCGCTGTCAGGTAGAGGAATAATTATTTTGCGCGTAATAAGGAGGCACTTCCTTGCTGCGGCCGTGGACCCAGCTGTCAGCGTCTCCATGCACAGTACTCTTTCGATGGAAGTCGGTCGTTGACCACATGGACCACGCCGCGCCGAGAGCACCACGGCGGTGGACGATGGCGAGGCCTAGGAAGGGGCGACACGGAGGCAGGGAAGACTCGCGCTTGTTTCCCATGCGGAGGGGAATCTGTTGCACGAGGGTTTCTTGGTTCGTTTGCCGTCATTGGAGAATAACAGCGGTGTGGGTGAGTAGAGGGATGGCTAGGCCAGCGATGGGAGTATGGTGGGGCGGTGAGGCCTGCGTGGCAGCACACACCCGGCGCATGGGAGGAGGAGCGAGCAGTCCCGCCGGCGCTTGTTTGAATTTGGAGCAGGAAGAGTAGGGATTGAAGAAGACGGCGACCGTTGGATGGACATCCAACGATCCTTTCGCTGCAGCGTCAACCTTTTTAGGAAATCCTCAAATCTGTGGAAAACAGCATACATCCCATCTGCCATTATTTCTAATAATTTACAACCCATTTGCTAATTCTTAAGGTTTTTTCTGGAGCCCATATTCTTTTTGTTAGCATTACAGCCCATATTGTGGCCACGGTTAAAAAATTATACGAAAATTTGCATATTTCGGTGCGGTCCGAACTGTTTTTAATCCTGAAATTTCGACTCACATTCAAACTGATTTTAAAAATAAATGTATATCAAAATAAAATCCAACAAATTCTCCACGCATAAAAACTAATGTAATTTAAAATCTTGAAATGAAAAAAAAGATATTTGAAACTAATTGCCGGTTTGATGTGTTCTAAAAATGTACATCCAATTTCTCATTACTGATGGGCCATTTTCTCGGCCAGCCGAATGAAATCTCTCCTCGTCTTGAAAGATTTGCAGCCCAACAAGCCTGATAAAGCGACTTACTTGGCAAATCACAAAAAAACTGGGCTGTGGCCGTGGACCCATTGTCGGCCTCTCCGTCTGATACTCTTCCGATGGAAGTCGTTCCTTGACCACATTGACCACGCCGTGCGGAGAGCACCACGGGGGTGGACGACAGAGAGGCCTAGGAACGGGATGACGCGGAGCCGGGGAAGACGCGGCAGTGGAAGCCCGCGCGGAGAGGAGTACGAGGGTTCACTGGTTCGGCTGCGGTATGAGGCTGCCGTCGCCGCAGGGCCTGGCCAGCGGTGGGAATAGTAGGGGGCGATGAGGCCTCTGTGGCAACAGAGCCAGCCACGGGAGGCATGAGCATGCGGCATGACCGGCGCGGCTTTGGGCCGCTGGAGCAAGAACACCAGATGTTGAAGAAGCACTACGGCCGTTGGATGGACATCGTACGGTCACTGGAGCTAGAATCGTTCATATTGACTAAGTTGACAAAGCCCTTCGTCCCTGTCAACTTAGTAGGCCCACAAGTCATCCTCCCACCAAGGTGGGTCCCAGATAGCCGGGGGATTATTCATTTTTTTGTGCGTAATTAGGAGGCACTTCCGGTGGATCCAAGCTGACAGCGGGGGGAACGTTTTTTTGTGAAATACGGTGGCCCGTCCGGTGGGTCCCAGTAGTCAGGGGGAAATGATTTTTTTGAAAAATACTGGTGGCCTATCCGATGGGTCTCCGCTGTCAGGTGGAGGAATAATTATTTTCCGCGTAATAAGGAGGCATTTCCTTGCGGCTGCCGTGGACCCAGCTATCAGCCTCTCCACGTACAGTACTCTTCCGATGGAAGTCGGTCGTTGACCACATTGACCACGCCGCACCGAGAGCACCACGGCGGTGGACGACGGCGAGGCCTAGGAACGGGACGACGCGGAGCCGGGGAAGACGCGACAGTGGATGCCCACGCGGAGAGGAGTACGAGCGTTCACTGGTTCGGCTACGATGTGAGGCTGCCGTCGCCATAGAATAACAGGGGGTGTGGGTGAGTGGAGGGATGGCCTAGCCAGTGGTGGGAGTAGTATGGGGGCGGTGAGGCCTCCATGGTAGCACAACCAGCCACGGGAGGAAGGAGCGGTGCACGACCGACGCTGCTTTGGGTATTTGGAGCAAGAAGACCGGAGGTTGAAGAAGCACTGTGTGGCGTTGTATGGACATCATACGGTCACCGGAGTATTGACTAAATTGAAAAAGCCCTCCGTCCCCGTCAACTTAGTAGGCCCACAAGTCAGCGCCACAATATGGTGGGTCCCAGCTAGCAGGGGGGTATTCATTTTTTTGGGCGTAATAAGGAGGCACTTCCTTGCGTGCGAAGATATAGCTGGTGGGTCCGACCTGTCAGCAGGGGGAATGTTTTTTCGTGAAATACAGATGCCCTTCCTGTGGGTCCTAGCTGTCAGGTGGAGGAATCATTATTTTGCGCCTAATAAGGAGGCATTTCCTTGCGTGCGGCCGTGGACCCAGCTGTCAGCCTCTCCACGTACAATCCACTTCCGATGGATGTTGTTCATTGACCACGTTGACCAGGCCGCGCCGAGAGCACCAGGGCGGTGGACGACGGCGAGGGCTAGGAAGGGAATGACACAGAGCCAGGGAATACTCGACAGTTGTTTCCCATGCGGAGGAGTATGAGGGTTTACTGGTTCGTCTGCCGTCGCCGGAGAATAACAACATGTGTGGGTGAGTAGAGGGATGGCTAGGCCAGCGATGGGAGTATGGTGGGGCCGTGAGGCTCTTGGCAACATAGCCAACAGCGGAGGAGGGAGCAGCAGTCCCTTGGCGCTTGTTTGAGCGTTTGGAGCATGAAGAGCAGAGATTGAAGAAGACGACAGCCGTTGGATGGACATCAACGATCCATCGCTCTCGTGTGTTCACTAAGTTGACAGAGGCGTTGCGTGTCGTCAACCTTTTTTTATGAAAGCATACGCGTCAACCTATAGTAGGCGCACAAGTTAGCCTCAAATCTGTGGAAAACGACATACAACCCATCTGCCATTATTTCTAATAATTTACAGCCCATTTGCTAATTCTTAAGAATTTTTTTGGAGCCCATCTTCTTTTTGTTAGCATTACACCCCATATTGTGGCCACGGTTAAAAAGTACACGGAATTTTGTATATTTCGGTGCCGGTAACTGTTTTTAATCCAGAAATATCGATTCACATTCAAACTATTTTGAAAAATAATTTATATAAATATAAAGTCCAAATAATTGTCCACGCACAAAATCAATGGAATTTAAGATCTTGTAATGAAAAAAAAATTGAAACTAATTCCCGGTTTGATGTGTTCTAAAAATGTACAACCCATTTCTAGGCAAACCGAATGAAACTCTCCTCGTCTTGAAAGATTTGCAGCCCAGCAGGGCCGATAAAGCAAGTAGGCCTTGTTTGGGTATTTCTTAAAAAAAATAGAACTGGGCTAGCTATTTTCAGCAAGAAAAAAACACAACTGGGCTCATGATGTGGTAAACATAAATAAAACCCTGGCTAGACGGGCCACAGCCCCCGGACAGCCCCGTTGTTACCCTGATCCGTCACTAAAACTAGTATAAATAACAACTGCTTGTTCCTAAAAAAAAACTGCACGACTTGCTGGGTCCCTGGTGTGAGCCGCTCGTAGTGTAATTCTCTCATTTATTGACTACGTTGACAATGGTGTGAGCCCCAGATGTCCAACCATTAGGAGGAACCATATATTTGGGCTTGTACTTAGAGGCACTTGCTTGTGTACTGCCATGACGCTGGTGGGTCCCTACTGTCATCCTCTCCACGTACAGTCATCTCCTTGTTCCTCTCGGTTGTTGATGACGTTGACAAGGCAAGAGGGCGGCGCACCGCGCACGGTGAGCGAACCAAGGCCGCAAGGCGGAGGACGACGGCGAGGCCTCAGACGGAACGAACAGGAGCCGTTGAACATGCGCCGGTCGATCGCGGAGGGGAGAATCTGAGGTTGACTGGTTGAGGTGCGGAGTGCGTGTTGGGGCTGGCGTCACGGAGAATAACGGGGCGTGTGGGGAATAGAGGAGGGACTGGCCAACGTTGGAGGGCGTACGGTAGGGCGGCGGAGGCGCAGCCAGCCATGGGAGGCGGGAGCAGGCGGAGCCGACGGGGTGGTTTGGTTTGGGCGGCTGGAGGAAGAAGAAGACAAGAGATAGAAGATACACGACAGATGTTGGATGTCAATCCAACGGCTGGTAGGCAGAATCGTTTGTTGACTGGCTAGTAAGTCGACACCACCTTGGATAGGCTATTTCCTCGCGGGTCCCAACTGTCAGAATCCAAATCTGTCACGGTCATGCAGCCTTTCCTATGAAAATTTACAGCCCATTTGATGTGCTAGTTCGAAATAAGTTTGTGGGTGCTGGTGGGGGCTAATCACTTGGCTTTTGTAATGCACAGTGAGCTCAAGCAGCCGGCAAGAGTGATGTTATTTCCCTTGGTTGGGATTTGTTACAACATTTCACTATAAATTAAACGAATGGCAAGCCATTTGCCTTGTTTCAAAAAAAATATGACAGTCACAGCCGAGTTGAAAAGGGCAGGAACATCTAACTCTAGCTTACAAACTGTACAAAAGCACGAGGGTTAATTGTTCATCAGGTTTACAAAAAAACCCAGATTGAAAAGCGCAACAACATCTAACTCCAGCACTGTTTTCGATAGTCACAGTCAAATGTATCGGTCAGGTCCATAGAATGAACATCCTGGGTCGTAAAATTTACTGGATTATGACCACAATATGTTGTAAATAGAAGCCCGACACGCTCGTAAGCTCTTTTGCCCACCGAAACTCCTTTTTTGCTCTTGACATACCCATCCGTCAAAACCATGCTGCTGATAAACTTAAGCACGATGGACAATAGTAACCTCGCATTCAGCAGGAAGAATGTGACAAATCTTGTGTTTGCACGGTTGGCTACATATCGTTCTAGCTTATTGTCTTCAATCGAATCTCATGAGAAGTGAGAAAATCCCGATGCTTACGAATCCACCGATTGGTTATAACTTTCTTACCCCTTCCTGTTGCCTAAATATACATGAAGATTGAAAACAGTTAAGGTCTAAAAGAAGAGTGTCGAAAGAGCAGCAGCTGAACGGTTAATTCTAGTACACTATATGCGGGCTTCCAATGTGCGTGAAATTATCACCTTTATATACAACTTCTCCAGACATGGAAAGCATTGCAGCAAGCCAATAATCTTGTTCAGATCAAAACTATTCATTTGGATATATAAGATCTTGACAGAATCCAGCACCATTGATAGGCCATCCATGGAGAAACTCTTCATTGAGCATAGAACATAATATTAGTACAAAATGTGTAATCCAAGATGATATATAAATTATGATAAGAAATTTAAAATGCAGCTTATGGTTACAAGTGTGGATGATAATATAAAGTACCTGAAGAACTGTGGAGCCAAACACCATATTGAAATGAGCACAGAGATGATGTATTACACCCAAGGTCTCCAGTTTAGGCGCAGAGAGGACGGTTATTTGCAACAGTGAATAACTAGAATCAAGGATCAACCTTTGAAGTGAAGGGCATCTTGGATGATGAGCTGCCTTCCGTCAAAAGAAATTCCAATTCTTACAAGGTTAGGCGACTTTATTTGGAGACAACCGATTCTAACTGTGAAAACAAGCACCAAGCACTCCAGCGCAGGGCAACTGGAGTGGATGATGCTGTGCAATGAGGCCTCCGATATCTGAACCTGCACAAGTGAAAGTTTCTTGAGAAATGAGAGTCGAAGGTTTAGTACCAGATTATGCAGTAGGTAGCACAACTGGTAGCAAAGGTGGCGGTGTGGAGAGAGGAGGAAAACCGCAAGATGGACATCGGTGCTGAGGGCACAAGTTCATGGCGTTCGGTATGTGGTATGTGATTTCCAGGGGAATAGTAGAACTCAAGCAGCAGTAGTTCTGTGAATTCAAGGGATTTCAGCCAGGCGTCCACCGTGCAGGGCATGGTATGCTTGCTCAGGTAGCATGACGGGATGCAGAGGCTTTGAACGAAGCCCTGGTGGGAGGAGATGATGGCTCTGGGGATTTCAAAACTATTGAAGAGAGATAGCTGACGACAGTCGAGATTAAGGGGCACGACGCGCCATAGAGGGCGCCACCGAATTGAGAGGACTTGGGTGCGGTAGCAATTCTTGGTGGGGAGAAGCGAGATGATCTCCCCAAGGACGGCGTCCGGGAGATCGCTGATGCAGTCCACCCGAGATTCTACGGGTTCTGGGATCCGGTCCGGGCGGGTTGCCGCTTCTCCCCGTGCTGCCGGGTGCGGGATCTACAACAGGCGTCGCCGCTGGCGGGAGCCTCATCTTCTTGGCGCTGGGGTCAGCCGACTCCATTTTCCTCGAGGGCGTCGCGTCGCGCTCACGGATTTGAGCAAAGCAACGAATGACGAGCCTAGTTGTAGTGCGAGTGTCGGTGTCAAAACCGGCGGATCTCGGGTAGGGGGTCCCGAACTGTGCGTCTAGGCGGATGGTAACAGGAGACAAGGGACACGATGTTTTTACCCAGGTCCGGGCCCTCTCGATGGAGGTAATACCCTACTCCTGCTTGATTAATATTGATGATATGGGTAGTACAAGAGTAGATCTACCACGAGATCAGAGATGCTAAACCCTAGAAGCTAGCCTATGGTATGATTGTTGTTCGTCCTACGGACTAAAACCCTCCGGTTTATATAGACACCGGATAGGGTTAGGGTTACACAGAGTCGGTTACAATGGTAGGAGATCTACATATCCGTATCGCCAAGCTTGCCTTCCACGCCAAGGAAAGTCCCATCCGGACAAGGGACAAAGTCTTCAATCTTGTATCTTCATAGTCTTGTAGTCCGGCCAAAGATGATAGTTCGGCTATCCGGACACCCCCTAGTCCAGGACTCCCTCAGTAGCCCCTGAACCAGGCTTCAATGACGATGAGTCTGGAGCGCATATTGTCTTTGGCATTGCAAGGCGGGTTCCTCCTCCGAATACTTCATAGAAGGTTTTGAACACACGGATAGTGTCCGGCTCTGCAAAACAAGTTCCACATACCACCGTAGAGAGAATAATTTTTGCACAGATCTGTTGATGTATTCCACGGCGTGACATCACACCACGGCCAAGCTTTTATACGAATCGTTTTTACTGTTCCACCTCAGCGCGTTTAGCAAGGCGGTTTCCTTGGCACGTCTTATCAAAGCGGAGATCATGCCCCCTTATTCCGGGATTCTCATCAATACAGACGTGGGTAACCCATCCGCGCCATTGATTACGGCGCTTGGAGATAAGCAAGTTTTACCAGGCTGGTGGGGGATGCATAGCTTCGTCCGTCCATATAAGGGGATAAGGATCCACCTTTTCACCTACGCCTTCTTCCTCCTTTGCTCATCCATTTCCGCGCACTTGAGCTCCAGCGCCCAAGCCCGCACATCCCACCTCAACCTTCTCCAACTATGTCCGGAGCGGGAGGCAGGTGGATGGCCTCCTCCGTCACGGAGGGGCACATCGAAAATCTGCGGGAGGCCGGATACTTGTCCAGCAACATCACGCACCGGCTACCCGACGAGGGGCAGCTCATTCCAACCCCCAGGCCCCATGAGAGGGTGGTGTTTCTCCCCCACTTCCTCCGCGGACTAGATTTTCCACTTCACCCATTTGTCCGGTGGCTCATGTTCTACTACGGCCTGGAATTCCACGATCTGGCCCCGAATTTCATCCTCAACATCTCGGCGTTCATCATCGTGTGCGAGGCCTTCCTCTGCATCCAGCCCCACTTCGGCCTATGGCTGAAGATCTTCAATTTCAAGCCGAAGGTAGTGGGCGGCCGCCAAGCGGAGTGCGGAGGCGCCATGGTTGGAAAGATGGCCAAAGTCCTATGGCTCGAGGGCTCCTTTGTGGAGACCATAAAGGGGTGGCAATCGGAGTGGTTCTACATCACCGAGCCGCGCGACTCTCAATGGGCGGCGGCCCCCGAATTCCGATATGGCTTCCCCACACGGCTCTCATCATGGAAAGAGACGGGCCCGACGTGGGAGAATTCGGACAAGCTGTCCGGACTCAAAACCTGCGTCCGAAACCTGGTGGACAAGAATCTCAGGCTTGTCAACGTAATCCAGGTGATGCTCATCCACCGGATTCCCCCATGCCAACAACGGGCCTTCAAATTGTGGGAGGTCGATCCGGCGTAGCACTCAACTCTGAAAAGGCTCTTCGACACTACGTACGAAGATGCCTGGAAGGTGCTGTTCAAGGGCGCCGAGGTTCCCACATCCGCTACCGAAGATCGCCGGATTCAGCTCGCAGCGTCAAGCCAGCGAGGTAAGTTATATTACCCTTTATGGGACTCTTTTTTCATAGTTTGACTCTATGCGGGATCTAAAACTCCCTAACCTTTAACAAGACTGGCTGAAGACGTCCGGACAGATTAACTGTCCGGCCCCTTGCCAGAAGACCCAGTGGACACCCGATTGACAGGGCTGCTGGCTCCGGTACCTCACGTGGTGCCGGAGAAGAAGGCCACGGGAATTCGAAAGAGCTCCCGGCGCCAGGTGCTGTCGGACTCACTGCCCGACAACTCTGAGGCGGAATCCTCCTCTGAGGAAGAGGAGGAGGAAAAATAAGCCTCTCTCCCAGCGGGGGGAGAGAAGATAAGGAAGGCCGCCCCAACTAGGGAGGCTAGAGGGTCCAAGAAGGGAAGGACCCTTCATCCGGACTTCTCCACCAATGCCGACAACGACGAGGAGGAGTGGCCAACAAGGGCTAAGCCCCTGGCGAGATCGTAAGTGTCCGGATACCCATGGTTTTTTTTCATTGCATAGTGTTCTCTAATGCCGAACAATCATGCAGCCCGCCCAAGGGCGAGTTCGCCGCTTCGTCGAGCGGGTCCCTGAATTCGTCGGAAGTGGAGAGTACTTCACTTCCGGCCGCCTCCTCACCTCACGCTGCAGACAGCGCCGAGGTGGGGCCCGAGGGGACCTGGTCAAGAGGAGGTGGCGCAGGAGGCGCCGCAAGGCAACCTCCCGAGACTCGAGGCGTGGGGGCGAGACCCCGGGGGCTCTAAGCCCGACCCTCGTCCGGACTCCATCTGGAACCTTCAGCGGTTACGAAGTCCGCAAGCGGCCCCTTTGTAGGAAGGGAAGGCGCCGGTGTCCTCCGCCCAACGGAGGCACCGGATAACATATCTTGGGCGCTAACGGCGCCTCCATCAGGAGGAGGACCGCCTTGTTATGAGTGTGGTGATCCGAAAGTTCATCCGCCAAGAGTGGGCTGATGAAGTCTGTACCAGCCTTCTAACAGGCTTTGAGGTAAGTTTAGAATATGTAAAAATATTACCGCATAGACAGTATCCTCGATGCTTAGTTCGGTGTTCGGAAAGAAAAGCGGACTAAGGATCTAAAAGATATATGCAGGAGTCTAACATAAGTATGTCAATATGGGAATGCAGGCGCTCGCTGACCTGACGCCAGACCGATCATGCGGAGGTCAATGCATTGAGCAGAGCCTCGAGCGGTCCGAGAACGAGCTCGGCCTTGCCAAGAAGCAGCTCGAGGACAAGGAAGGTAAGTAATACCTTATTAAATAAATACCTTATAGAAAGGATTTGGTTGCAAAAAATAACAGGAATAACATGGGTACTGCAGGGGCCACGAGCGAGGTGGCAACCTTGAAGGAGGCGGTGTCTGCGGTCGAAAACAAAGCGGCTACGGAGCGCACCGAGCGAGAGAAGGGGGAGGCGCAGCTGGCGGAGGTGCGACAAGAGCTCCAAGCTCTTGTGGAAAAACACGAGGGTTTGGAGCGTGACTCGAAGACCCGAGAGTCCGAGCTCGCCTCGGCTCTTGAGAGTGCCAAAGCCGCTAAGGCCGAAGCCCAAAAAGCCTTTCAAGAAATTGAATCATTAAAGAAGATAGCGGCGGGTAAGGCATTCTTTATGCAAAGCAAGCATGTGAAAGTGAATTACCTATTACTTACCCGGATTCGGAGCTCTCCGGGAGCATTCGCAGATCTGCCCGTGGTGTGTCGATGATGCGCGTTCTACCGCGCCAAGGAGGGGAGCTCGACGGAAAAGGTGTTCTGGTCTCAGTATGCTGAGGCCGGACATCCGGTGCCCCTAAGCGACTAGCTGAAGCAGCTGGTCAAGCTACACAAGGTCACCGAACAGGCCATGAAGGGCCACATAGTTCGGTTGTGGCCATTGGAAGCCATGCCTGGGAGCTACTTTGGGCTAGTGCGGCGGCTGGTGGACGCCTATCCATGGATTGAAGTCATCAAGCGCTCCGTCTGCATTGAAGGTGCCCGTTGGGCCCTTGCCCGTGCTAAAGTGCATTGGGGCAAGCTAGATGCGGAGAAGCTTGTGACGGACGGGCCACCGAAGGGCAAGGAGCATCGCACGCCGAAATGTACTATGAGGCGTCTGAAGGGTGCCCGCCCGTATACCGGATGAGTGCTCCAAAGATGTAATTTTGAATAGACTCGCATTTGTTATCCTGCATAACTGAAAACTTGTTCATATCGCTAAGCAATGCTTGTTAATTTAAAATATTACCTTACGTGTGGCCGTTTATCAAATTTGAGAGATGGCAAGTCGTTGGCTTCACCCCCATGCCACAGTCTTTGGGGTGTTCGGTATAAACTTGAGCGCTCTTGTTCCCATTGTTGGGTCCATCGAGGGAGGCGCTCAACGCAACGAACATGGCAACCGGACTTATAATGCTTGAACGCTCTCACTTAGCCATAGAATTCTTTAATTTTAAATTTCGGCGAAGCCCCTAGTATTCGGAAGACCGAGTTCGGGGCGCTATCCACGCCTTGGCCGGACAATGCCGGTTCCTCGCTCTAAGCGGCATAAGTCTTTAGGGACCCGAAAAAACCTCTCGAACAGCGACCGGCTCTCGCCCTATCATGACAGTCAGTTTTAGCTTTCTCCACTAAGGTGCTCAACCCAGCTCAACCGGGGCACAATTGTAACGCCCCCGATGCGGCTATATCTCCCACGTGTCGAGGCACGACTTAGAGGCATAACCGCATTGAAAGCAATGTCGCAAGTGAGGTAATCTTCACACAACCCATGTAATAATTAAGGAAAGATACATAGTTGGCTTACGATTGCCACTTCACACAATACATAAATAAACATCCATCATTGAGTACACTCAAGGTCCGACTACGGAACCAAAATAAAAGAAGATACCCCAAATGCTACACAGATCCCGATCGTCCCAACTGGGCACCACTACTGATCATCAGGAAAAGACACATAGTAACGACCACGTTCCTCGTCGAACTCCCACTTGAGCTCGGTTGAATCACCTGCACCGCCTCATCGGAACCTGCAACTGTTTTGGAAGTATCTGTGAGTCACGGGACTCAGCAATCTCACACCCGCGAGATCAAGACTATTTAAGCTAATAGGAAGGACAGAGTAGTAAAGTGGAGCTGCAGCAGCGACTAGCATATATGGTGGCTACATCGCAAAAGAGAGCGAGGAGAGAAGCAAAGCACGGACGTGAAGCTAGTAGTGATCAAGAAGTGATCTGAACTACTTACGCCGACATAACTCCAACACGTGTTCACTTCCCGGACTCCGCCGAGAAGAGACCATCACGGTTACACACTTGTTGATGTGTATTTTATTTGAGGTCAACTTTGGGTTTTCTACAACGGACATTAACAAATTCCCATCTGCCTCATAACCGCATGGGCACGGCTTTGAAAGATATTACCTGCAGGGTGTCCCAACTTAGCCCATTATAAGCTCTCACGGTCAACGAAGGATATTCCTTCTACCGGGAAGACCCGATCAATCTCGGAATCCCGGACTACAAGACATTTCGACAGCAATAAAACAAGACCAGCAAAGCCACCCGAATGTGCCGACAAATCCCGATAGGAGCTGCACATATCTCGTTCTCAGGGCACACCGGATGGGCAAGACGTCGGGTTGGCATAGACCCTGGATTGCCCAGGGGGCGCCGGACATCGCCCAGGTTGGACCAGCAATCGAAGGAGAACTGGCCCGGGGGGTTAAAATAAAGATGACCCTCGGGCTCGCGAAAACCCGGGGGAAAAGGCTTAGGTGGCAAATGGTAAAACCAATGTTGGGCCTTGCTGGAGGAGTCTTATTCAAAGCGAACTGTCAAGGGGGTCCCATAAATCACCCAACCGTGTAAGGAACGCAAAATCAAGGAACATAACACCGGTATGACGGAAACTAGGGTGGCAAGAGTGGAACAAAACACCAGGCATAAGGCCGAGCCTTCCACCCTTTACCAAATATATAGATGTATTAATTATAGCAGATATATATTGTGATATCCCCAACAAGTAAACATGTTCCAAAGAGGAACAACATCTCCATGTTCCAACAAGGAACAAACTTCAGCTTCACCTGCAACTAGCAACGCTATAAGAGGGCTGAGCAAAGCGGTAACATAGCCAATCAACGGTTTGCTAGGAAAGGATGGTTAGGGGCTGACATGGCAATATGGGTGGCATGATATAGCAAGTGGTAGGCATCGCAGCATAGGCATAGCAAAAGAGCGAGCAACTAGCATAGCAAAGATAGAAGTGATTTCGAGGGTATGGTCATCTTGCCTGCAATGTTCTCAGAGTTGTCGAAAGCTTGATCCTCGAAATCGTTCTCAACAGGTTCCTCGTTCACGTACTCGTCTCCCGACTCTACCCAAAGCAACAACACAAACAAAGGAACCACAATAAATCACGGTGCAATGCACAATCAACATGATGCAAAACATGACATGATATGCGAGATGCGATATGCAATGCTTATATGCGCTCGGAAGGTAATGATGAACCAGGCATCAACTTGGCAAACCAAGCATGCCACTGGAAAGATGAGATGATTTCGGTTGAAATCGATATAAAGATCACCGGAAACGGATGCACGGTTTGCAAATGGCAAGCAAAACAAGAATGGCGCAAATCTGCCATTAACAGCATGATGCCACTTAGCAAGCAACAAATAATTAAGCTACTGCACCCAAACGTAACAACAAAGCACATGGCAGTGATCTACACATGATGCTCGACAAAAGATGAGCACTGAGCTACGGCTAGTTCACATCATAACAGGTTCAAACAAGCATGGCAAAAGTGCACAAAATATCAGGCTGGACATGGCAAAAACAGCATCAGGTTGCAATGTTCAGAGCAGCAAAACTACATCCTACAGGACCTTAAAATAGCAAAACAAGGCATGGCATGAATCTACTCAAAGCATAGATCAAAAGTCCCTTACTGACCATAAGCCAAAAGGACTAGAAAATATAGTAACACCCATGTCAATATTGAAAGTCTAGTTAACAGATTCAGCAACATGACATGTCAAAACTGATAACGAGAGGGCATGTTAACAAGCTCAATGCACTCACTACAGAGCCTTATATGAAAAACTAAGCATACATACATCAAGAAGACATGACATAGAAGACATACATGGCAAGAACACTAACATAGCCTACATGGGTCAACCACAACAAGCTAGGCAAAATTGAATAACACGTATACAATCTGCCAGGAAACATTTGATAGCAAAAGTAGAGCTCGATTGACTCAAGTTATGGCACTCCATAATTGCAAACAAGGGCATGGATGGATAGAGCAAGTCATGCTTTACAAAACACCCTTACTGAAGTATCTCAAAATATGCATAGATCTCTCGGTATCATCAAGTTAACATGGCATCAAAATCAGCTAAAACAGGGCTGAAATCAGCAACATTAGGACACCTACTTTGCATGCTTGTGCTAGTCACCACATAGATCACAAAAATACATGGAATACACCCCTGGAAAGATGGAATGGCATTTTACAAAACACATGTATGACTCAAATCCATAGGGTGCACATATTAATCATGGCAAAAATAACAAAAGTGCAACTTCTGATAAAAATCAGAAACTAACAGCACATAGCACTCTTCCAACAGCATTTCGGGCATCAAGATGAGCTCAAAAGAAAATGATGCAATGGAATGAAATGATCTACTCTTCGAGGCGAACATTTTGACATATTATACGCGAAAAATGGAGCTACGGATGCGAAGATATAGCATGTTAAAAATGGAACAAAATATCACCGATATGCCAAGACTTAGAGAAAATGAGGGGAGAGAGAAGTCAACAGCAGGATTCGAGGCCGGCCCGGACGGATCGGCGGCGGGCGATGGTGGGGTGCGCGGGCTCCAGCGAGCCCGGCGAGGAGGAGGGAGAGGCGCGGGCGGAGGAGGGCGGGTCGGCCGGGCGGCCGGGCGGCAGGTGGCGCGCCGGGCGCGGCGGGCATGGGCATGCGGGCAATGAGGGCGGCGGCTGGCGGGCGGGGGCGGCGGGCGAAGCGGCAAGCGCGGGCGGGCGGGCAGCCGGGGAGGCGCTGGGGCGGACGGATGACAGGGGCGGGCGACGGGCCAAGGGCTCCTTGATGGTTTTGGGCGGGCCGTGAGGCGGGCGGCGTGACGCGTCCGGCTCGCCCGGACGTGTCCGGCGGCGCGGAGGAGGAAAAATTAGGGTTTCGGGGAGATGATCCGGATTTCGGGGGAGGTTTGCTTAAATAGGCATAGAGGGAGCTAGGAGAGTCCAAATGAGGTGTAGTTTTCGCCCACACGATCGTGATCGAACGACGGAGAGCATGGAGGTGACTTAGATGGGTTATTGGGCTGTTTTGGAGGGGTGTTGGGCTGCAACTTAAAAGAGGCCTTTGCGAGAGTGCGGTTAACCGTTGGAGTACCAAACGAGCTCAAATGACCGAAACTTGACCGGTGGTCTACGGTGGTATACCAAGGCCACTAGACAAACCTCGGTCCATTTCGAGAAGGTTTAATACCCGCTGCGGAAAAACGTAAAAGGACCGCGGGGAGATAGGAGTGCGGATTGCAAAGCGGACAACGGGAAAAATGCTCGGAATCATGAGGCGAACACGTATGCAAATGCGATGCACATGATGACATAATATAAAATGCATGACATGGACAAAAAGCAAAAGGAGAAAACCCAACCACGGAGGAATATCATATATCAATGCGAAAATGGCAAGAGTTGGAGTTACAAATATGGAAAGTTACTTCGGGTGTTACAACACTCCACCACTACAAGAGGATCTCGTCCGAGATCTAGGACTGAAAGAACTCCGGATATTCGAACGGAGGTGATCCTCGCGCTCCCGGTAGCTTCTCGGTCGGAATGGTGTGACCACTTCACTTTCAGGAATTTGATTGACTTGTTGCGAGTCTTGCGCTCGGTTTCTTCAAGAATAGCAACGGGTGCTCATGATAAGAGAGATCTTCTTGAAGGTCAATCTCTTGAAGTTGATAGTGCGTTCAGAGTCTTGAAGCACTTGCGCGGCTGTGACACGTGAAACACATCGTGCACGTTTGCAAAGTTGGATGGAAGCTCAAGTTGATAGGCGAGATCGCCTCTTTTGCCAATGATCTTGAAAGGACCCACGTATCTAGGGGCAAGCTTCCCTTTGATACCGGGCGGCGAGTACCTTTCATTGGAGACGCGGAGGTAGACATGGTCTCCAATTTCAAAAGTCACATCACGGTGCTTATCATCATAATAGCTCTTTCCGCGCGATTACGCGGCTTTGAGATTCTCACGAATGACTTGGCACATTTCTTACGCTACGTGATCAAGTCATTGCCAAGAAGTTGGCGTTCACTGTCTCGAGACCAATTGAGAGGAGTACGACACTTTACGCCATAGAGAATTTCGAATGGGGCCTTGCCGAACTCGCTTGGAAGCTGTTGTTGTAGGAGAACTTCGGCATATGGAAGACAATCTTCCCACTTCATACCGAAGGAAATGACACAAGCCCGAGCATATCTTCAAGGATTTGATTAACTCGCTCGACTTGGCCACTTGTTTGAGGATGGAAAGCTGTCTGAAACGAATGTTGGTGCCCATGGCCTTGAAAAGAATCCCAAAACTTGGAGGTAAAGATGCTGCCACGGTGCAAGAGATCACTTGTGGAATGCCGTGCAAGGAGACAATCCACGAGGTGTATAGCTCGCCAACCGAGCTGCTGTGATGGATTCTTTGATAGGAAGAAAATGAGCCACTTTAGTAAGCTTGTCAATGACAACGAAGATAGCATCATTTCCACGCTTGGACTTTGGAAAGCCACCACGAAGTCCATTTCAATATGATCAAACTTCCATTCAGGAATAGCAAGAGGTTGGAGGAGACCAGCTGGTCTTTGGTGTTCGCTTTCACTCTTCTCGCAGACATCACATTCATTCACGAATTGAGCAATTCTCGCTTCATTCGAGTCCACCAATATGACTGCTTGAGGTCATGGTACATCTTAATACTTCGGGATGAATGGATAGAAGCGAATTGTGAGCCTCGTTCATAATGACTTTTCTCAGATCACCCTTAGGAACCACAATCCGGTCCTCAAAGAACAGAGTGTCTTTGTCATCAACGTGGAAGCACTTGTACTTGGAAATGCCCTTGTCGATACCACGTTTCACCTTTTTCACCATGGCATCCAGAAGTTGAGCCTCACGAATCTGATCTTCCAAAGTAGGAGAGACTATGAGGTTGGCAAGAAAGCCTTGAGGAACAACTTGAAGATTCAGCTTGCGGAAAGATTCACAGAGATCCGGCTGAAAGGGCTTGAGGATTAGGCATTGCGAGAAGCTTTCCTGCTCAAAGCATCTGCAATGACATTGGCTTTGCCGGAGTATACTCAATACTTGGGTTGTACTCTTGAATCATTTCGACCCATCGAGTCCGCACTCGAGGTTGAGGTTGGGCTGAGTGAAGATGTACTTGAGACTCTTGTGATCGGTGAAAATGTCCACTTTCCTTCCCAACAAGAGATGTCTCCACGTAATCAATGCATGGACAACGCCGCCAACTCAAGATCGTGAGTGGGGTAGTTCTTCTCGTTGGGCTTCAATCTGGCGAGAGGTATAAGCCACAACTCTCTTCTCTTGCATTAACACAGACCGAGACCTTGAAGAGAAGCATCACGAAAACTTCATATGGCTTGGATTCATCGGGAGGAGTCGAGCAGGGAGCTGTGACGAGTTTCTCTTTGAGGGTATTGAAAGCAACGTCACACTCGGGAGACCAGACATACTTCACATGCTTCTGGAGGAGGTTGGAAAGAGGCTTTGCAATCTTGGAGAAGTTCTCAACGAATCTTCGGCAATAGCTTGCAAGACCAAGAAAACTGCGGAGCTGCTTGACATTCTGAGGAGGTTCCCAATTCAAAATGCGGACACCTTCTCGGGATCAACAGCGATGCCCTTGGCGGAGATGATATGACCAAGATAAAGCACTTCATCAAGCCAAAATTCACATTTGGAGAACTTAGCATAGAATTGATACTCTCTGAGCTTGTCTAGCACCAATCGCAAATGTTTGGCATGATCCTTCTTATTCTTGGAGAAGACCAAAATATCATCAAGATAGACCAAGACGAATTCATTGGTGTAGGGGTTGAATATGAAGTTCATCATCCGAGAGAATGTTGGAGGAGCATTGACGAGGCCGAAAGACATGACAGTATATTCATAAGAACCAAAGCTTGTTCTGAATGCTGTCTTGGGAATATCTTGTTCACGAATGCGAATCGATGATACCCCATCGAAGGTCAAGCTTGGAGAACAACTTGTAGCACCTTTGAGTTGCTCGAAAAGCTCATTGATGTTGGGAAGTGGATACTTGTTCTTGATTGTCTTCTTATTCAATGGACGGTAATCGGCGCAAAAGTCGGTCCGTGCCATCCTTCTTACGGACAAAAGAACACCACAACCCCAAGGAGATGAACTCGGTGCGATCAAACCAGACGCTCTTGTTCATCGAGCTGCTTCTTCAATTCCTTCAGCTCATCAGGTCCAAGCTTGTATGGGCGCTTGCAAGCGGGTTCGATGCGGGCTCAAGATCGATAACGAACTCAAGCGGCGATGAGGAGGCATACCCGGAAGCTCTTCTGGAAAGACATCTTGGTACTCACAAACGACTGGAATCTGAGAGATGGCATTCAGTTCGCCCTTCTCATTGAGAGAAAACAACCGAATGGTTTCATCACGAGCGGCATAGATGATCACATCATTAGAAGAGTGAGTCAATTGAATTTCCCTGGCAGCACAATCAAGCTGAGCTTTAGCCGATAAAGCCATCCATTCGAGAATAAGATCAATATCCGAATCACCAAGAACCATTGGTTTAGCGAGAAATCTATAATCTCCCATCTTGATAGAAACATCCGGGCCATCATTTTGTATTCATGAACAAACCCGAGAGAAACCGCTATCGGCTTAGGCAGATCAACAGTATGCAAATTGTTCATGGATGCAAAAGGTCTTGATATGAAAGAAATAGATGCACCAGTATCAAATAAGACTTTTGCAGGAATATCATTAACTGAGAGATTACCCAATATCACATCGAAGACTCTCCGCTTGAGCTGCATTCATCATATTGACCTTGGCAAACTTGGGATTATGCTTGACCTTTGCATTGCTGGAAGATTTCACAGAGGAGGAGGCGGAAGGCGCCTCTGGTTGAAGCACTTGTTAGCATAGTGACCCTTCTGCCGACACTTGTTGCAAGTGACCTCGAGAGCGGACGGTGGTAAGGAGCACTTGACCTTGGAGCTTGAGAATTAGACTTGTTACGATAGCTTGGGTTGGGTGGGTGGGAAGATCCACGGCCACCTGAGTTCTTCTATTTGGTAAGGCCGACGGAACGGAGGAGGGGCAGGTAAAACTTCTGCTGCTTAGCTGCCACTTGAGAGGACGAAGAGGACTGAACTGCATCCCTGATTCTCTTCTTAGAAGCCTCGCATTTGAGCTGAGCAGCTTCTTGCTTGAGTGCCATGTTGTAGAAATCATCATACTTATCCGCTCAAACAGCACAAGAGGTAATTGCAGATCTTCTCTCGGACCACCTCTCAATTGATAGATCATACTCTTTTCATCGTGCACGTCTTGCTTAGCAAAACGAAGCGAGCTCGAACTGGATATTGTATTGATAGACAGACATGTTGCCCTGCTTGAGATTGCGGAACTCCTCACGCTTGCTCTCAACAACACTTTTCGAATGTGATGAGCTCGAAATCACGGCGGAACTCATCCTGTAATGACACGACCTCCTCTGGAATCTTTGTATTCTGGTACCACTCAGCAGCTTGATCCTTGAGTTGAAGCGATGCAAACTTGACAAAGTCCTCGTGTCCGACATTGCTACAGATCAAAGTGCTTGCAGATGTCCACTAACCAATCATCGCGTCATTGCCTCAACACGTAAACCGAAAGACTTCGCTGATTAGCGAGGAACCGATCGAGAGTAGCAAAGTGTGGCTGATTGTTGCCTTGACCTTGATTGCCTTGATTGCCTTGATTGCCTTGCCCTGAGTACGTTCTTGCAAGAGCTGCAAAATCATCGAGCATTGGCATTGGTGGCTGCCATGATAGCTTGCCGTGCCTCCGGAGGCGGAGGTGGAGGTGGAGGTGGAGGGTTCGTGATCCCCATCATTGCGATCCGGATTCGCCACGTTGGCGGAGCCATCCTGGAGAGGGTGACATCCGTTAGTCCTTTGATAGACAAATTGATAAGTAGAATCAACGGATAGAAATTGCAACATATAGTCTTCACAATAAACATTGAACAAGAATGAGCGAATGAATTCAAAGTTAATCATCACACGTCCATTAAGGTGAGAAGCCACTTAGATAAAGATATGGAAACAACATCATCTTAGAAACAAATCGAATATCACAACTGAAAACAAAAGGTTGGCTTCTAGAATGAGCGGAACAAACACATGATAGAGATTTCGCCCAAAGTGTTCGTGGTGGGGCCCACACGGACACGACGATAGCGGACGTCACGAATGACAAACAAGACGTCCCGAATCAGCATAGCCAAGGATTCTTTAAGGCGTCTCGCGACCATCAGAATCGACCGTGAATGGGCGGACCACTAAGCGTTGAACCCCAATCTCAAATCATACATCCATCGGAAAGAATATCCCGTAAGCTACTAGAATTCCCACCTATAAACTCCGAAACTTTCTGGTTATGCAATCTGGTGTTGGGGATACAGGGACACAAAATATATCACCCAAACTAACAATACCTAGATCCATTTGTATCCATCCGTCAACACATAACCAAGAAATCCTCGGAAATCGTGTACCTCGACCTTGAAAAACATCCGTTATACAAGTCATGGCAATACTCCCTTTTCGCCACAAGATCTTGGGCTATCAGGTTATCTCACCAACAACTGCACAAAAGAGATTTCGATGTCGGCAAAACTCAGGTATTCGAGAATCGCAACGATAAAATTGTGGCGACAACACCTCGGAGCTCAACTCCCGGGACACCGCCACAACCCCTAAATGTCGAGGCACCAAGAACAATGTTCTCGTCACAAAACCATCGGAACGATTCCAAGATACCCACGTGATCCTAAAAAATTTTTAGTGAAATTTGAGAAGAGGAGAGTCAAAACTCTCGTCGGGATACCTCACCAGGCGACGAAGGATGGGAAGTAAAAGAATCCTACTCTCCGATATATATAATCCTAAGACTCAAAACATTTTCCATTCTAGACTCAACAACGCCGACAAACAATCAAGTAGGGGCTCCTAAGTCGGGAAGGCTCGATACCAACTTATAGCGCCCGATGCGGCTATATCTCCCGTGTCGAGGCACGACTTAGAGGCATAACCGCATTGAAAGCAATGTCGCAAGTGAGGTAATCTTCACACAACCCATGTAATAATTAAGGAAAGATACATAGTTGGCTTACGATTGCCACTTCACACAGTACATAAATAAACATCCATCATTGAGTACACTCAAGGTCCGACTACGGAACCAAAATAAAAGAAGATACCCCAAATGCTACACAGATCCCGATCGTCCCAACTGGGCACCACTACTCGATCATCGGGAAAAGACACATAGTAACGACCACGTTCCTCGTCGAACTCCCACTTGAGCTCGGTTGAATCACCCGCACTGGCCTCATCGGAACCTGCAACTGTTTTGAAGTATCACGTGAGTCACGGGACTCAGCAATCTCACACCAGCGAGATCAAGACTATTTAAGCTAATAGGAAGGACCGAGTAGTAAAGTGGAGCTGCAGCAAGCGACTAGCATATATGGTGGCTACATCGCAAAAGAGAGCGAGGAGAGAAGCAAAGCACGGACGTGAAGCTAGTAGTGATCAAGAAGTGATCCTGAACTACTTACGTCAGACATAACTCCAACACCGTGTTCACTTCCCGGACTCCGCCGAGAAGAGACCATCACGGTTACACACGCGGTGGATGTGTATTTTTATTTGAGGTCAACTTTGGGTTATCTACAACCGGACATTAACAAATTCCCATCTGCCTCATAACCGGGCACGGCTTTGAAAGATATTACCTGCAGGGTGTCCCAACAGCCCATTATAAGCTCTCACGGTCAACGAAGGATATTCCTTCTACGGGAAGACCCGATCAATCTCGGAATCCCGGACTACAAGACATTTCGACAGCAATAAAACAAGACCAGCAAAGCCACCCGAATGTGCCGACAAATCCCGATAGGAGCTGCACATATCTCGTTCTCGAGGCACACCGGATGGGCAAGACGTCGGGTTGGCATAGACCTGGATTGCCCAGGGGCGCCGGACATCGCCCAGTTGGACCAGCAATCGAAGGAGAACTGGCCGGGGTTTAAAATAAAGATGACCCTCGGGCTCGCGAAAACCGGGGAAAAGGCTTAGGTGGCAAATGGTAAAACCAATGTTGGGCCTTCTTTGGAGGAGTCTTATTCAAAGCGAACTGTCAAGGGGTCCCATAAATCACCCAACCGTGTAAGGAATGCAAAATCAAGGAACATAACACGGTATGGCGGAAACTAGGGTGGCAAGAGTGGAACAAAACACGGGCATAAGGCCGAGCCTTCCACCCTTTACCAAGTATATAGATGTATTAATTATAGCAGATATATATTGTGATATCCCCAACAAGTAAACATGTTCCAAAGAGGAACAACATCTCCATGTTCAACAAGGAACAAACTTCAGCTTCACCGCAACTAGCAACGCTATAAGAGGGCTGAGCAAAGCGGTAACATAGCCAATCAACGGTTTGCTAGGAAAGGATGGTTAGGGCTGACATGGCAATATGGGTGGCATGATATAGCAAGTGGTAGGCATCGCAGCATAGGCATAGCAAAAGAGCGAGCAACTAGCATAGCAAAGATAGAAGTGATTTCGAGGGTATGGTCATCTTGCTCGCAATGTTCTCGAGTTGTCGAAAGCTTGATCCTCGAAATCGTTCTCAACAGGTTCCTCGTTCACGTACTCGTCTCCGACTCTACCCAAAGCAACAACACAAACAAAGGAACCACAATAAATCACGGTGCAATGCACAATCAACATGATGCAAAACATGACATGATATGCGAGATGCGATATGCAATGCTTATATGCGCCCGGAAGGTAAATGATGAACCAGGCATCAACTTGGCAAACCAAGCATGCCACTGGAAAGATGAGATGATTTCGGTTGAAATCGATATAAAGATCACCGGAATCGGATGCACGGTTTGCAAATGGCAAGCAAAACAAGAATGGCGCAAATCTGCCGTTAACAGCATGATGCCACTTAGCAAGCAACAAATAATTAAGCTACTGCACCCAAACGTAACAAGAAAGCACATGGCAGTGATCTACACATGATGCTCGACAAAAGATGAGCACTGAGCTACGGCTAGTTCACAACATAACAGGTTCAAACAAGCATGGCAAAAGTGCACAAAATATCAGGCTGGACATGTCAAAAACAGCATCAGGTTGCAATGTTCAGAGCAGCATAACTACATGCTACAGGACCTTAAAATAGCAAAACAAGGCATGGCATGAATCTACTCAAAGCATAGATCAAAAGTCCCTTACTGACCATAAGCCAAAAAGGACTAGAAAATATAGTAACACCCATGTCAAAATTGAAAGTCTCGTTAACAGATTCAGCAACATGACATGTCAAAAACTGATAACGAGAGGGCATGTTAACAAGCTCAATGCACTCACTACAGAGCCTTATATGAAAAACTAAGCATACGTACATCAAGAAGACATGACATAGAAGACATACATGGCAAGAACACTAACATAGCCTACATGGGTCAACCACAACAAGCTAGGCAAAATTGAATAACACGTATACAATCTGCCAGGAAACATTTGATAGGAAAAGTAGAGCTCGATTGACTCAAGTTATGGCACTCCATAATTGCAAACAAGGGCATGGATGGATAGAGAAAGTCATGCTTTACAAAACACCCTTACTGAAGTATCTCAAAATATGCATAGATCTCTCGGTATCATCAAGTTAACATGGCATCAAAATCAGCTAAAACAGGGCTGAAATCAGCAACATTAGGACACCTACTTTGCATGCTTGTGCTAGTCACCACATAGATCACAAAAATACATGGCATACACCCCTGGAAAGATGGAATGGCATTTTACAAAACACATGTAGGACTCAAATCCATAGGGTGCACATATTAATCATGGCAAAAATAACAAAAGTGCAACTTCTGATAAAAATCAGAAACTAACAGCACATAGCACTCTTCCAACAGCATTTCGGGCATCAAGATGAGCTCCAAAGAAAATTATGCAATGGAATGAAATGATCTACTCTTCGAGACGAACATTTTGACATATTATACGCGAAAAATGGATCTACGGATGCGAAGATATAGCATGTTGAAAATGAACAAAATATCACCGATATGCAAGACTTAGAGAAAATGAGGGGAGAGAGAAGTCAACGCTGGGATTCGAGGCCGGCCCGGACGGATCAGGCGGCGGGCGCCGGTGAAGTGCGGGCTCCGGCGAGCCCAGCGAGGAGGAGGAGGAGGCGCCGCGGCGAGGGCGGGTCGCCGGGCGGGCGGAGGGGCGTGGCCAGGCGGGCGGCGTAGGGCCAGGCCTGGCAAGGCGGCCGGGCGGCGGCGGCATGTGGCGCGGCGGGCGGGCGGGCCGGGAGCCGGGAGGCGCTGGCGGCGGACGGGCCAGGGGGGCGGACGACGGGCCAGGCCCATGATGGGCTCAGGCGGCCGCAGGCGAGGCGTGTGGCGGCGGACACGTCCGGCTCGCCGGGACGTGTCCGGGGCGGAGGAGGAAAAATTAGGGTTTCGGGAGATGATCCGGATTTGTGGGAGGTTTGCTTAAATAGGCATAGAGGAGCTAGGAGAGTCCAAATGAGGTGTAGTTTACCACACGATCGTGATCGAACGACGGAGAGCATGGAGGTGACTTAGATGGGTTATTGGGCTGTTTTGGAGGGTGTTGGGCTGCAACTTAAAAGAGGCCTTTGCGAGAGTGCGGTTAACCGTTGGAGTACCAAACGAGCTCCAAATGACTCAAACTTGACCGGTGGTCTACGGTGGTATACCAAGGCCACTAGACAAACCTCGGTCCATTTCGAGAAGGTTTAATACCCGCACGGAAAAAGCGTAAAAGGACCGCCGGGGAGATAGGAGTGCGGATTGCAAAAGCGGACAACGGGAAAAATGCTCGGAATCATGAGGCGAACACGTATGCAAATGCGATGCACATGATGACATAATATAAAATGCATGACACGGACAAAAAGCAAAAAGGAGAAAACCCAACCACGGAGGGAATATCATATATCAATGCCGAAAATGGCAAGAGTCGGAGTTACAAATATGGAAAGTTACTTCCGGGGTGTTACAACAATCGCAGTGGTTCTCCCAGTGCTGCCTTAGCCGATATAACGAAATGTAAGGTACCGAAACATGGGAGCCGGGCAAACCCAACTATTGACCCAAGACATGATTCGGAGCCGATGCATATAATGCTATAAGTTCGGGGTGCCGCACTTGTGAAAGTGTTCGGACTTATCACACCATACTTTTGGGGTACTTAAGCCCCTGGTGTATTGGCCGTACCAAATTGTACGGTTGCGCAATGTCATAAATGAACATATATAATGGGAAAGAATGCAATAATAGGCAAGAGCTATATATTGGTTATTAAAAAGAAACTGCAAATAAAAGCAGAACGATACAAATTGTGCGACAAGCAAGGGATGGGACTATTTAACATGTCCCCCTCCAGGGGTAAGCTACGGGATGGTATGTAAAACAGGTATAATGCTCGTAGTAGAGACCACCTGGAAACTCGATGTAGTTTTCTTCTTCCCTGGCTGTTGCATCGTGAGAGTTAGCGAATGCCGGACAGGCTTCGGAGAACGAGTCCTGAAAGTAAGAAAAAAGAAAAAAAAAGAATGACACAATCGGGCCCCCAGTGCGGTTGAGCCGCGTGCAGGCGTGCCGTGGTCGTGCCCTCCCTTATGCCCATGGTATCTCCGGACCGTAGTTATGTACGCGTAGTACTGGCTTCACAATTTCGCGAGGGCTGGGGTTGGGGCCGGATTGCTACGCGTGCTTGGATCGTGCCAGGCGGTCTTGTTGTAGGTTACTCCGGGCGCGCTTGACAGTGTCCGGACGCTTAGTGGCCAGACTTGAGAATTGCTGTGAGAGGCTGCTTTGCACCTCCGCCGCGAGGGCCGCCGTGTGTTCCTCCGTTTGGAGAGAGCGTTCGGTGTTTCCATTGACCGTGATTACTCCTCGAGGGCCTGGCATCTTGAGCGTGAGGTATGCATAGTGCGGCACTGCGTTGAACTTTGCAAATGCGGTTCGTCCGAGCAGTGTGTGATAGCCGCTGCGGAACGGGACTATGTCGAAGATTAACTCTTCGCTTCGGAAGTTATCCGGGATCCGAAGACCACTTCGAGTGTAAGCGAGCCTGTACAATTGGCCTCTACACTGGTATGGCGCCTTTAAAGGTCGTCTTTGTAGGTTTAATCCTTGAGGGTCTATGCCCATTTTGACTGTATCCCGATAAAGCAGGTTCAGGCTGCTACCGCCGTCCATCAGGACTCTAGTGAGGTGAAATCCGTCGATAATTGGGTCAAGAACCAATGTGGCGAAACCGCCGTGACGGATGCTAGTGGGTGGTCCTTCGATCGAATGTGATCGGGCAGGAGGACCATGGGTTGAACCAGGCGTGGCTCCATCGCATATCGTCCCTTAGTGCACGCTTCCGCTCCCTTTTGGGTATGTGGGTTGCGTATATCATGTTCACCGTCCGCACTTGTGTGGGAAAGCCCTTCTGTCCTCTATTGTTCGGCGGCCGGGGCTCTTCCTCGTCATCGCTATGCAGCCCTTTGTCATTGAGTTCAGCACTTAACTTGCCTGCTTGCTTGAACACCCAACAATCCCTGTTGGTGTGATTGGCTGGTTTTTCGGGGGTGCCATGTATCTGGCACAAGCGATTGAGTATTCGGTCCAAGTTGGACGGGCCCTGGGTATTTCTTTTGAATGGCTTCTTCCGCTGACCGGGTTTAGAGCCTCTGAATCCGGAATTGACTTCCGTATCTTCAGCATTATCGCCGTTAATGCGGCGCTTGTTCTTGTTGCAACGCGACCTGCCATTGCTATCCTTGGTATCCAAACTACCAGCGTGTTTGGCTAAGTTGTTACTTCGAGCTAGCCAGCTGTCCTCTCCCGCGCAAAAGCGGGTCATGAGTGTGGTTAGGGCTGCTATGGATTTCGGCTTTTCCTGTCCTAGGTGCCGGGCTAGCCACTCGTCGCGGATGTCGTGTTTGAAGGCTGCTAGCGCCTCTGCATCCGGACAGTCTACAATCTGATTTTTCTTTGTTAGGAACCGCGTCCAGAATTGTCTGGCCGATTCTTCTGGCTGCTGAATTATATGGCTAAGGTCATCGGTGTCTGGTGGTCGCACATATGTGCCCTGGAAGTTATCAAGGAATGCGGCTTCCAGGTCCTCCCAACAACCAATTGATTCTGCTGGCAAGCTGTTGAGCCAATGCCTAGCTGGTCCTTTAAGCTTGAGTGGGAGGTATTTGATGGCGTGTAGATCATCACCGCGGGCCATGTGGATATGGAGGAGGTAGTCCTCGATACAAACCGCAGGATCTGTTGTGCCATCGTATGATTCGATGTTTATGGGTTTGAAGCCCTCAGGGATTTGATGATCCATTACTTCATCTATGAATCATAGTGAGTGTGTGGCGCCTCTGTATTGGGCTATATCACGACGCAGCTCAAATGATCTTTGTCTATTGTGTTCGGCCCGGCCGGAGTTGCTGTATCCGGCGTGGCGGTTATCATCACGTGTCGTGGGGCGCCCACGCGATCCGTAGATCGATCTTGTATGCTTTGCCTTATCCTCCAATATATCTTGCCAGTCCGGCGCATTTTCCCATGCCTTGGTACTTTTTGAGCGGCGTCGGGGCGTGGCTTGAGCGGAGGGCCGAGAGGCTTCTCTGTCGCGGCCACGGGGTGGCCGGTCTGCCATGTCGTGCGTGGGTGCTTCCTCCTCTGATCGAGGCAACGACCTGCGTTTGGGGTAGCTTTTGAGAGGCGTTCGAGTTCATACCCTTCGCTGCAAGGACTTGATCCATCCGTCGACTAGCGGTCTTGGTCGCTCTAAGCTGTTGCTGCTTTCTTGAGGCTGCTTGCCGTGGCCATAACCCTGCGTTTAAAATGCTCCTATTGGCGGGATCCTTAGGCACGACAAATTAAGCCGTCGTCGAGGCTTGCCTCATCTTCGGAGGGAGGCGATAATTATCGTCCTCTACCTCTCTTTTCGCCGCATTGTCGTGCGGACTTGCTTCTCCCCGCCCTCCTGGCTGGAGTCCTGCTGGAGGGGGTCGTCTTCGGCACTGTCCGGGGTATTATTATCTCCCGTGCCGGAATCACCGTTTTTGCTGTGGCGGGATTTAGAACGGCGCCGCTGACGTCGGTGCTTGGGTTGTTTCTTGGAGGGGTCACCCTCCACCGTTCCATCGCCATTCCCATCTTTTGGGATGTCCACCATGTATATGTCGTATGACAAGGTGGCCTTCCAGTGCCCTATAGGCGCTGGTTCTTGGTCGTTTCCAGCATCGTCGTCCATACCGTCGATGTCTTCGGAGTCGAAGTCAAGCATGTCGGTTAAATCATCAACAGTGGCTACAAAGTGGGTGGTGGTTGGGTGTTGAATTTCGTCGTCGTCCGCATCCCAACCTTCCTGACCGTAGTCCGGCCAGGGCTCTCCAGATAAAGAGAGAGACTTTAGTGAATTCAGGATGTCGCCAAAGGGCGAGTGTTGAAAGATGTCCGCGGCAGTGAACTCCATGACCGGCGCCCAATCGGATTCGATTGGCAGGGGCGCGGAGGGTTCGGAGTCCGGCAAGGAGTCCGGCACCTGGGAGTCACGAGCTTCACAAAGGACAGGGATGGTGTTTGGCTCAATCGCCGTAGAGATTTCAGCCCCCGAGGCGGTGTCCAACCAACCGTCCTTGATTGGCGAATCCGGCTCCGGATTAAGGGTTGGAGCGGATCTTTGGTGCGGCCTCGTGGCACTATTCGCGCGAGCTAGATCATACCCATCGAGACAAGGCGGCACGCTTCGGCTGTGGCTCGAATCCGTCAAAGATCAAGTCTCCGCGGACATCGGCCGTATAGTTCAAACTTCCAAATCTGACCGATGGCCGGGCGAAGCTTCGATCTGCTCCAGATGGCCTAGCGAATTGGCCCGCAGTGCAAAGCCGCCGAATACGAAGATCTGTCCGTGGAGAAAAGTCTCACCCTGGACTGCGTCGTTGCTGACGATTGAAGGAGCCATAGGGCCTATCGGTGACGACACAGAGGAACTCTTAATGAAAGCACCAATGTCGGTGTCAAAACTGGCGGATCTCGGGTAGGGGGTCCCGAACTGTGCGTCTAGGCGGATGGTAACATGAGACAAGGGACACGATGTTTTTACCTGTGTTGGGCCCTCTCGATGGAGGTAATACCCTACCCTGCTTGATTAATATTGATGATATGAGTAGTACAAGAGTAGATCTACCACGAGATCGAGAGGCTAAACCCTAGAAGCTAGCCTATGGTATGATTGTTGTTCGTCCTACGGACTAAAACCCTCCGGTTTATATAGACACCGGATAGGGTTAGGGTTACACAGAGTCGGTTACAATGGTAGGAGATCTACATATCCGTATCGCCAAGCTTGCCTTCAACGCCAAGGAAAGTCCCATCCGGACAAGGAAAGAAGTCTTCAATCTTGTATCTTCATAGTCTTGGAGTCCGGCCAAAGATGATAGTTCGGCTATTCGGACACCCCCTAGTCCAGGACTCCCTCAGCGAGCGAAGAAGAAGCGGAGCTGGGGGTTTTCTGTAGGAGTGAGGAAGAAGGGGAGCTGGGGTTTTCTGTAGGAGTGAGGTGAGGAATTTCGGGGTACGAGTGGAGCGAGCTGACTTGAGGTGGGTGGGAGCGAGGAGGAAGAAGAGCACCCAGGTTTTTTTGGGGGGGGGGGGTGTCCTTGGGTGTGGGTAGAGCCTCTCATTCTGTAAATATATGGGCTTTTGAATTGATTTTACTATTTATTAGTGTGGATGGGCTGTTTTGTCTTGGGCCCAGAGAAACAATTACTACTAGTACAGTGGAGACACTCTACAGCTACCCAGAAAAACAATTACTACTAGTACAGTGGAGACACTCTACCGCTACGGCTCCTCCTAGGTCATTGAAACGTCTCCCTCACTGAATGCCGTTATACTTTTGTTCACCGACATGCGGGCCATGCAGCCAAGGGCCCAAATGCCATCCACCAAATTAAAAGGCAGTATGCAGGCGGAGAGTCACCCCGGTCGTAGCACGGCAATAACGAGCCGTCGTATCACAAAACCCCACCTCCCCACAATCTAAGTTTGACGGACGAAGCAACCATCATTTGACTCTTCACTGAATCCCCTTCTCCCTCACCGTCTTCAAGAAAGGCAACACTGTGATTCGCCACTATTCTTCTCTCGAGCGAAGGGAAGGTAAGCGGATCCGTGATGTTGGTATATTTTCGTTCGAGAGAAAAAAAGAACTTTTGCAAAGAAGTAACCGATCCTCACTCTCTTTTGTTTCATTGTCATTGCGATTGTGTTTTCCTTTCGGTGGTCTCCTAGTATTCATCGGTTTCATGATGGACCAAGGAGAACCAGGCAAAGATCTGCCGATATTGGAGCAGACGCGGGAGGCTGATCCCCACGAGACAGAGAGCTCCAAGAAGATGGAGGCAACCACCGAGCCGACCCCAGATACGCTCACGGCCACTACTGAGATGGTCAACACCCCGTTTGAGGTTACAACCCCCGTGGCACTGCAGGAGCAGTTTTCCCCCTTCGAGGATGTGTCCCCCCCCCCCCCGCTGAGCTGCCCAAGGTGATTTCCTTCTTTGCCGATCTCGATTGTGGTTTTTCATCTAAGTATGTGGTGATTTTTTTAGAAAAGGAAGTATGTGGTGATTAATAATGCAAAATTTTATTAGCTTCGATGCCATGCTATACATAGTGGTTTAAACAACTTGTGTTTCTTATACTGAAAAGTAATTCATAATTTGTTTATGTTTCAATTAGAGCCCTGATGCAGAAAAGGATTGTGTGGTTGTAATGTCACTCACTATGTGGCGGACGACCTGAATATACCCACTGGGAAAACAGAGTTCTTAGGCTGTTGGATCCTGGAAGCCATTTGCGGTTATACCAATGAAGAGTTGTATTCCAGCCTCACCTTTGTTGTCGAGCGTGTTGTCCAGGTGTCTTTGAAGCACAAGAAGTTCAAAGCTACTACTTCGTTTGTGAGGCATACTGTTCTTGTCAAGCTTACGAGGAAGATGATGTGGCATGCCTCCACAAACAAGTTTATCAGTGGCAAGGCCACAAGGTTGTCTTCATGAAGGTTCATAGGATTGAGCTGCTGCGGGACGTCCTCGATGATGTTCATGGCAAGGTCCGTCTTGTGTCTAGCCCAAATTAGATTGAGGCATGAAATAGTTGCCCCAGCTAGTGTTTAATAGTAGTTTGGATTGTGTCTAATTATCCGAACCTTGCCTGCTATCGACCCCTCTGGGGCTAGTACTCTGTTTGAATTCGTCTATGGGAACTGCTGCTACTTTTGTGTGCCCGTGAATCATGTGAGAACCATCGTAATTGTTGCCGAAACAGATGCGTCCTCACTAGTTTTTTCATGAATATGGCATGGTAAGACATAAGTTGTCACGGTTTATCATACGAGCAGTGTGTGTTTTGATGAAATAGAGCACTCGTTCGAGAACCATGTGCCGACGTATACATAAGTACTTGTAAACACTGTCGATGCTACCCCACTTGTAAGCAGTTGTGCAAAACACGGTACATTGGCTCAGGTCGCTTCAACACTAGGCTATCGACCAGCTAACAATCAACAATCTGATGTCTGACATATAAGCAACTATGTATCTTGTTACAGTGGTTCATGCAGTTAATTGAGGCCACAATGTAATAAATTCCAAACGTTCACACGCTAGTCCAGCGCTCATGTGGAACACTCACATTAAAGCCGTTTTCATAAAAAACTTGAAAAGCATAAGTTAAGCAATTTTATACATCTCAAGGATTCATAGAACATAACAAACATATACTAGTTCACAGCAAAAGACAAAGTTGTGAGAAGGTTTACAAATCAGGAAAAAACAAGCAAAGGCTTCTCTGAGCAAAGGGCCTCCCGGCAGGCTTAAATTTCCTGGAGTTCACTCTGTTTTTTTCTTGTTGCCACCATCCAGGGCAAGGTTCTTTCATTCTAGAATAACCAGTTATAATTGTGGTCTCAGCTGGAATGCTGAACTAAACCATGCAGTGTACTGACCAGGTGAAATTCTTGTGCATTCCACTAAATTTAAGCACCGCTATTTGCAGAAATAAGCAGACCACAATGCCTCTTGTCCGCGCACCTGTCCAAAAAACCACCGTGCAACCATGCCAGCTAGTCCTCGGTCCATGGATGAACTGGTAGAAAGTGCATTCCGGACTAGGATGCAGTTCTTTTCGCTCGTCCCTGCACTACAATCAGGAAGTAAAACGTACGAATCAACTTCTTTTAGATTGCATTGGTCATTCTAGCTTAGTTACTACCAATGTAGGGATACCTTGAAGACGGGAGGTTAGACGAGGCAACGAGGGATAGCCATCTCATTTTGCGTAGTTGTACTAAAACTGAGGTGTGTGCTTTTGATTGCGCGGATAGAAACGATACGGAGACAGACATCCCTGTTTGCGCAAATACGAAAATACGGTTATTTAAACAAGGACAGATATTACTACTTTCCCCGTTTCCTCTTAGAACCAAGTCCTAGATTCATGCTACAGCTTTCCACTTTCTTCCCCGTTTGAACCAAGCTTTGAGTCGATCAGATGAACTAGCTTTACTTCTAATAATAGTAGAAGTCTAGGTGGCTTTGGAACAATGGACGGAAGTAGAAAAGGATCCACACAAAGGGAGCTGGGCGATAGAGCAAGGCAGGTTTGAAGGAATATATACTTGAGGGTCGTCGGCATGTGGCAAAGACGGCGTCGGAGGCCGCATCTTGGCCACAATACCGCAGGAGGAAGAAGGGTGGAGGCCCTCCCAAGCCAGCGCTCTCGGAGAGAATGGCACGGCCGCCGATCGGGACGCGCAGGCAGCTGTTGGTCTCCTCCCTCGCCACCGACGACAGCGTGAACGATGCACCTACACCCCTGCCCCGGTCGAGGTTGTCCGGCCGGATTTGTGACCAGCCGTGAGCTGAGAGAGAGTGTGGCCACCTATGTCTTTCTTAGATCTGGAGAGCATGAGAGAGTGAACTAGAGGAACCATAGTAAAGCAAGCGCTAAGGCTCCTGCTTTTATATATAGTGGAGTGATTTTGTTGTACCAGCTTCAAAAAAACATGTGCTCCTACGTGTACCCGCGAGTGGGTGTGAGAGAACTAGTGCGTGCGTGCATCGCTTCTCTTTGTGAGAGTACAATATACTATGCCCAAAGAACGTTTGCCGCAAGAGTAATAGTATAAGTGTGTGACGTGTGAGCTAAAATAAAATGTGCGCCCTGTCTTTTGTTTTTTAGAAGTTCTGAGGGTAGGGTGTGAAGAGCACATATGTGCGTGACGTCTACCTGCAGATAGACGGTGGGTGCGACGTGCGAGTCTGCGAGAGGACTCGGGAGAGTCGTGACTCGTGAGGGTGCGTGTGCGTGAGAGAGAGGGGGCACGTATCAATGCAATGCATGTGTCCGTAAATCATTATCCGACAAACGTTCGCCACAAGCCTTTTCCTGACGAACGCCGTAAGAACCGTTAGATCGGCATCAAGCAAGTGTCGGTTTGCCATGTCATTTAACAAAACAGCCACTCCTCCTACACACAAATCTTCCACGTGAGTGTTAGCAACTGCCGTATGCTCCCTCCGTTCCGAAATGTAGTGCATATAGTTTTATTGAAAATTCGAACCTCGCAAACTTTTACCGAGTTTTCGTGTACCAAATTGCACATGTAGAATACCCTGTATATATCATTTCATTCATCTTCGAGAGGTAACTATAAAGATGGGTGAGGAGTCTACAAAGAAAGACCATCGTATCACCCGCAGCAATTTCAAGCATCCTTTAGTGTCGAGGAATATCATAGGAACTCTATATGATATGATTTTTATAGGATTTTTTCCTTTAGAGCCAATTGGTTCATAGGAATAGATTCATATACTCCACATTTCAAAGGAAATAAACATGATATCATTTCTATAGCTTTAGAGCCACTTGGTTCATATGAATGGATTCCTATACTCCCTTAATTTCAAAGGAAAATAAACATTAGCGTATATTCAATAGAAAAGTTCCTATGATATGAACCAAATTACATCTCTTTTCTAATCCCTCCTCATAGGAATTGAGATACATGTCATCTCTAGATTCAATAGAAAAGTTCCTATGATGTGAACCAAATGACATCTCTTTTCCAATCCCTACTCATAGGAATTGAGATGCTCCATGTCATCTCTTTCCCTACAACTTCCATGTATACATCTTCTATTCCTAAATAGATAGTACAACCCACTAGTAGTTTTTTTCCAAAACATGCAACTATGACACAAGAACTATATAGTGTGCCAATAACTTTGAAAGATGGTCGCTGGATGAAGCTAACCCGACAAAGGCAGAGATAGGCAAATCCGAGCACTACTGGCCATTGGATATCATCAACATTCCACCAGATCTGCCACATGTCAATTCAGAAGACTCCATGGTTGAACTTAAGCATAATGCACAAACCTCAAAACACAAGCACTTCTCCTTTGTTCTAGAATCTTCAGATCATAATTGATTATTTTTTCTAAATGAATTGCCATTATTTGTTTTTGCTTTATGATTTACAATGCACAACCCCATGAATCTTAACATTTTATAAAACTAATTGATTTTGAATGAGATGAACTATAAGAACTAAACGAACATCTACATCATGCATATATGACTCAAAGCTTTACATGCTATAGTGTGTATTTATTCATAATTTGGTTTCGAAATCTCATGCGTTCAATACATGTGTACCTTACTAGTTTTGAGTAGAGTAGCAAATTTCACGCGGCCCCGGGTATATCAAAATGCAGGGCCCATGCATCATTGCCTTTCGGTCGAACCTACGTCCACAATTTTTTGTACGCACTATATCTCCACTGGTCCCGGAACCCAAAATGTTGCCTCGTTCCAGTAAAACCAAGCAGCCCACACATATTTAAGGCGTCGACTCGAACCCGTTTAATACAACGTGGCCCCGCATGCCGTAGTACTCCTACAAACCCTACCGCCGCACTCATCATCGGTTTTCTTCAAGAGGACGAGGGAGAAGCCGATTTGTAGTGGAGGCGCTTTCAAAAAAAAGGATCTGTAGTGGAGACCCCTACCCTAGGGTGCCCTAGGTAGCTTCCGCACGCATCATTGTTTTCTCTTTTCTTTATGCTCTTGCGCCCTAGAGTGAAATGATGGTTGCTTCGTCTGTCCAGCACTCCAACTTAATGCGGGAAATGTGGGGCTTTGTGATTGACCCCTCATCTCTCATTTTCTACTATCTTTGGCCACGACCGGGTGCCTCCAATTCCAACCGCTGCTTCAACTGTAATTTGGTGCATCGCACGTGGAACAAGACGGTGGATGAGCCACATGTCGGCCAAAGGGGTCCTGTTAAGTGTGTCGCCATTTCGTGTGCGGACTGACCCTACATGAGTTGCTACGCCAACACGACAGGAGCAGCCTACCACTTGGTTTTGCTCCTTGGTGAATCCCGACTATATTGATCTGAAAAGATATGTACCGAACTACCCTCTCCGTCTCAGTTCTTTTATTTTTAGGCGTCTCGGTTTATAGGGCCTGCACGTAGTTCTAGGTCATCCATTTGACTAACTAAATATGAGTTACTATGTCACAAAAAGTATATCATTGGATTCTTAAGCGGATGTAGTTGTATTTAAAAGTCGAGGGCGGGCTTTTCCTGCGCTGTAGGTCATGGGTAGTTCCGCCTAGTCGGTTCGACAGAGACGCGAGAAGACGAGGGAGTAGGCTGCTGCAAACGAGGGCTGTGTGATTTGACAAATGAAGTTATCGCTGGACAGGTGAGGCCCGTGATATGACTTGCCATTATCATTTTAGCTCAAGGCGCTACGACCGGCGTGAGTCTCCCGATTCCCGACCACCTCCATACAGGTGCCTCTCCCAATGCTCCACCTTTTTTTTAGTTTCAATTTTTGCTCCATGGCGCAATCCATCGATAGTACTACTGTACAAAAGTATACATTTTTTAAAAGGCTAGAGTACTGTTCATCACATATATAGCCAGTTAAATTCTCAACCTAGAACGACGTGCATGCCATGTAGTAAACCGATACGGAGGAAGTATAGTAAAAATGAGGTGATTTTACCGAGCGATCAGCGGGGGAGCATGGCCTGTCATGCGGTCCCATGTGTCATGATGTACCAAGGCGATGCGCGTGTCCCCCTTGAGGCAGAAGCAATACTATGTGGTTTGAGATGATGGCGAACCGAAGTGTGAAATAATGGTTGCTTCGTCCGTCTGGGAAGGTGCGGCATTGTGATTTGACGTCTCATTGCTCATTACTACTACTGGGCCGGTACGAGTGGGGTGCGTCCCCCCTGCTGTTCTGCACTATTATTTGGTACTTGACACGTCGACCCGGTTGCTATATGTCCCACATGTCGGCGACAGGAAGTACAAAATTCATGAAAGGGACCGTCGACGGAGGAGTATACTACAGAATTCATGAAAGGGACCGACTTAGTTTTGGAAAAATCTGTTTTTACAGAGTACATACCCACTAGGGTTTATAGGGCTCATCTAAAAAACATTCTCTTTTCCGTTTGATAAGTCTCAGTTCTACTATACTAGTAGTAGTACCATTGCATGTTGGATTTTGAGGTGCGTTAGATCACCCGACGCAAGCAGTGTCAAGAGGAAACTAACCAATGCATGTACCAGTTCATGGAAATTTAGTGGTCATTCATGCATTCGTTCTAATTAATGCCTCGGTAAACATAACTTCTTGAGAAAAACGAGCGTACTAATTACTTGTGCAAACTATGAAATTAATTCGACCACTCACCGTCTACCTTGGTTGGAGAGATTTTGAAATTGAGCCATAAACTGGAAAGGAGAGAGTAGTAACTTTTGTCTCGATTACTATTTGTGGCCTTCTATAGATGCAAAATGTATTTTTTATAGTGGCCTTGTATAAGTAAATGGAGGGAGTACTAACCAAAGTATACGTAGTAGGGACGAGGAGTAAACGGAGGGAGTAGTAAAATTTTCTCCTCGTGGTTGCGAGCCACCAGCTGCTGATGGGGGAGCGGGCGTAAAAAGCGTCAGTAGTAGTAGTACTACTACTACTGTAAGCAAGCTTCACCTCATCCTGCGAGCCACCGCGCCTGTGGGCGGGGAGATGGCGACTAAGCAAGCTTCTCCTCGTTCTGCGAGTTGACGGGACACATCAAAAGTACTCCAGTGTATAGAGCCTTGCCTCTAAGGTAGGCCCCACATGGTTTGCCTTTTTTAATTTAACATAACGCGTCAAGTCGCAATTTGTTTGTTCACCCGTGGTAGACGATCCTCCCTCCACCAAGTGGACAACCATTACGTGCCAAATTACCACGTGGGCTGCCTTTTCGCATGAAATGAGCTCCACCGTGTACCAGCAGCGGGTGTGGTTGGGAAAGAGGCGGGAGTATGTGCACCGTCGTGCACCTCTTCTCTTCGTGCACGTCCCCCACCTACGTGGGTGTGTGTGAGAGATACAAACCTAGACATAATCGCCGTCCATCCCCATGCCTCCGCCTTGATCCCACCACCACCACCACCACGCCCCCTCCTCCTCACCTTATCTCTCATCTTTCTCCCTCCATTTTATATACAAGGGCCACTATCAAAATTACAATTTGCAGATATACAAGGCCACTAACACTAATCGATGAAATATTAATGGTGTTTGCCTCATGGTACTAGCAAAGGAGGACATTAACTATCCCTTGCATGCATGCAGGAGTTTGTAAAAAAATGCATCTTGATGTTTCGTGCAATGCATGGGCATCTTGCTAGTCCATGAAAACAACACATGGCAAAATTCCATGGCGAACGAGGGATTTGAATCTGTTGGGAGGGGTTGTTTGGATCTTTCCCGGGGTAGCCAAAATATTGGCGACCCTTTTGTCCACCGGTGCCTTTGCCACCGATGAACGAGGAATGGCTCGGGTGCTCATGCTGTCATGCATCCTCCAGCGCGCACGTTGGAGACGAGCTCGCACGAGCTGTGTTTTCTTGTCCCACAACGCCGCCCAAGCCGCCCGTAGACCGACCGGCGACCCGCAAATTATGCCATCCAGCCGTAGCCGCACACATTATGACAGCAACTCAACCAACCGGACAAAATTCACGCAAACATGTAGACAAACTGATATTTCATATAAACAACGACGAAAATCATATAAAATACCGGATTTTCATACAAACATGACAAATTTCATTACATTCAAATGAACTACGCGGTGCTAGTTCTGGACAGCACAGGTATATAATACCTGGCCTAAATGGTCTCCCGCCGATCGAATTGTGTTCCTCATGTCCGGCAGCACGATCACCGGACTGCCGGGAGCCCCGGAGGTAAATGCTTCAGCGCAAAGGACGGCTCGCTTCCCCACTGCCCAACTGATATCATTGGCTGGTGCCGTAAGATGATGGTGGCCGGCACCGGTTCGAGTTCATCACCGGCCACTACTTCGCCATGGACGGCACCGACTCGAGTTCATCCTAACATTCCCCTCTTCCATGGAGCCCATGCGGGGTCGACAAAGGTCCTCGCAACAAAAGGATCCGGCTAGACACCTGTTGTGTACGCTGGCGTCGCCTCCGTGGTGGCCTTCATGGGACCCAAGCGGCGGCAGCCTCCCGTGTTCTACTTCTCCTTGATGATGGCGGCGGACGCGGAGGCGCTGGCCACCGACTCGTCACTCTCCGCGCACCCGACTTCTGTCGCTGCTTGCATGACGCGGTCGCCCGCATGGGAGTCTCGGCCACAGAAATGGGAGATGCGGTACGAGGCGGCGGCGTGGACGGCAGCAATGACGCCCGTGCGCTGCTCCTCGTCGAGCTGGCCTGGACCGGCGAGTTGCTGAACCGCGCGCCGGCTTGGGGCGGCAACTTGCTCCGTCGGGCGAGGGGAGGGAGGTGGATCAGCGAGCTGCATAGCTCAGATCCGTGGGCTACCCAGCCGGCTTGGATGCGGAATAACTACTCTTCGTAAGCCATTGTAAGAGTGGACAAAATGGTGGAGGGGATAGGGGAGCGGTGGAGGTGTGCGATTCTTGGCTGGCGTCTGGCCTCATTTAAATAGGAGATTAAATAGACGGCGGACGGGAGGAGCTCGGCGGCGTTACGCTTAACGCCGCCCGGTCATGAACGGACGTGTGTCGAGTGGGTTTCTCGGCTTCCACAGGCGGGTTTCATGGAGGCGTTTGAATGCGCATGCAGGCGTGTTCAGCGGGCGTGCATGAGTGGCGCCTTCGACTCTGACCTAGGACACCACACCGTTCTTCCACTGACGTGTGGGCTCTTTGGGTGCATGGCCCGCATGTCAGTGACCCAACGTAGGCAGCGCAAACAGAGGAACCTTTGGTGGGCCAGGGCGGTCAGAAGTGGGCATTTCATAAACCGATGATTGTTCATTGAGTGTGACATCATCTTTTTCATGTAGATAAGCCTACTATGTTGATAGCCCGTTCGATAAGTTGTGATTCATAAAGACCGCTGCAAACATCAATGTTCTGCTTATCACCGATAAGATTGATTAATACCCGTAACAATCCATGTCCTTAACAAAGGGTGCATGCACGTATAGGTTGAGCGTGTGTCTTACATCGTGTGTTGTGTGCATGCAAGCCTGCGAGTGTTCGTGCGACGCAAGGTGCGTTTCAGTGTTGCATGCATGGGTGCGTGCGTGCGTGTGTTCGTGAGTGCATGTATGCGTGTCAGTGTTGCACGCCAGCATGCGTGCGTGTGTACGTTATGTGTACGTGTCAGTGTTGCACGCCTACATGCGTGCGTGTCTTGTGTGCGTGCATGTGTATGTGCGGGGTGAGCTACACGTCAGTCGACTGACTTTTTCATCTCTGGTCATTAGATTTTCGAGCCGTTGGATACGAAATCAAGGGCCTCCAGTTTATCATTAAACTCCACCCCCCCTCCTGAGCCGCCAGCCACCACCGGCCGAACCGCCAGCCCCCGCCGCCCGTGGCCGGCCCGCCCTCCCCGAAACCACTCCCCACCGCTGGTCCGCCGCTGCACCGGCCATCCCTCTAGCCCCCCTCCCCCCCCTGCGCCGAGCTTTTTCTCCGGGGATCCCCACCCCACCGCCCAATGAACGCCCCCAATGTCGGGACCCCGATCCTAAGTCACACCGATCTAGCATGTAACACATCATATCCCTTTGCGGCCTCACGTACGGTATCCCCACGGGTGTCGCCTTACCATGGCCCGGGACCGTTTGCGTCTTTTGGCTCACGTATATGATAGTGTCGCTAGCATCCATATGACAAAGAACCCGGGCCGACATGGCTAGTCGTGAACCCAAAGCGGCGCTAACCTATGGGGACAGGCATACATGAATCACATCGAGCATGTCGGTCATCAACGTATATATTCGGGCTGTAGCACTGGGCTAACAGGACTCGGTATCCCGGGCTGTAGCAGGCTAGGCAGGACTCGAATAACACGCGTGACATTTCCCGAAGGACAGACATAAGAACGAAGTGAAACACATGCCGCCGATCAAGTGTCCAAGCAGTAGTCTTTGGGCTAGCAGGACTCCGGTGAACCGGGCTGTAGCGGACTACTATCGCCGAAGCACGAGACTACATTTCCCCATAGAGAGGCTACCAAGGATAAACAACTAGGTTGTCGGATCCCACACATAACAATACAAGTTACACGTCGCGATAACATGCAAGTATGTGCTGTTCAACATGGCATCACAACATAACGCAAACTCATATAGATAAAGGCTCGGAAGAGCCACATAGCAATAAATACAAACAGGGTCACATGACCCATCATTGAAGCATACAAGCAACAAGCGGAAGCATTACATGTCCGAGTGGAGACATCTACAAAAGAAAAAGGCTGAGAAGCCTGACTATTACAAGACCCTCCCAAGGTACAGGATCGTAGCTGAGGTAACAAGCTACTCGTCGAAGTCCAAGCGGAACTACTAGTAAGACCGAAGTCTCCGCTGCAAAAACATAAATAAAGCAACGTGAGTACAAAGGTACTCAGCAAGACTTACATCAGATCCTATCATACATGCATTAGTGTCAAAGGTAATGTGGGGTTTAGTTGCAGCAAGCCAGCTTTGACTCTGTGGCTATCCTGTTCTACGACTACAAGAAACTCTTGAGGTGAGTCAACGTACACGAGTCCACTAATCACCACATCAATACACTACTACGGATTCATTCCCGTCTCCATACGAGAAGGCCATCCATAGCACTCACACTTGTCTTGAGCATTTTAGAGTATCCACTTCAAGTTGTCTATGTACCACGTAAGCATCCAAGAAGTCCATAACCGAGGACACGGCTATTCGAATAGATCATGATAACCCTGCAGGGGTGTACTTCTTCACACACGCTCTCGCCACTTATCGCCATATACACGTCATGTATCTCGGCAACCTTCAAGCGGAAGCCTGGCGAGGGTGTCGGCCACGACCTGACTAACCACACAAGACTCTAGTCCAGGCTTATCGCCTATTCGGGTTCCATCCGCAAGGAGATCCGCCGGGTGTCGCCACGGCCCCAAACGATGTGAGCAGGGTTCCCAAGTCCACCATCCGGTGCCACTTGGTACACCGTGCCACCGTGCCTAGTCTGTCCCAAGCCCACTCGCGGGTGCCACTTGGTAGAAAAATAGCACTACCTACAAACACCGAAACTAGTTGCGACTCACGGGCAGAGGTCAAGTTGATTAATAAGTCGAGAGGGTCGAGTTACGGAACCCAATGTGTGGTAGTATCGAGTCATTGGACAACATACATAGAACTCATTGCTTAAGAACGGTTCCGGTGAGACAACCCACCATGTACTCCTACATGGCCTCTCACCGCTACCTTTACCAAATCGTGTTCACACACTTCACTCTCAAACATCGAACATAGAACTGTACTCCAATTCATTCCCAATGAATCAGACCGACACAACTCTAAGCAATAGCAGGCATAGCATGGTAGGAACACAACATGGCTCAATCAACTCCTACACATGCTAGTGGGTTTTAACTATTTCTTGTGGCAATGACAGTCATGCAGAGGAATGGGTTCAACTACCGCAAAGACAAAGTAGCAGGTGAATCGCTGTTGTCCTAATGCAATAACCGAGAGCAGGAGCGAGAGAGTAGGGTTTTATCGAAATGAACAAGGGATTTGCTTGCTCGGTAAATCAACAAGGAAGCACCGCTTCATAGACAGTACTCTGAACTCTCGGGAGCGGGACCTATCGAGAAGGAGCAGTGCCGCAATCAATACACAATCATATGCAACAATATGATGCATGAACATGGCATGTAGATGTGATGCTGTTTGAGTTAATGCAACTGGTATTCGATTGGTTTGAAGTCCATTTGAACCAAAAGTTCAAATGCATTTCTAAATTAGGTCTCTTATATATGCCATAATGTGTTCTCCCATATTCAGCATCTATAGGTTGGTTTTTCATGCATGAAACTAGTACAGATGGAAAGGTTGCATTTTTCTGATAATTTTTCATATATAAATTATTTGAATCTGAGCTACGGTTGAATTTCTATGAATTTTTGAAGTTTTGAATATATTCTGGAATTTCCTGATTTAAATTAATTCCAGAAAATAACATATTGCGTCAGCATGACGTCATGCCTGCGTCAGCGGTCAACCGAGGCTGACAGGGTCAAACCCGACGTGTGGGGCCACACGTCGGTGACACGGGTTAATGGGGGTTATTTAAATTAATCGAGATTAGGGGGCACTAGGGCCCACCAGTCCGTCGAGGGGTAGATTAGCCGTGATTAGCCTTAAGCTAATCACCGACGGGCGGACCCACGTGGCAGGCTCAGCGACGGGGCAGGGCTCGCCGCGGCGGCCTCTGGCACGGGCGGAGTCCGTACACGGCCACGGGGAGGCGTCTCGAGAGCACCGGGCGTAGCCCGTGCTCTCGCGCACTGGTGGAGCAAAGCGGCCGAGCTGGGGCGGGGCTCGCCGGAGCGGAAGCTTCAGGCGGCGCGCCGGAGCTTCGGGTGAAGAGGGGAAGTGGGCTCTGGCGTGCGGAGACAGGAACGGAGAGGGGAAAGCGGGCGGAGCTCACGCGGTTCTGGATGAACGGGCGGCGGGTCGGGAGGGACCGGAGCAGTCGTGGCGGAGGGGATCTCCGGCAACCCGAGACGAGGGACGACGCCGGGCGGCGGCGCTCAGGCCTCCAGCGCCACGTGATTCGACGGGAGGTAGCAGGCGGTGCGGAGCTAACGGACACGGGAGAGGGCGAGGAAGAAGGTGGCCGGCGGCGAAGCGGTGGCGCCTCGGTGGCGTTCGGGAAGAGGGAGAGAGAGCTCGGGGGGGGAGGCGAGAGAGAGTGGGGAAGGAACCGGGCGCGCGTGGCGTCGCGGGACCGCCCGAGCGGAGAGGGGAGGGCAGGCAGGCAGGAGGGAGGTGGCGTGGCGCGGCGGAGGCCTTGGCGTCGGGCGCGCTCCCCCTGTCGGGAGGAAGACGACAGGGGAGGAGGTGGGCTGGGCAGGGGCTGGCCAGTGGGCCGGCCAGGCCAGCAGAGCTGGGCCGCACAGAGCTAAGGCGCTGTAAGCTCCCTTTTATTTCTGTTTTCTAATTTTTCGACATTTGTTTTGGTTTATTTAAAATACCAAACCAATTTATTTAATCATGCCAATTTTGCAGGAGCTAACTATATTATTCCGAGCTCCTCAACAAAAGGCATAATTTTGGACAATATTTTATATATATAATAATATATATCCAAGGCAAATATTTATCATTAATTCCAAATGCCCAAAATAAATACTTATGAGATCCTAAAAATATTGGTTAGCTTGTTAACTCTGTCCAATATTTTCAGAGGGCCACATGAGCATTTTCTTGGACCTTTTGGAGCAATTTTATTTAGGTCATTTCAAAAGTGATTACGAGGGTTTCACAAATCCCCATTTCAAAATTAAATGGAATTTAAACATGATGCACAATGACTAGCTAGCCTTGAGCATACCAGCACTAGGATGTGACAACTCGCCTCACTTGAAAGAATCTCGTCCCGAGATTCGGGGTCGACGGAAAGAAAGCGGGTACTCGGTCGAAGACGATCTTCTCGCTCGGTAGCTTCTCTCTCGGAATGATGAGACCATCGAACCTTGAGAAACTTGATATTCGGCGTCGAGTAACACGCTCGCTTGATCAAGAATGCGAACCGGTACTCTCGGTATGTGAGGTTATCTTGGAGATCAAGCGTTTGTGGTCCACTCCGCGGATAGGATCCGAGAAGCAACGCCTGAGTTGAGAGACGTGGAAGACATCATGAACTCGAGAAAGATGTGGGGGTAGTTCCAACTGGTAGGCAACCTCTCCTCGTTTAGCGAGAATGCGAAAAGGGCCAATGTAACGAGGAGCCAACTTGCCCTTGATACCGAAACGATGGGTACCCTTTAGAGGAGTAACCGAAGGTAAGCCTTTGTCGCCAACTTCATAAGCCACTTCCTTATGACGACGGTCATACCGGCTCTTTGACGAGATTGGGCTGTTTTCAAATTCTCACGAATGATGCGAACTTGCTCTTACGCCTCCTGGATCATGTCCGTCCAAAGAATTGTCTTTCACGGTTTCGACCAGTTCAAAGGTGTTCGCATCTTCGTCCATAAAGAATCTCAAAAGGAGCTTTCTTGAGACTGGATTGATAGCTATTGTTATAAGCAAACTCGCGAAAGGAAGACATTTCTCCCAATCCATACCGAATGAGATAACGCAAGCTCTAAGCATGTCTTGAGAATTTGGTTGACCCTTTCCACCGACCACTTGACCGAGGGTGGAAAGCGGCATCAAAAAAAGATGGGTTCCCATGGCAGTTTGGAAACTCTCCTAAATGAGAAGTGAAAAGACTACCACGGTCTGAATTGATCTCTAGTGGAACACCATGGAGTGACACTATTCGAGAATGTATAAGTCAGCGAGCTGACTAGCGATGTCTCTCTCGAACAGGAAGGAAGTGAGCCACTTTGGAAAGACGATCAACGACTACGAAGATAGCATTATTCCCTTTCTTGGTCCTGGGAAAGCCGGTGATGAAATCCATACCAACTTTATCCCATTTCCACTCGGGAATAGCTAAGGGTTGAAGGGTGCCAGCAGGCCTTTGATGCTCTGCCTTAACGCGACGACAAACGCCACGCTTAGCAATATATTGAGCAATTTCTCTCTTCATCCTAGTCCACCGAACCTCCGGCGAGGTCCCGATACATCTTAGTACTACGGGATGAATTGTGAGAGGAGATTCATGCGCCTCCTTAAGAATCAGTTGTCGAAGATGTTGCTTCTTGGGGACCACCAGCGGTGCCCAAAGAAAACGACACTCGATCATCTATGGAGAAATTACCAGCAATACCCTTGGCAATGTTTCTCTTGATCCGTAATCCCGTGATCATGCTTCAGGCTTCTATGATATGATCCACGAGTAGGTTTCGCCACCAAGGTAGAAAGGAATCCATGAGGAGCAATGTGAAGGTTAAGCTTACAAAATTCCTCATGGAGAAGTGGTTGGCCTTGCTGCAACATGAGATTGTTGCAATAGGATTTCTGACTTAGCGATCAGCCATGACATTGGCTTTGCACGGGTGTAGGTAATCCCTAGATCATAATCTGTGATCAACTCCAACCAACGCCTTTGCCTAAGGTTCAAATCTGGTTGGGTGAAGATATACTTGAGACTCTGGTGATCGGTGTAGATCTCGCAACGTTTACCAAGAAGGTAATGTCGCCAGGTCTTGAGTGCATGGACTACGGCTGCAAGCTCTAGATCATGTGTAGGATAATTCTCCTCATGTGGATGCAACTGACGAGATGCATAGGCAATCACATGACGATCCTGCATAAGAATGCAACCTAATCCCTGCCGTGAGGCGCCGCAGAGATAACAAAGTCTTTAGTGAAACCGTGGCACTAGTATGGGAGCAGAAGTCAGCGTCTTTTCGGCCTCGAAAACTGTACTCACACTTGTGGGGACCACTCAAACTTTTTATCTTTCTTGAGAAGTTCCGTGAGGGGTTTAGCTACTTTGGAGAAGTTTTCAACAAAGCGGCGACAATAGCTGGCTAGACCAAGGAAACTCCTAACTTGTTTAACGGTTTGGTGGAGTCCAATCAAGAACGGCCTGAACTCTCTCGGATTGACAGCAATGCCCTTACAGAGATTACGTGGCCTAGGTAGGTCACACCGCAACCAAAATTCACACTTGGAGAACTTGGCATAAAGGCGGTGCTCTCGAGTTTTTCTAGCACAAGTCTGAGATGTTCGCATGCTCTTCCTCATTCTTCGAGTAAATAAGAATATCATCGAGGTAAACCACGACAAATTTATCTAAGTACTCCATGAAGATCGAGTTCATCAAGCGGAGAATGTAGCTGGAGCGTTGGTTAGACCAAAGGACATGACGGTGTACTCATCTTGGCCGTAACGAGTGACAAAGGCTGTCTTGGGAATGTCTCCATTCTCGATCTTGATTTGATGGTAGCCTAACCTCAAATCCATCTTAGAAAAGATCGAGGATCCAGCGAGCTGATCATACAGTGTCGTTGATCCGGGAGCGGATACTTGTTCTTTATCGTGACCAAATTAACGGACGATAATCTACAACCATCCGTCCGTACCATCCTTCTTCTTGACGAAGAGGACGGGCAAGCCCAAGGAGAAGAACTAGGACGGATGAAACCCTTTTGCAAGGACTCATCAAGTTGTTTCTTAAGCTCGCTAGTTCTAAGGGTGCCATCTTATAAGGTCTCCTAGAGATTGGGGCGGTCCTCAGGATAAGATCTATGATTTAACTCTACATCTCTCGCCGTGGAACACCGGCAGTTCCTCCGAAAAACATCCGGAAAGTCACGGACTACCGGGATATCTTCAAGGTCTGGAAGAGGGCTGGCATTAAGAGAATAGAGTTGACGCTTTGCAACTCTAGTGGAGATAGTGACTATCTTGCCAGATGGGTGTGTAAGCTGAACAGACCTAGTGAAACAATCAATCTTGGCATGATGAGCTGTCATCCAGTCCATACCCAAGATGATGTTAATATCTGAAGACTTGAGGGCTACAAGTGAGGCAAGGAATACAAGTCTGTCAACAAGGATTTCGTTACCATGGCTTATACAAGAAGTTTGCCATTTGGATCCAGGAGTTTGAATGACTAGCGGAGAGGGCATATCACAAAATGATATGTTGTGCAAGTTAGCATAGCTTTCAGAAATGAAGGAATGAGATGCTCCAGTATCAAATAGAACTGAGGCGGGATGACAATTGACAAGGAGTGTACCAAGAACGACATCCGGATCATCATGAGCGTCTTTAGCTGAGACGTGATGCACACATCCACGTTCAGCGGGAGCTGACTTGACACTGATCATCTTGCGTGATGGCTTAACACAGCCAACAGACTTCTCGGGCTGGGGTGGAGCATAACTGCGCTTGAGAGCAGTCACGTGCATAGTGTCCTGGCTCCCCGCATGTGAAGCAAGTCCCTGAAGTTGGACGTGGACCCGCATTAACAAGTGGTCTACCAGTAGGCCTGGGTGGAATATGTAACTGAACTGGGTGAGGCGCCATATAGGATGGCCTCGGTGAATATCCGGGTGGAAGAGCAGAGTTCGGAATCCAAATCCGGCGTTTCTGGGAACTAGAACCGGAGGATGAAACCAATTCACGGTGGTGCTTACGAGACTCCTCGTAAGTGAGCTGAGCTGTCTCTGCATTAATGGCCTTGTTCACAAGAGCTTGGAATGTATCACAATGGTGCAGGTGGAGGTCACGACGCAACTTGGGGTTGAGACCCTTCCGGAACCTAGCCTGCTTCTTGGCGTCCGTGGACACTTCTTCTGGGGCATAACGGGCAAGGTTCTCAAATTCTCTGCTGTAAGCATCAACAGCCATCTCACTCTGGGTGAAACTACAGAACTCTTCTCTCTTGCGATCGATGAGGGCTTCAGGAATGTGATGCTCATGAAAAGCCTCGGTGAAATCTCTCCGGTTGGAATCGACCAGTGGAAGCATAGCTCATAGTTACGCCACCAAAGACTAGCATGACCTTCCGGTGGTATGCAGCATAGGTGACCTTGTCATCTTGAAACGCTTATGAACGCAACTTATGAGTGATGCTACGAAGCCGTTACCATCGCATCGAGTGGCTCGATGGAATGATGAAAGGTAGGTGGGTGCAAGCGGATGAAGTCATGAATGGTTGCAAACCCTTTGGACTGATGTGCGGTGTTCTCTTCGATACGTGCCAACAAACGGTTAGACTCACGCTTGTTCCTCTCCATTTCTAGCATGAACCCTGTCAAAGAATGCTGGTCGGGAGGATCCTCATCCTTCCATCTCCGTGGTTACGGCTACGAGCAGCGAACTTCGCTTAAGCGATGACATCCTGAGAAACGAAACCAAGGACGGAATCACATCACTATATACTGAAAATGTGGGACACCGATATTAGTAACTCTCGAACTCCTGGGGCAATTCCGGCAGCATAACGGCAGTAAAATGTTCAAAATGAGACATTCTGCAAAATGGGGTAGCACCATACTCAACATCATCATCAACGGTTCTGGGATAATACTAACATGCTATACCGAGGGTACTCGAAAACTGGGGTAAGACTCTGATCAACCAATCCTATGGGACTACGGAAATAGTAACTCGTGATCACGAGCAGAGCGGAAGAGATAGCCTAGTTCCTTAACCCCGTAGGAAAGATAGGACGACTCAGATCAGAGGCCATGAGGTAAAGGAGTAAAAGAGCCTTACGTTCCCTTCCACAATCAATTCCCCTATATAACTAAAGCATTTCTAGACTCAACTTCGATCAGGTTGGCTTGGAAATCCTACAGGCAGTCAGGCTCTGATACCAAAGCTGTCGGGACCCCGATCCTAAGTCACACCGATCTAGCATGTAACACATCATATCCCTTTGCGGCCTCACGCACGGTATCCCCACGGGTGTCGCCTTACCATGGCCCGGGACCGTTTGCGTCTTTTGGCTCACGTATATGATAGTGTCGCTAGCATCCATATGACAAGAACCCGGGCCGACATGGCTAGTCGTGAACCCAAAGCGGCGCTAACCTATGGGGACAGCATACATGAATCACATCGAGCATGTCGGTCATCAACGATATATTCGGGCTGTAGCACTGGCTAACAGGACTCCGGTATCCCGGCTGTAGCAGGCTAGGCAGGACTCGAATAACACGCGTGACATTTTCGAAGGGACAGACATAGGCGAAGTGAAACACATGCCGCCATCAAGTGTCCAAGCAGTAGTCTGGGCTAGCAGGACTCGTGAACCGGGCTGTAGCGGACTACTATCGCCGTAAGCACGAGACTACATTTCCCCATAAGAGAGGCTACCAAGGATAAACAACTAGATTGTCGGATCCACACATAACAATACAAGTTACACGACGCATAACATGCAAGTATGTGCTGTTCAACATGGCATCACAACATAACGCAAACTCATATAGATAAAGGCTCAAGAGCCACATAGCAATAAATACAAACAGGGTCACATGACCCATCATTCAGAGCATACAAGCAACAAGCGGAAGCATTACATGTCCGAGTACGTACATCTACAAAAGAAAAAGGCTGAGAAGCCGACTATTACAAGACCCTCCCAAGGTACAAGATTGTAGCTGAGGTAACAAGCTACTCGTCAAGTCCAAGCGGAACTACTAGTAAGACCAAGTCTCCGCTGCAAAAACATAAATAAAGCAACGTGAGTACAAAGGTACTCAAGAAGACTTACATCGATCCTATCATACATGCATTAGTGTCAAAGGTAATGAGGGGTTTAGTTGCAGCAAGCCAGCTTTGACTCGTGGCTATCCTGTTCTACGACTACAAGAAACTCTTGAGGTGAGTCAACGCACACGAGTCCACTAATCACCACATCAATACACTACTACGGATTCATTCCGTCTCCATACGAGAAGGCCATCCATAGCACTCACACTTGTCTTGAGCATTTTAGAGTATCCACTTCAAGTTGTCTATGTACCACGTAAGCATCCAAGAAGTCCATAACCGAGGACACGGCTATTCAATAGATCATGATAACCTGCGGGGTGTACTTCTTCACACGCTCTCGCCACTTATCGCCATATACACGTCATGTATCTCGGCAACCTTCAAGCGGAAGCTTTGGCGAGGGTGTCGGCCACGACCGACTAACCACACAAGACTCTAGTCCGGCTTATCGCCTATTCGGGTTCCATCCGCAAGGAGATCCGCCGGGTGTCGCCACGGCCCCAAACGATGTGAGCAGGTTCCCAAGTCCACCATCCGGTGCCACTTGGTACACCGTGCCACCTGTGTTTAGTCTGTCCCAAGCCCACCTGCCGGGTGCCACTTGGTAGAAAAATAGCACTACCTACAAACACCGAAACTAGTTGCGACTCTCGGACAGAGGTCAAGTTGATTAATAAGTCGAGAGGGTCGAGTTACGGAACCCAATGTGTGGTAGTATCGAGTCATTGGACAACATACATAGAACTCAGTGCTTAAGAACGGTTCCAGTGAGACAACCCACCATGTACTCCTACATGGCCTCTCACCGCTACCTTTACCAAATCGTGTTCACACACTTCACTCTCAAAGATCGTAACATAGAACTGTACTCCAATCCATTCCCAATGAATCAGACCTGACACAACTCTAAGCAATAGCAGGCATAGCATGGTAGGAACACAACATGGCTCAATCAACTCCTACACATACTAGTGGGTTTTAACTATTTACTGTGGCAATGACAGGTCATGCAGAGGAATGGGTTCAACTACCGCAGCACAAAGTAGCAGGTGAATCGCTGTTGTCCTAATGCAATAACTGAGAGCAGGAGCGAGAGAGTAGGGTTTTATCGAAATGAACAAGGGGATTTGCTTGCCTGGTAAATCAACAAGGGAAGCACCGCTTCATAGACAGGTACTCTGGAACGGCTCCGGAGCAGGACCTATCGAGAAGGAACGGTGCCGGCAATCAATACACAATCATATGCAACAATATGATGCATGAACATGGCATGTAGATGTGATGCTGTTTGAGTTAATGCAACTGGTATTCGATTGGTTTGAAGTCCATTTGAACCAAAAGTTCAAATGCATTTCTAAATTAGGTCTCTTATATATGCCATAATGTGTTTTCCCATATTCAGCATCTATAGGTTGGTTTTTCATGCATGAAACTAGTACAGATGGAAAGGTTGCATTTTTCTGATAATTTTTCATATATAAATTATTTGAATCTGAGCTACGGTTGAATTTCTATGAATTTTTGAAGTTTTGAATATATTCTGGAATTTCCTGATTTAAATTAATTCCAGAAAACAACATATTGCGTCAGCATGACGTCATGCCTGCGTCAGCGGTCAACCGAGGCTGACCAGGGTCAAACCTGACGTGTGGGGGCCACACGTCAGTGACACGGGTTAACAGGGGGGTTATTTAAATTAATCAGAGATTAGGGGGCACTAGGCCCACCGGTCGATGTCGGGGTAGATTAGCCGGTGATTAGCCTTAAGCTAATCACCTGACGGGCCGGACCCACGTGGCAGGCTCAGCGACGGGGCTCGCCGCGGCGCCTCTGGCACGGGCGGAGTCCGTGCACGGCCACGGGAGGCGTCTCGAGAGCACCGGGCGTAGCCGTGCTCTCGCGCACTGTGGAGCAGCGGGCCGAGCTGGGGGCCGGGCTCGCCGGGCTGAAGCTTCGGGCGGCGCCGGAGCTCGGGTGAAGAGGGGAAGTGGGCTACGGCGTGCGGAGACGGGAACGGAGAGGGGGAAAACGGGGCGGAGCTCACCGCGGTTGCGATGAACGGGGCGGCGGGGTCGGGGAGGGACCGGAGCAGTCGTGGCGGCGGAGGGGATCTCCGGCAACCCGAGACGAGGACGACGTCGGCGGCGGCGCTCCAGGGCCTCCCGCGCCACGTGATTCGACGGGGAGGTAGCAGGCGGCGGTGCGGAGCTAACGGACACGGGGAGAGGGCGAGGGGAAGAAGGTGGCCACGGCGGCGAGCGGTGGCGCTCTCGGTGGCGTTCGGGAAGAGAGGGAGAGAGAGCTCCAGGGGAGGGGGAGGCGAGAGAGAGTGGGGGAAGGAACTGGGGGCGCGTGGCGTCGCTGGGACCGCCCAGAGCGGGCGAGGGAGGGCAGGCAGGCAGGGAGGGAGGTGGCGTGGCGCTGGCGGGCTTGCTGCGTGCCGGGCACGCCCCCTCCCTGTCGGGGAGGAAGACGACAGGGGAGGGAGGTGGGCTGGGCCGGGGCTGGCCAGCTGGGCCGGCCAGGCCGCAGGAGCTGGGCCGCACAGGAGCTAGGCGCCAGGTAAGCTCCCCTTTTATTTCTGTTTTCTAATTTTCTGACATTTGTTTTGGTTTATTTAAAATACCAAACCAATTTAATTAATCATGCCAATTTTTGCAGGAGCTAACTATATTATTCCAGAGCTCCTCAACAAAAGGCATAATTTTTGGACAATATTTTAAATATATAGTAATATATATCCAAGGCAAATATTTACCGTATTAATTCCAAATGCCCAAAATAAATACCTATGAGATCCTAAAAATATTGGTTAGCTTGTTAACTCTGTCCAATATTTTCAGAGGCCCACATGAGCATTTTCTTGGACCTTTTTGGAGCAATTTTTATTTAGGTCATTTCCAAAAGTGGTTCTGAGGGTTTCACAAATCCCCAATTCAAAATTAAATGGAATTTAAACATGATGCACAATGACTAGCTAGCCTTGAGCATACCAGCACTAGGGATGTGACACCCAACCACCAGTGACTGCCAACCAGAGGTCTCATGACTTCGAATACCCACCGACCACTAATTTATTACCATTTCTATCCTTCATATACGCGCTAACGGGTGGGCCCTATGGTAATGTGCGCTGCTGAATGTGGACCGTTGGACTGGTCAGTTGATCGTGTTATCAACAAATTACGGAGTTGTATGGTGAGCCAGTGACCGTATGGTCACCCTAAAATGTACTCCTGTTTTATTAACACAGTACAGACTTAAACTACCATTTCTTTCTTTCATATACAGGCTGACAGGTGGGCCCCACGGTTACGCGCCCCGATGGTGCAACACTAGTTGCACCGTGTGGAACATTTGACTGGTCAATTGACACATCAACATAATACGGAGTTGTATGGGTGAGCCAGTGACCGTATAATCATGACATGTATTTGTTTAACACGGTACAGACGCAAGGGCTCGTATATACGCGCAAGCACTCACCGTATAGGCGCACACACGCGAACCCACCCCTATGAGCACCTTCGAGAGAGTGGGCCAGCATATATGATCTTGAGATTTTACGAAGTCACCATAGGTGCCTTGTAGTCGAGTGGAACATGTCCTCCCACTGAACGTACATCGCCGGAAAATACTGAAATTAACACAAGATAAATGCGAGCACCAGGACTTTAACCTTGGTGGGCTCGAGAAACCACTGTCCTCTAACCATCCAACCACATGTTGGTTAGCACGACAAAATGTATGTGGTGATCGTGATGAGTTTATTCTGAAGTCCAATGATCATATCGTGCTTTCGCTTCAAATACAATGACCGTAAGTGTCGTCAACATAATACGAAGCACGCATCAAATGCAAAGCCCGTCAGTGTCATCAACAAAATATGGACACGTATCGTGAGCTAGATACCGTTGTACTATTGTATATGCTTATTTTCTTAGTGGCCCATTGCGTGTGTGGTGTGGTGGGCACATCATTTCTAGTTGTGGTGGGTCAACATCAAGACTCATGGGTCGGTTCCATCCTGCGCCACATATAGGTTGGACCGAGACGTGTTATACTGAAGACCCATGTGGAGGACTCGGTGTGCAACACGGTTACCAGAGTCATGGAGGACTCTATCCCCACTAGTGATAAGCCGACTATATATGATTTGTAACCCTAGGCCCTTAGGATGTTATACAAGCTTGGGGCTAGTTCGTCGATAGTATACACACACGCACAATGCCGGTATTCACGTGTACTTTGTACACACCCCTATCACTAATATACAGTACCAGGAGTAGGCTCTTTCTTCAACGCAAGGGTCCGATCCGAACTAGGGTAAAACTTTGCCTCAGATTACCATCCAGCCTAACAACCAGGGATATCCTATCAATGACGATATGATGAAATCATATCTGCCAACTACTAAGAGAGAGGTGTCGGGGGGGGGGCAATGTGTAGAGAGGCCTAAAGATAATGTGCGTCAGGGAGACACGTAGGCACATATATGTGCCTATAGAGGGCTAGTAGAGACCGTGCATGTGTATATATTCATGTGAGAGAAATAGTGTTTTCCAACTAAGATTAGTGAAAAGAGTGGTACATAGTAGTCAGAAAGAGATAGAGAGAGAGAGAGAAACAGAGAGAGCATGTGCATGAGACACCCCGACACCCTGAGAGAGATTGTGAGCATGTGTAAAAGAGAAATGCCGATGCATATAAAGTGTGTGCACTTATGCGTTAGATAGAGAGATATATAACGCGTCTGTGATAACGGGGCGAGGCATAGTGAATCTATGTGTAAAAGGCGGTTCTATGGATTAAATTAAAATATAAATGGCATTATTATTTTTGGATGAGATCATGAATTTTGCAAATTGCGTATGGACGAAAATCAGTCTATCAGACACCCATACTCTATTGAATTCTAGCATGTGCATGTGTTTATTTCATATTATCGATCCATAGAGTGAGAGCGGTTTGAAATACAGGCAATGGATGCTTTTGCAATTCATATATAAACATTAATTAGTGCACTCCATGTTGTTAGTGTGAAGCACTTTATACATTTGTCACTTGCATGGATACATTCCAAATTTCTAGCTACGAAATAGAATACATGTCGAATTCAACATAAAGGGGTTTTTGAAGATTCGAATTCATAGGAAGTGCATTCATCTATTTGAACCCGAGATAATGGCATTTGTAAATCAGATGTAAAAGGGGGCATCAATCTTTGTTGTGAGTTTGAACATGCTATATATATTCATACGCATATCTAACTTTTTTTGCAACCAAGGAGATTATATCTGGAACCATGCATGAACTGAGGTAAGTTGCATATTTTTAATATATACGTGTACAATGTATATTCAAATGTACCCTCCATTCCAAAATAATCGTAGCTTTAGGATTTTCAAGAGTAAAGATTTGTGAAGTTTGACAAATCCTGAAAGTTCAATTCAAGAGAACCAAAACGTTAATGCTTCGCTCCCAAATATTGAACGAAGCACCAAATAGGCCTCTCGTCACCCAAACCGCCATGAGACTAATGTTTTGGTGGTAGGAAATTACTGTCCTGACTCTGGCCCATGTAGCCTATCGCCCGATGTCCAAAGGTCTAAACCGGGTAGGTTTGTAACTTCACCAAGACGCCAGTCTCAACCGCCCGAGAAGCATTCATACGCCGTGGGCGCCTAAACACCCATGCGCCGGCAAATCTATCCCGCCCACATTTGGGACACCGACATGACTGTCCTACCCCCAACCCGCAATATGTCCAAAATTTTAGATGGGGGCAAAGTTTGTAATTTCCCCCAAATTTCAAACAAGCACGTCTCAAACCGAACATTGTTCCCCCTTAGTTCCCCGCCTCCCTCCGTTTCCCCATTCACACTCCGTGGGCGCGAAAACGCCCTCTCCACCAGCCGCGAAACCTCAGCCTCCTCCGTCGGTCCGTCCTCCACCCCATAGCGGCCAATCCACCGCCGCCCTCCTCCATCACGCCGGAGCCGGTACCCCGACGTCATCGTCCAATGCAACCGCAACCGCAACGCCCTCAAGGACTTAGTAGCTGAAGCCGAGGCAGAGCTGCCTCCACGACGCCGACGCCGACGTGATCCGTACCAGAACCACTCTGACCACGCCGTCCTGCGCCTCACTGCTGCGGCTCCTCTGTCGCAACCGTCCACCGCACCGGAGCTGTTCCTGCCACGCCGTCGTTCGCCGCCGGATCTGCTTCCCGCCGCTGTGACAGACGGCCACCGCACCACACTCAACAACTTGGCCATGGGTTCGCCCAAGGCTGCACCGTCCTCCACAACTTCGGTTTCCGGCGAACAACAAGAAGATCGTTGAAAAACAAAAGGAGGACACAACATCGCCAGCAGTAAAGAGGTACTCCTCTTCCCTTATTCGTGCAAATCTTACGCCTCCGCCACACCGTATTCATCCCACGAAAGAAACTAGTTGAGCGCTTCATCGCATCTTCTTCGTGATACTAAATGCACAAGGTTTCCTCCTTTTACTATTTCACCTTTGCTAGAGGTCAAGAGTCCGCCTGGATTTCAATTCAGGTCGGTCGAACCGCAATTAAAAGAAGCAGCACCCGCTTAGGCGCGCGGAGCACCTAGTCCGCCTGTTCCCCGGGGAAGTGGCGCATCGGTGTCTATCATAGGGGTGTGGGGCGCAGGAGCTGCTTGCACCCGATCTGGAGGTCGGCAGGGCTTGAATGGATGGCGGGGGTGCAAGCACAGTGGTGCGGTGAGGTCGAGGGAGGCGCAGGCAGGGGAGGAATACTAGGCCGGTGGTCGCTGGCATTTCGAGGAAGATCGTCAACACTGACTGGCTGGAGGTAGATGAAGGCGATCTGCCCGTTCTTTGTACATCAGACGGTGCAGAAAAAATGGACTGACCTATTTGCTTTCAATGATCGTTATTTTCATAGAATCCTGTAGTAATTTAGTGTGCCATGCATGTTGTAGAGCTATCATATGTCTCCGTCATTTATTTCTCACCGACCTGCTATCTCGCTACCTTTACACTGTACTAATTGTGCACACACTTCACCCATACTCACACTATTGTTTTTTATGCATGGGTATTTCAGACTCGACGCAGTGTTGATGAATGCGAAAAGAAAAGATAGAAGTCGCCCAAGTGTAATTTGAAGATAAGCACTAAGCATTTCAGCGCTCTAATGGGTGCAAAGGTCGCATTGGAGACGATAAACATAGCTCTGCAGTTGATGATCTCAATTGCCACACACAACCATCCTGTGTGCTTGCTTTAACTTCACATTTGTCAAATGTGGTTGCATGTTGCATATGGTGTCTAGCTTGTATTGCTTCCAATTTGGTTAAATTGCATCTGCTTACTTTACACATTATACCTTTGATAATGACATGCCTTCCTGTTTTTGATACATACTACATATGTCTATTAACCATGTTCGACATCAAACTAATGCTCTTTTGTATCCTCGTCAATCACTTATGATGAGACAGTCACCGGGTGGGTTCTTGTGAGACGCCCTACTGCTTAAAGAGTGCAAGGTCATCCTCCCCACATGATTCTCAAGAAACAGCAGGGCTAAATGAAGATGGTCAACATAGCTCTCTAGTTGATCACCGCAATTCCCCCACACCACCATCGCAGGTGCTTTCTCTTACTTGGCAGTGTGATATGTGGTTGCATGTTGCATGTTGCATATGGTGTCTACCTTGTAATGCTTCTAATTAGGGTAAATTGCATCTGCTTAGTTAACACATTATACCTGTGAATATGACATGCCTTCCTGTTTTTGGTACATACTACGTCTTTCTATTAACCATGTTCTTACATCAAACTACTTTTCTTATGTATCCCTCATCAATGCTCCTAATTTGTTAAATTGCATCTCCTTAGCTTACACATCATACATGTGAATATGACACGCCTTCCTGTTTTTGGTACATACTATATCTGCCTATCACACCATGTTCTTACATCAAACTACTGTTCTTGTGTATCCTGCATCTATCGCTTATGATGAGACAACACAGCGTGGGTTAATATGAGACGCAATACTCTTATAAAGAATGCAATTTCATCCTCTCCACATGATTCTCAAGAAACAACAAGCCTAAATGAAGATATTGAACGTAGCTCTGTGCACCAAGACCGCACTTCCCTACACCACCATCACAGTGCTTGCTCTAACTTCAGAGTGTGATATGTGGTTGCATGTTGCATCTGGTGTCTAGCTTGTAATGCTTCTAATTAGGTAAATTGCATCTGCTTAGTTTACACACTATACTGTGAATATGACATGCCTTCCTAATTTTGGTACACACTACATCTATGTGTTAACCTTGTTCTTACATGAAACTACCTCTCTCTCGTATCCTGCATCAATCACTTACGATGAGTCACCTTTATTCGCTGTATATTGCATATTATTTCTAGCTTTGTTGCCATGTATTGCTTCTAATTTGGTCAAATACATTTGTTAGGGCACCCTTTTAATTTGGCAGAGTGATATTGGTTTCATCTTTCATATGGTTTCTAGCTTGCATCGATTCTAACAAGTTCAAGCACCTTGTGCTTAGTTTACATTTTATACATCATACATGTCAATATGTCACGCCGTCCTGTTTTTCATACATATTCCATCCTCCTATCATGCGGCTGCCTTACATGAAAGTAGTGTTCGTCAGTATCATGCATCAATGAGTTCTGAGAGAAAATTTTATTCCTTTTTCTTGTGGGTTTGACTTGACAAGGCAAAATCAAGAAAGAGGAAGGAAAAGAGTAAGGAAGGCGATGATGGTGGTCCTCTGCAGCAACGTAAATGGAGCATCTGTACCGATTCTCCTTGTACTGATAGTGCATTACAAGGTCCAAGTCTCCGCTCCCCTACTCCACCATCCAAGGTGCTTGCTCTAACTTGGCAGTGTGATATCTGGTTGCATGTTGCATATGGTGTCTAGCTCGTATTGCTCCTAATTAGTGTAAACTGCATCTGCTTAGCTTACACATGATACATGTGAATATGACACGCTTTCCTGTTTTTGGTACATACTATATCTGTTTATCACACCATGTTCTTACATGAAACTACTCTTCTTGTGTATCCTGCATCAGTCACTTATGATGGGACACCTTTAAGTTGGCAGTGTGATATTGGTTTGCATCTTGAATATGATTTCTAGCATGTATTGCTTCTAGTTTGATGAACGCCACCTATGACGAGACAGTTTTAACTTGGCAGAGTGATATTGATTGCACCTTCCATATGGTGTCTTGCATTGTTTCTAATTTGTTGAAGTGCCTTCGCTTAGTTACCACATCATAGGTGTGAATATGTCAAGTCGTCCATTTTTTCGTACATATTCCATCCTCGTATCATGACTTTGCCTTTCATCGAGTAGTGTTTGTCAAGATCATGCATGAATGAGTTCAAGAGCTAATGATATTCCTTTTTCTTGTCGGTATGACCTCACAATGCAAAATCAATAAATCTGAAGGAAATTGGCAAGGCATTGGATGATGGTGGTCCTTCCGAGCAACTCAAACGGAGGTTCTCTACATATTCTACTCCGCCATCCTCCCAACAAGATTAGCAAGACAATGCAAGGCTAGGCAGTCAACGAGCTGTGTAGATGATGAGCACATCTCCCTACTCCACCATCACAAGTGCTTGCTCTAACTTGGCACTATTATATGTGGTTGCATGTTACGTATGATGTCTAGCTTGTATTGCTTCTAACTTTGTTGAATTGCATCTGCTTACTTTACACATAATGCCTGTGAATATGACATGTGTTCTTGTTTCTACATCGACTACTATTCTTGCATATCCGCATCAGTCACTTATGATAAGGCACCTTTAAGTCGCCACTTGTGATATTGGTTGTGTCTTGCATATGATTTCTAGCATGTACTTGCTTCTAATTTGTTGAAACGCCATACAATTTGAACTTGGCGAGTGATATTGGTTGCATCTTTCATATGGTGTCTAGCTTGCGGTGCTTCTAATTTGTTGAAATGCCTTCGCTTAGTTACCACATCATAGGTGTGAATATGTCACACCATCCTGTTTTTCATACATATTCCATCCTCGCATCATGTGTTTGCCTTTCATCCGAGTAGTGTTAGTTAGTATCATGCATGAATGAGTTCTGAAGAGCGAATTTTATTCCTTTTTCTTATCGGTTTGACTTCATAAGGCAAAATCATTACATCTGAAGGAAATTAGTCCGGCAAAGGATGATGGTGGTCCTTCGAGCAACTCAAACAGGGGTCTCTACAGATTCTACTCCGCCATCCTCCCAACAAGATTCGCAAGACAACACAAGGCTGGATAGATCAACGAGCTGTGTAGATGATGAGCACATCTCCCCTACTCCACCATCACAGGTGCTTGCTCTAACTTGACACTATTATATGTGGTTGCATGTTGCGTATGATGTCTAGCTTGTATTGCTTCTAACTTGAATTGCATCTGCTTACTTTACACATAATGCCTGTGAATATGACACGTGTTCCTGTTTCTAGAACATACGTGTACATGATGAGCACATCTCCCCTACTCCACCATCACAGGTGCTTGCTCTTACTTGGAACTATTATACGTGGTTGCGTTTTCCGTATGATGTCTAGTTTGTATTGCTTCTGATTATGTTGAATTGCATCTGCGTAGCTTACAACTTATACTTGCAACGATCACTTACCCATAAGACACATTTAACTTGGGACTGTGATGTAGGTTGCATCTTGCATTGTCTTCTAGCTTGTACTGCTTCTAATTTCTTGAAATGGCACTTACGACGAGACACTTTTTACCTGATAGAGTGATATTGGTTGCATGTTCATATGGTGCCTAGCTTTCATTTCTTCTAATTTTGTTGAAATGCCTTCCGCCATTGTTTTTTATACATATTCCATCCTCCTATAAATGACGTGTGAATATGAAACGCTGTCTTTTTTGTATATATTCCATCCTCCTATCCTGCGCTTGCCTTACATCAAAGTAGTGTTAAATCAGATCATGCATCAACCAGTTATGCAGAGCTAATTTTATTCATCTTCTTGTGGTTTTGACTTCATAAGGCAATATCGAAAATAGGAAGGAAAAAAGTAAGTTAGGGATGTTGGTGGTCCTCCGCACCGACGCAAACAGAGACTCTCTAGATTTGCCATCGCTATCGCTAATGAAGTTGAAGTCCCAAGTCTACATGATGAGTTCATCTCCCGTACTCCACCATCGCAGGTGCTTTCTCTAAGTTGACAGTGTGATAATTGGTTTCATGTTGCATATGTTGTATAGCCTGTATTTCTTATATTTTGATTAAATTGCACCTGTTGAGTTTATACGTTATACATGTGCATATGACATGGCTTTCTGTGTCTAGAATACACTGCATCTATCTATCATACCATGTTCTTACATCAACGTACTGCTGTTTGTGTATCCCACATCCATCACTCATGATTGGACGCTTTTAACATGGCAGTTTGATAGTGGTTGCATCTTGCATTGATTTCTACGTTTTACTGCTTCTAATTTTTCGAATTGCCACTTATGACAAGACACTTTTAACTTGGCAGAGTAATATTGGTTGCATCTTTCATATGGTGTCTAGCTTGCATTACTTCTATTTTCTTAAAAATCCTTCTGCTTAGTTTGCACATCGTAGCTGTGAATATGTCATGTCATCCTGTTTTTCTTACATATTCCATCCTCATACGGTTGTCTTACATCAAAGTATTGCTTGTCTGTACCATGCATCAATGAGTTCTGAAGAGTGATTTTATTCTTTTGTGTTGTGGGTACAACTTGACATGGCAAAGTCAAAAAGAGCAAGGAAAATAATATAGTAGGGAGTCTTGTTACTCGTCGGGTGAAACGGAAAAGGTTACGCCATCGAGATTCTGCTGGTACTTATAGTGCGAAGAGAAGGTCCAAGTCCACCGCTAAATCTACAAACACAAGATCACCTCCTCCACCAGCTGCAGCATCCGCTTCAACTGTATCAAAGATCTCAACCAGTTACTCGCTTGTTTGCTCGGGCGGCAGTTCCCAAGCTGCCTTCACACCTAACACTACTTCAAGCATCGCCGACACAACAGACTTGGCAAGATCAGATGAACCTCATGAGCATCAACACCAAGACGGTACTGACCAAGTCAAGTTGCGCTTGCATGCTCCTTTATATGTACTCTCACAGCTTGATGTACACTAACACTTTCCATATTCGTTGTTGAACTAGCACCACGGCGCAAGCGGAAACAGACATCAGGGATAATGCTTGACAGATTAACAAAATCTAAAGGAGGAAGAATGGAGATCCATTTTGAGGCAGGTTTAAAAGGCCACGTGATGCTACAGAGTCAGCCAAGTTAGTATCAGAGGCAGCCGTTGCCGTTAGGTGTCATGCACGTATCCTCCCAACGTGGATCCAAAGACAGAATGAGAAAGACAATACCCAGTTTAACACCTTCCTTGACCATTTATCCGTAAGTAATGTTATTCATCGCAATTAGTAATATTGTCTTGCTCGTCCCATACTTTCTAGCTTCCTCCTAATAAGACTCACATTCTTTTTCAATAGATGAGGTTCAAGTTGATCCGAAAGATGATGCAACTAAACAAGCATGCACTCATGTTTTTCAGCCCTGCTCATGACGAGATCGGTACCACCTTAGAAAATCTCACTTTGAAGGCAAGGCTAACAATGAAATCGCCCAAACATCTCCGGTGGAATATATTACAGATGAAGATGGACAACCCTCGTTAAACACCGGTCCGATCCAAAGTATCGTAGGCTATATGTATTTGATCGACCACATATTGAACTTGTATTTATGTATGTGCCTTACAAGTGTATCTTCTTCTAGGCTAACTGTTTGAAGAACAAAACCAACCGCTCTAAAGTGAAATTCCAACAGACAACAGGATCTCGTAGCTATATTGCACACTGCGAGGCTCTTGTAAATAGCTGCTACTTCCTTCATTTTTTTTGTGCCATATTATCGTATCTATATTGAATTGTTCCAAATACAAAGGAAAGCCCGTGCGGACCAAAAAGAACCTGAACCGAATGCAGTGCAAATCTTCAAGGATTGCCACACCAGCAAGATGAAGGGGATGAGCACACCAGTTCAAGCCGCTGTTGTAAGTCCTTACTCCTCCAGCCTTGAATTGATTGGTACTGTGTTGTGTTCATTTAACTACTTGGTTTGCAGCCAATGTCAGTTACTTTGTTCACTTTTATACACAGTTGTCTTAACGTATCATTTCATCTTACATGGTTTAAAAGAGATGAAGGATATTCTTTTGGTCTTGATCTGTAATCTAGTTGTTATGTTCACGTGCGCACACAATGATAAAATAGGCTGTTTGTTTTATATCTGTTTGCCCATGATATGAATGATGTCATACTATGTTCATCCTACTTTAAACCATGTCTCTTTATCCTTAGATGTCAACGAATGTGAGGAAATAGACAATACAGTAGGAATGCTACATGGACATATGTTCCGAAAGTGATTTTGTTATGTAGTTGGCACTACAATACATGCTAATGTATTACATTAGTTCACCAAAATAAGTTATGTATAAACGTTTAACCTACTTTTGTTTGTTTTTGTCTCATTAGTAACTTATCCGTACACTAATCTACAAGTTCAAACTTTCGTGAAGCTATGGAACAAATGATTGAACAGCCACAACCACCGAAGGTGATGAGGCTACTACAGGCACAATGTCACCTCTTGCTGCAAAGGCCAAGATCTCTCCACTAACAGTGCAAAAAGCACCTTCCTCCGTAATTCTGGGTTGGTTGTCAAGGTAACCTCGCCCAAATCGCCACGAACAAAATCTTCCTGCTAGATGAGTGATATATCTCGTGCTCCGCACACAAGTCCAATCCCTAATGGACGTTGTTTCGAAACAAGAATAGTGGTTGAGAAATGTCGCCAAGATATGAATGGTTTTGAAACCAGACTATCGACATTCGCCGTTGTTCAAGAGCAATGGCGGAAAAAGGTGGAGATCGTCTTTGCTCCATCAGATTCTACACTCAAACATTAGCACTCAGATCAAATGATCGTGCTTCTATACATCCGATGGTGCTTTTATCCGAAGGATCAGTAAACTTTATGCCAACAGCATTTTGTTGTATGGTTGGAATTTATTTTGTTGTGATACAACATTTATGAAGCTGCCCTGTGCTGCAGTAATTACGACGCTATTTTTGTATAGTGTAGGTTTATCTTAGTAATGTATTCGGCCGAAAGTTTCAGAGGAGCCCAACATGCCAACATTCATCGGGCCCATTCCAATTGGGCTAAAACGATTACGGGCGAAATTGACATGTAGCCCACTAAAATATCTGGGCCTAAATCAGCATAAGCTTTATATTTTTTCGGTAGGCCTGTGCCCATAGTGGGCATTTAATGTGCCTAAACATAATTTGGGCCCTCAAGAAAACTAGGCCGCTTACAGGTGTAAATATCTCGAGCCCATAAAAACATGGGCCTTTAATAGACCGAAAGTGAGATTGGGCCCTGACAGCTAAATAACCCATTGGACTTAGCAGGTCAAATGAATGTCGGTGTCAAAACCGCGGATATCGGGTAGGGGGTCCCGAACTGGGCGCCTAGGCGGATGGTAACAGGAGACAAGGGACACAATGTTTTTACCTGTGTTCGGGCCCTCTCGATGGAGGAAAACCCTACTCCTGCTTGATTAATATTGATGATATGGGTAGTACAAGAGTAGATCTACCATGAGATCGAGAGGCTAAACCCTAGAAGCTAGCCTATGGTATGATTGTTGTTCGCCCCACGGACTAAAAACCCTACGGTTTATATAGGCATCAAGAGGGTTAGGGTTACACAGAGTCGGTTACAATGGTAGGATATCTACATATCCAGACGCCAAGCTTGCCTTCCACGCCAAGGAAAGTCCCATCCGGACACGGGACGAAGTCTTCAATCTTGTATCTTCATAGTCCAGAGTCCGCCAAAGGTGATAGTTCGCCATCCGGACACCCCTAATCCAGACTCCTCAAGAGCCCTGAACCAGGCTTCAATGACGACGAGTCCGCGCACATATTGTTTTCGCATTGCAAGGCGGATTCTTCTCCTAATACTTCATAGAAGATTTTGAACACAAGGATAGTGTCCGCTCGCAAAATAAGTTCCACATACCACCGTAGAGAGAATAATATTTACACAAATTCAATCACGACGATCCCACAGCGGACATCACACCACGGCCAAGCCTTTATTCGAATCGTTTTACCGTCCCACCTCAGCGCTTAGCGAGGCGGTTTACTTGGCACGCCTTGTCAAAGCAGTAGATCGTGTCCCTTATTCCGGATTCTCATCAATACGGGCGTAGGTAACCCAACCGCGCCATTGATTACGGCGCTTGGGAGATAAGCGAGTTTTACCAGGCTAGTGGGGATGCATAGCTTCATCCGTCCATATAAGGGGATAAGGATCCACCTTTTCACCTACGCCTTCTTCCTCCTTTGCTCATCCATTTCCGCGCACTCGAGCTCTAGTGCCCAAGTCCGCACATCCCATGTCAACCTTCTCCAGCCATGTCCGGAGCGGGAGGCAAGTGGATGGCCTCCTCCGTCACGGAGGGGGAAATCAAAAAGCTGCGGAAGGCCGGATACTTGTCCTGCGACATCGCGCATCGGCTCCCCGATAAGGGGCAGTTCATCCCCACCCAAGAGCCCCATGAGAGGGTGGTGTTCCTCACCCACTTCCTCCGCGGACTAGGTTTTTCGCTTCACCCATTTGTCCGGGGGCTCATGTTCTACTACGGCCTGGATTTCCATGATCTGGCCCCGAATTGCATCCTCAACATCTCGACGTTCATCATCGTGTGCGAGGCCTTCCTCTGCATCCAGCCCCACTTCGGCTTATGGCTGAAGATCTTTAATGTCAAGCCAAAGGTAGTGGGCGGCCGCCAAGCGGAGTGCGGAGGCGCCATGGTGGGCAGGATGGCCAACGTTCTATGGCTCGAGGGCTCCTTTGTGGAGACCATAAAGGGGTGGCAATCGGGTTGGTTCTACATCACCGAGCCGCGCGACCCTAAATGGGCAGCGGCCCCTGAATTCCGATCTGGCTTCCCTACACGGCTCACCTCCTGGAAAGAGACGGGCCTGATGTGGGGTAATTTGGAAGAGCTGACCGGACTCCAAACCTACGTCCAAAATCTGGTGAACAAGAATCTCAAGCTTGTCAATGTAATCCAGGTCATGCTCATCCGCCGGATCCTCCCATGCCAACAACGGGCCTTCAACTTATGGGAGTTTGATCCGGCACAGCACCGGACCTTGAGCAGGCTCTTCGACACTACGTACGAAGATGCCTGGAAGGTGCTGTTCAAGGGCACCGTGGCTCCCGCATCCGCCATCGAAGATCGTGGATTCAGCTCGCAGCGTCAGGCCAGTGAGGTAAGCTATTTTGCCCTTTATGGGGCTCTTGTTTTTCATAGTTTGACTCTATGCGGGATCTAAACTCCCTTACCTTTGACAGGACTGGCAGAATACGTCCGGGCAGGTTAACTGTCCGGCTCCCCTGCCCGAAGACCAGCGGACGCCCGCTTGACGGGGCTGCTGGTTCCGGCACCTCACGTGGTGCCGGAGGAGAAGGCCAAGAAGAAGGCCACGGGAACTCGAAGGAGTTCCTGGCGCCAGGTGTTGTCGGACTCATCGTCCGATGACTCCGAGGCGGACTCCTCCCGTGAAGACGAGGAGGAGGAACAAGAAGCCTCTTCCCCAGCGGGGGGAGAGAAGAAAAGGAAGGCCGCCCAAACGGGGGAGGCCGGAGGGTCCAAGAAGGGAAGGACCCTTCCTCCGGACTACTCCACCAACGCCGATGATGGCGAAGAGGAGTGGCCGCCGAGGGCCAAGCCCCTGGCGAAATCGTAAGTGTCCAGATACCAGAATAACTATTGGCTTCTAATTTGTCGCGTAGTATCTTCTAACGCTGAATATAACCATGCAGCCCGCCCACGGACGGGCTCGACGCTCTGACGAGCGGCTCCCTGGATTCGTCGGATGTGAATAGCACTTCACTTTCGGTTGCCTCCTCTCCTCGCGCCGCTGATGACGCAGAGGTGGGGTCCCAAAAGGGGCCCAGCCAGGATGAGGTGGTCCAAGAGGCGCCGGAAGGCAACCTCCCGGACTCCAGGCGCGAAGGGGATGAAACCCCATAGGGCTCTAAGTCCGCCTCGGCCGACTCGCATCGAACCTTCAAGCTTCCGAGTCCGCAGCGCCCTTCGTAAGAAGGGCAAGACTGCGACACCGGAGACCTCCGTCCAACCGGAGGCACCGGATAATTTGCTGGAGGCGCTTAACGGCGCCTCCATCGACGAGGAGCACCGCACTGTTATGACTGTGGTGAGCCAGAAAGTTTAGTCCGCCAAGAGCGGGCTGACTGAAGCCTGTGCCAGCCTTCTAACAGGCTTTGAGGTAAGTATTTAAGATATGCAAGAATATTACCGCATAGACAGTAGCCCCTGATGCTTAGTTTGGTGTTCGGAAAGAAAAGCTGAACTGAGGATCTAAAAGATATACGCAGGAGTCTAACATAAGTATGTCAATATGGGAATGCAGGCTGCACTGCTGACCTCTGCCGCACTGACTGCGGAGGTCAATGCATTGAAGCAGAGCCTCGAGCGGTCCGAGAACGAGCTCGGCCTTGTCAAAAAGCAGCTCGAGGACAAGGAGGGTAAGTAATACCTTATGGGAGTATATAAAAGATGTGGTTGCAAAAAATTACAGGATTAACGTGGAGTATTGCAGGGGCCACAAACGAGGTGGCAACCCTGAAGGAGGCGGTGTCCAGGGCCAAAAGCAATGCGGCCGCGGAGCGCACCGAGCGAGAGAAGCAGGAGGCGTGGGCGGCGGAGGTGCGGCAAGAGCTCCAGGCTCTCGTGGAAAAACACGAGAGTTTGGAGCGTGACTCAAAGACTCGAGAGTCCGATCTCGCCTCGGTCCTTGAGAGCGCCAAAGCGGCTAAGGCCGAAGCCCAAAAAGCCCTCCAAGTAATTGAGGCATTGAAGAAGATAGCGGCGGGTAAGGCATTCTTTATGCAAAGCAAGCACGTGAAAGTGAATTATCTGTTACTTACCCGAATCCGGAGCTCTCCAGGAGCATTCGCAGATCTGCCCCGCAGTGTGTCCGATGCTGTCGTGTTCTACCGAGCAGAGGAGGGGAGCTCGACGGAGAAGGTGTTCTGGTCTTAGTATGCTGAGGCCGGACACCCGGTGCCCTTGAGCGACCAGCTGAAGCAGCTGATCAAGCTCCATAAGGTGGCCGAACAGGCCATGAAGGGCCTCATAGTTCGGCTGTGGCCTAAGGAAGCCATGCCTGGGAGCTACTTCGGGCTGGTGAGGCGGCTGGTGGACGCCTGTCCACGGATTGAAGTCGTCAAGCGCTCCGTCTGCATCGAAGGTGCCCGCAGGGCCCTTGCCCATGCTAAAGTGCACTGTGGCAAGATGGACGTTGAGAAGCTTGTGACGGACAGACCACTGCCGGGCAAGGAGTATCGCAAGCCCGAGATGTACTATGAGGGCGTCCTGAAGGGTGCCCGCCTTATAGCGGGTGAATGCTCCAAAGATGGAATTTTGAGTAAACTCGCATTTGTTATCATGTACGCTGAAAACTTGTTCATATGCGCTAAGCAACGCTTGTGAATTTAAAATATTACCTTCTGTGCGGCTGTTTATTAAATTTGAGAGATGGCGAGTCGTCGGCTTCATTCCATGCCACGAGTCTTTGGGGTGTTCGGGATAAACTTGAGCGCTCTTGTTCCCAATATTGGGTCCTTTGAGGGAGGTGCTCAACGTGACGAACAAGGCAACCGGACTATAATGCTTGAACACTCTCACTTAGCCATAGAATTCTATAATTTTAAATTTCGGCGAAGCCCCTAGTATTCGAAGACCGAAGTTCGGGCGCTATCCATGCCTAGGCCGAACAATGCCGACTCCTCGCCTAAGCTGCATAAGTCTTTAGGGACTCAAAACCTCTCGAACAGCGATCGCTCTCGCCCTATCATGACGGTCAGTTTTAGCTTTCCACCGAGGTGCTTAACCCAGCTCAACCGGGCATAATCGCAGTGGTTCTCCCAGCGCTACCTTAGCCGATATAACGGAACGTAAGGTACCAAAACATGGGAGCCGGGCAAACCCAACTATTGACCCAAGACATGATTCGAGCCGATGCATATAATGATATAAGTTCGGGTGCCGACTTGTGAAAGTAAAAGCGGACTTATCACACCATATTTTGGGGTACCTAAGCCCTCGGTGTATTGGCCGCACTAAAGTGTACGGTTGCACAATGTCATAACTGAACATATATAGATAGAAAAAGGAATGCAATAATAGGCGTAAGCTATGTATTGTTTATTCAAAAGGGCTGCGTAAAAGCGTAACGATGCAAATAGTGCAATAAGCAAGGGACGGACTTTTGACATGTCCTCTCCAGGGTAAGCTGCGGATGGTATGTAAAAAGGTATACGCTCGTAATAGAGACCACCGACACTCGACATAGTCGCTTCCTCGGCTGTTGCATCGTGTGTTCGTGATTCTACCGCTGGACGGGCTTGATAACGGAGTCCTGAAAGTAAGAGAAAAAAAGAATGACACAATCGGAGCCCCTAGTGCGGTTGAGCCGCATCCGGCATGCCGTGGTCGTGCCCTCCCCTATGCCCATGGTATTTCCGAGCGCCATTATGTACGCCAGAGAACTGGTTTCGCAATTTCGCGAGGGCTGGGGTTAGCCGCATTGCTACGCTGTGCTCGGATCGTGCCAGCGCGGTCTTGTTGTAGGTTACCCGGCGCGCTTGACGGTGTCCGGACGTTTAATAGCCGGACTCGATAATTGCCTTGAGAGGCTGCTTTGTACTTCCGCCGCGAGGGCCGCCGTATGCTCCTCCGTTCGGAGACAGTGTTCGGTGTTTCCATTGACCGTAATTACTCCTCGAGGGCCTGGCATCTTGAGCTTGAGGTATGCGTAGTGCGGCACCGCATTGAACTTTGCAAATACGGGTCGTCCGAGCAGTGCAAAAACGGGACTATGTCGAAGATTAATTCCTCGCTTCAGAAATTATCCGGGGATCCGAAGACCACTTCAAGTGTAACTGAGCTCGCAGCTTGGCCTCTACACCTAGTATGACGCCTTTGAAGGTCGCCTTTGTGGGTTTAACTTGAGGGGTCTATGCCCATTTTGCGACCGTATCCCGATAAAGCAGGTTCAGTTGCCGCCGCCGCCCATCGTGACTCTAGTGAGGTGAAATCTGTCAATGATTGGGTCAAGAACCATCGCGCGAATCCGCCGTGGCGGATGCTAGTGGGTGGTCCTTCGATCAAAAGTGATCGGGTAGGAGGACCACGGGTTGAACTTTGGGGCGATCGCTCCATCACATATACGCCCCTTAGTGCACGCCCGCCCCTTTTGGGTATGTGGGTTGCGATATCATGTTCACCGTCCGCACTTGTGGGGGAAGCCCTTCGTCCTCTATTGTTCGCCACCAGGGCTCCTCCTCGCCATCGCTATGCAGCCCCTTGTCATTGTTTTTGCATTTAACTTGCCTGCTTACTTGAACACCCAACAATCCTGCTGGTGTGGTTGGCTGGTTTTTCGGGGTGCCGTATCCGCACGAGCGGTCGAGTATTCAGTCCAAATTGACGGGCCCCGAGTATTTCTTTTGAATGGCTTTTTCCACGACCGGTTTGAGCTCAACCGCATTGATCGCCAGATCCTCAAAGCATTATCGCCCGCACGCGGCGCTTTGTGCTTGTTGCAACGCCGACCTGCCATTGCTGTCCTTGGTATCTGAATTACTGTGGTTCTTGGTCATGTTGTTACTATTTAGCTAGACAGCTGTCCTCTCCCGCGCAAAAGCGGGTCATGAGTGTTGTGAGGACTGCCATGGATTTCGACTTTTCCTATCTTAGGTGCCGGGCAAGCCACTCGTCGCGGATGTTATGTTTGAAAGCTGCAAGGGCCTCTGCATCCGGACAGTCAATGATTTGATTTTTCTTGGTTAGGAATGAACGAAATATGCCCTAGAGGCAATAATAAAGTTATTATTTATTTCCTCATATCATGATAAATGTTTATTATTCATGCTAGAATTGTATTAACCGGAAACATGATACATGTGTGAATACATAGACAAACATAATGTCACTAGTATGCCTCTACTTGACTAGCTCATTGATCAAAGATGGTTATGTTTCCTAACCATAGACATGTGTTGTCATTTGATTTATGTGATCACATCATTAGGAGAATGATGTGATTGACTTGACCCATTCCGTTAGCTTAGCACTTGATCGTTTAGTATGTTGCTATTGCTTTCTTCATGACTTATACAAAGTTCCTGCAACTATGAGATTATGCAACTCCTGCTTAACGGAGGAACACTTTGTGTGCTACCAAACGTCACAACGAATCGGGTGATTATAAAGGTACTCACAGGTGTCTCCAAAAGTATATGTTGAGTTGGCATAATTCGAGATTAGGTTTTGTCACTCCGATTGCTCTGGAGAGGTATCTCGGCCTTCTCGGTAATACTCATCACCTAAGCCTTGCAAGCATTGTAACTAATGAGTTAGTTATGAAATGATGTATTACGGAACGAGTAAAGAGACTTGCCAAGAACGAGATTAAACTAGGTATTGGATACCGACGATCGAATCTCCGCAAGTAACATACCGATGACAAAGGAACAACGATGTTGTTACGCGGTTTGACCGATAAAGATCTTCAGAGAAAATGTAGGAACCAATATGAACATCCAGGTTCCACTATTGGTTATTGACCGAGACTAGTTCTCGGTCATGTCTACATAGTTCTCGAACCCGTAGGGTCCGCACGGTTAACGTTATGATGACAGGTTTATGAGTTTTGATGTACCGAAGTTTGTTCGAGTCCCGATGTGATCACGGACATGACAAGGAGTCTCGAAATGGTCGATACATAAAGATTGATATATTGGAAGCCTATGTTTGACTTCGAATAGTTCCCGGTGAAATCGATTTTACCGAACACCGGGGTTACCGGAACCTCCAGGGGTTAATGGGCCTTAGTGGGCCATGAGGGAGAAGAGGAGGGTCGGCCAGGGCAGGCGCCGCCTCCCCTAGTCCCAATAGGACAAGGAAGGGGGGGCGGCGCCTTCTCTCTTTCCCTCCCCCAAGTCCTAATCCAACTAGGAAAAGGGGGGAGTCCTACTCCTGGGAGTAGGACTCCTCGGCGCCGCCTCCTCCTAGGGCCGCCGCAACCCCTTGCTCCTTTATATACGGGGCAAGGGGCACCCTAGAACACACAAGTTGATCTACGGATCGCTCTCAGCCATGTGCGTGCCCTCCACCATATTCCACCTCGGTCGATCGTCATGAGTTTAGGCGAAGCCCGCGCCGTAGAGCATCATCATCGCTACCACGCCATGTCGACGAACTCATCCCCACACCCTGCTAGATCGGAGTCCGGGATCGCCATCGAGCTGAACGATGTGCGTAACACGGAGGTGCCGTGACGCTCGGTACTTGGATCGGTCGGATCGTGAAGACGCACGACTACATCAACCGCTCTGTCATAACGCTCCGCCGGGTCTCACGAGGGTACGTGGACACACTCTCTCTCGTTGCTATGCATCACCATGATCTTGCGTGCGTAGGGAATTTTTTGAAATTACTACGCTCCCCAACAAGGAACCGCGGTCCGAATTGTCCGCCGATTCCTCCGTTGCTGAATTATGTGGCTGAGGTCATCGACGTCGGTGGTCGCATTATATGTGCCCCGGAAGTTGTCAAGGAATGCGTTTTCAGGTCTTCCCAACAACCAATTGACTCGCGGCAAGCTGTTAAGCCAATGCCGAGCTGGTCCTTTGAGCTTGAGTGGGAGGTATTTGACGGCGTGTAGATCATCACCGCGGGCCATGTGGATATGAAGGAGGTAGTCCTCGATCCAAACCGCAGGATCTGTTGTGCCATTGTATGATTCAATGTTTACGGGTTTGAAACCTCAGGATTTGATGATCCATTACTTCATCCGTGAAGCATAGTGGGTGCGGCGCTCAGATAATATATCACGACGTAGCTCAAATGAGCTTTGTCTGCTGTGTTCAGCCCGGCCGGTATTGCTGTATCCGGCATGACGGTTATCATCACGTATCGTGGGGCACCCACGCGATCCATAGATCGATCTTGTTTGCCTTGCCTTGTTCTCCAATATATCTTGCAGGTCTAGCGCATTTCCCCGTGCCTTGGTACTTTTTGAGCGACGCAGGGGTGCGGCTTGAGTGGAGGGCCGAGAGGCCTCTCTGTCGCGGCCACGTCATGCGCTGATGATGTAGGTTTAAGTGCTTCCTCCTCTAACCGGGGTAGCAGCCTGCGTTTTGGGTAGCTCTTGGAGGGGCGTTCGAGTTCATACTCTTCGGGTGCAAGGACTTCAGTCCATCTTTCAGCTAGCAAGTCCTGGTCAGCTCTAAGCTGTTGCTGCTTTTTCTTGACGCTGCTTGCCGTGGCCATAAGCCTGCGTTTGAAACGCTCTTGTTCGACGGATCCTCAAGCACGACAAATTGTCGTGCCGCCGAGGCTTGCCTCGTCTTCGGAGGGAGGCATGTAATTATTGTCCTCTAACTCTCCTGCGCGCCTCCCATGAGGGCTGGCTTCTCCATCCTCCCCGCTGAATCTCTGCCGAGGAGGTTGTCTTCGCACCGTCCGGGTGTTATTGTCTCCCATGCCGTAATCACCGCTTTGTTGTGGCAGGATTTAGAGCGGCGCCACGACGCCGGGCGCTTAGGCTGTTTCTTGAGGGTCATCCTCCGCTATTCCATCGCCATTCCATCTTTTGGGATGTCCACCATGTATATGTCGATGACGAGGTGGCCTTCCAAAGGTGCTGTAGGTGCTGGTTCTGGTCATCTCCTGCATCGCCGTCCATACCGCCGATGTCTTCGAGTCAAGTCGAGCATGTCGGTTAAATCATCGGCAAGGGCTACGAAGTGGGTGGTGGGTGGGCTTTGAATTTCTTCGTCGTCTGCATCCCAACCTTCCCGACCATAATCCGCAAGGGCTCTCCCGATAAAGACAGAGACTTTAGTGAATTCAGGATGTCACCAAAGGGCGAAAAGGAAAGATGTCCGCGGGCGGTGAATTCCATGATCGGCGCCCAATCGGATTCGATTGGGGCGCGAACGCTCGGATTCCGGAGAGGAGTCCGACACCTTGGGGTCACGAAGCCGCAGCGACAGGATTGGTGTTCGCCCAATCGCCAGAGATCGCGCCGCCGAGGCGGTTTCAGCCACCCGCCCTCAATCGGTCGGGCCGGCTCCGAGCTAAGGGTCGGAGCGACATCGTGCGACCTCCGTGGCATCGCTCGCGGCAGAACCAGATCCCGCCCATCGAGACAAGGCGCGCGACTTGGCTGTGGCTCAATCCATCAAGATCAAGTCTCCGCGACGCCGGCCGTAGTTCAAACTTCCAAATCTGCTCCAGATGGCTGCTTAATTGGCCCGCAGCAAAGCCGCCGAATACAAAGATCTATCCGGGAGAAAAGTCTCACCTGGACCGCATCATTGTTGATGATCGGAGGAGCCATCGGCCTAAAGATGACGCATGCGAGGAACTCTCAATGAAAGCACCAATGTCGGTGTCAAACCGCGGATCTCGGGTAGGTGGTCCCGAACTGCAAGCGTCTAGGCGGATGGTAACAGGAGACAAGGGACACGATGTTTTTACCCAGTGTTCGACCTCTTGATGGAGGTAAAACCCTACTCCTGCTTGATTAATATTGATGATATGGGTAGTACAAGAGTAGATCTACCACGAGATCAGAGAGGCTAAGCACTAGAAGCTAGCCTATGGTATGATTGTTGTTCGTCCTACAGACTAAAAACCCTCCGGTTTATATAGGAACCGAAGAGGGTTAGGGTTACACAGAGTCGGTTACAATGGTAGGAGATCTACATATCCGTATCGCCAAGCTTGCCTTCCACGCCAAGGAAAGTCCCATCCGGACACGGGACGAAGTCTTCAATCTTGTATCTTCATAGTCCAGGAGTCCAGCCAAAGATGATAGTTCGGCCATCCGGACACCCCCTAATCCAGGACTCCCTCAGTGGCCCATTTACGACGCGAATCTTTGACAGGCCAAAATTCGGACGGGCCGTAAATGCGCCGACGCGAATCTTTGACAGGCCGGAACTTTGGTCAGGCTAGATTATCGTCATTTTTATATGGGCCGTTAATGGGCCCGATATGATGTTGGGCCACATATGGCCCATGGTTTACGTCTGGCGTTAACAGGACGAAAATGACAACAGGAAGAAAGTGGCCCAAATCTATAGTGGGCCTCTAACAAGCCGATTGTTAGACATGGCCGAATATGACCCAAATCCTTCACGGTCGTTTATGGGCCGAAAGTTTTGATGGCATGTAAAAGGGCCCAAATGAAGCCGGACCTTTAACAGGCCGGAAATACACCGGTCGTGATTCACCCAATTACTTAGCGGATCGTTAACGGGCCGGCGACCATGGGCCGCTTTGATGGCAAGTTTAGTACAGGCCGCTGACAGCCAATTTTACAGAGAATGTTGGGTTTTAGTTGGGCCGACCCATTATGGTCAGAGTAATCTTGTGGGTTTTAGCTAGGCCGCCCATTGTGGTCCGCAAAATCTTGTGGGCCTTTAGCTGGGCCGGCCCATTATGGTCTGCAAAATCTTGTGGGCCTTTAGCTGGGCCGGCCCATTATGGTCCGCTAAATTTAGTGGGCCTTTAGCTGGGCCGGCCCATTATGGTCCGCTAAATCTTATGGGCCTTCGGTTGGGCCGGCCCATTTAAACTTTGTGGGCCACTGTTGGGCCAGTCCACGTGTCAAAATATCATAGGCCCATCTCAACCGTTGGATGAGTGACACCTGTGCCAACGCGGAGCTGATGCGTGGATCCGTCAGCCAATGAGAATTTTACACGTGGAAAATTTGCATTGGTCGTGGCTATTAACGGGTTATCGGATCCAAAATCCGACCCGATAGCTTAACGGTGTTCTGTTACGGTGGATGCCACGTGTCGGTCACCCTTGACGAAAGCACATCTGTGATGCGGGATTTATCGTCATGGAAGTGGACACTTCCGTGATGATAATTTTGGTAATGTCATGGAACACTTCTACAACAGCACAGGTATGACTATCTTGATTCTGAAATAAATTTGTCATGGATGTACATGCATGACAAAAAACGCGACCTACTGTGACAAACACATATCATCACGGAAGTGTATTTTTTTTGTAGTGTTAAGGCACGAAAGCATCATCCGGCTAACCAGCTACACCACCCCCACGTTATGTTTAATGAGAGGAAAATAACCTTTAATACATTCTTGCATTCGTGTGACAAGCATGCCGTGTTTTTTTGCATGGGAGCGATTGTGATTTAAATCATAATCGTGTCATGTGGCTTTGGTGGTAAGGTATTTTTGGATTTAAAGCAGTGTTGGTAGTACAGAAATAATGCAGCCTTAGGCACCTTACTTTTCTCCACGTAGTACGTTGGGTCCCACCAGTCAGAGGGTGAAACAAACAAATTAATAAGAAAAACTAAAAGCGCTAGCGGTGTATCTTACCTCACACATCTCATTACTGCTCGTGAACACTATCCAATTGATCCCTCTGTTCGCTCACATACTATTTTAAGTGAATCCTTATTATAACATGCACACAATTTTGGGCACTTGTATTCGACCTAAGTCAGTGTGCCACCATATCTCGTACTAGTGCAGCGGGACCAAGGTGCAAGCAGATTTTGTTTCAAACGAGGTGCAAGCAGATTGGAGGAGAAGGAGAAACTTGACCGGTCCTTCCTCCAATCAAATCCCTGATTCTTGTCTCTAAACGCAACTATTAATCACAACAACTAAGAGATGCCGTTTTAGCTACCATGCAGGGCCACATATTAACTCGCATGCATCAACATGTAGTTGCGCTCCATGCATTGGGTTTCCGGGGGAGATAACAAGGAAGAGTAAGGAGCGTTTGGTTACATTGCTAGGCTGGTCATAGTGGTGAGTAACTTGGACTAGTAACATGCATATGTTACTAGTCTATGTTACTACTTTCATAGTAGGTAGTAACATATGGATGGTAACATGCAAGTCTTCATTAATTGAGATATAGACTCATTTTACCTCGGCGTGTGTGTGTGTGTTTAACAGCATGTGTTTGTTAGAGAGAGTGACACATCGACCTACTCCTGTAGAGAGATGGTGTGTAGTGTACGATTTAGTCGCGGGAGTCGGTGCATCCTCTCATTTTCGGGCGTCCGGTCGGGACAGGCGGGACAGCTGCCACGCTCGCTCCTGACCAGCCTGGCCCACCCAAAGCCCATCCATTGCCCGCGCGTGCTTCCCGCCCGATACGGTTAGCGCCGCTCCAAAGAATCGGTGCCGCATTCATGCCAAGGCAGAGCGGACGCGACCTCTCACTGGCGCCTGTGTTGAAGGGAGAAGCGGATACAAGAGTGGTTGCTTTGTCCATCCAACTTACTGCTGGGTCTATGTGATTTGACGACTCATTGGTCATTATTACTGAGGTGGTAGGACTACTGGATGTCCCATGGTTTCGGCGAAAGGAGGTACTACTAGATTACAATTTTCTCCATTCTCAGCGGAGGAGTGCGAGAGCAGTGAAAACACACAGGCTCAGCGATTACATGGCCCACCTCACACTATCACCATATTTTCTGGACACCGTGTGACACCTAACTCTTTACATAGTACTAGTATAGTACGTACTGTAATTTATCAGCGAGATAAATTTGTACAATGCTATGAAGCTTCCAGCTACAGTTTCATGTATCTTGCGTCCAAGGTTGCCTGTTGCAACATTTCATCAAATACAATGGAGACTAACATGCATGCTATTGCATATCAATGACTGACAGATCATAGCCAATATGTACTCCCTCCGTTCCAAAATAAGTGTCTCAACTTTATGCAAACTTTAGTACAAAGTTATACTACTACTAAAGTTGACACTTATTTTGGAACAGAGACAACTAAAGAAAAAAAACGATCCATGCAGTCCCTAGCCCTTGACCGTAAACCCTAACCAGGCTATAATTTGCAGGCAACGTTGGAGCTTCCGAAGAAATGAAGTTTGCAACCCATTGACCATCTGATCATTTTGTGCAGTTTCACCAAAATCAAAATGAGCATCCCTGTGGCAAAGAAATTGAAGAAGCGTGATTAGAATAAGATTACTGGGACTAGTTGATGAGACATAAACTCATCACAAATACATTACGTAGAATCCAGTAGAGGTATGTGCGGGGCGAAGAAGTAGAGAAATATCCACATGGAGTGATGTGGGCAGCTGGAGGAGTGGTGCAAGCCGGCTGTAAAGGGAGTTGTACCAGAGGGCTGAGGGATGTCGGGACGTAGCTCAACCTAGAGGAGGGCGGCGAGAGGAGGGAACTGCCCACGTCGTGGTAGTGGGCAATGGACGAAGGCAACCTCACCGGCTTTGTGAGAGAGAACGGCGGGGACCCCTGATTGGGACGTCCCGACAGTGGGTTTTCGCCGTCGGCGACGGCGGCCGCTACACTAAAAGCACCCACCCCTTCCCCCGGCGGACGTGATCCGCTGTGATGTTAGATATGTGGCCACAGTCATTTTGCGCGAGAGAGTGTGAAGACTGAAGAGAGCAACCCCAGCAAGCAACCGTGTAGGCTCGTCCTGCCTATGTATATAGTGGAGCGGTTTCCTTTTCTCTCCATATGAACCTATTTATATTGCATACGTGCCACTTAAGAAAAAAACTTTATTTATAAATGACGCGGCACCCACTACTCGTTCTCCTATAAACTTTGCGCTTGGCATGTCCAAAATATTAACCTTGCGATTGGCTCTTCGCCTCTTCGGGAAGTCGAGCAATAATGGTAGTGCATTATATATCGTTCTGGCTATATGAGACCGAATGAATTGTTGCACGTCCACCACGTGAGCGAGGGTCGAGGGGCGAGGGAGAGTGCGTACTATTATGTATGTTTCAATATGGACTACATATGGAGCAAAATGAGTGAATCTACACTATAAAATACGTCTATATACATCAGTGTTTGGAGTATGTACTAGTACTTCATATTGAAATCTACTAACGGACGTATATTCAAACAATATGATAATCTCTCTAACCAAGGTAGGGACGAGGATTAAACGAAGGGAGTAGTAAAATTTTCTCCTCGTCCATGAGCCACCGCTGTGGGCGAGGGAGCGGCGAAGGCGATTAGTAAGCAAGCTTCACCTCATCCTGCGAGCCACCGCTACTGGGCGGGGAGACGGCGACTAAGCAAGCTTCTCCTCATTCTCATGAGTTGATGGGACACATCAAAAGTACTCCAACAGATAGAGCCTTGCCTCTAAGGTAGGACCCACATGGTTTGCCTCTCTTTTAACATAACGCGTCAAGTCGCAATTTGTTTGTTCACCCGTGGTAGAAGATCCTCCATAAAGTGGACAACCAGTACACGTGTCAAATTACCACGCGGGCTGCCTTTTCATATAGAAATGAGCTCCACCGTGTACCAAGCAGTGTGGTTGGGAAAGAGACGGGAGTACGTGCGTCATGCGTGCACCTCTTCTCTTCGTGCACGTCCCCCACCTATGTGGGTATGTGTGAGAGAGATACAAACCTAGACAGATGGCGTGTGTGTTCGTGAGTGTTTTTTGTTTTGGCGGGAGGTGATTTCGTGAATGTATTTGTGGGAATATGTGTCGATGATATCTCAAACAAAATTTTGCATGCAATGTGTGTGAAATAGAGGCATATACATATCATATAGAGAGGGCCAGAGGGGGCGATCCACGAGAAGAGAGGGAGGGGTCATAGATATCGATAGAGTTGAAGAGAGGATCAAGTGGGTGGGTGCGAGATGGATGAAGAGAGCCATCGAAATTGTGTGTGTGAAAGTCTAAGATATAGGGCGACTGACCTACCAGAACGTCAGAGGGCACATGGAAAGTTTGTGTGTGGCAGGGAGACATGACTAGAGCGCTCGATGTATTAGTGTGTGTGTGGGGGGGAGTGGGGAGGCAGAGGCCTAACTAGAGAGGTAGAACGACTCGTATATGTGTTGAGAAGGAGAGACCCAGCTATGTCTTGAGGGAGATGGGTCAACATCCATAAATAACTGAAGGACGGGAAATAGGTTGGGACAGAGAGAGAGAGAGAGAGAGAGAGAGAGAGAGAGAGAGAGAGAGGAGAGAGGGAGGGAGGGAGAGGGGTAGAGTGCTGGATGGGTGATGGAGTTGCTTCTCGAAGATGGTGGGAGAGGCCTACTAGACAAACTGAGGATAGAACTACAATATTATCAATAAGAGTGGGGATGTGTTTCTGTGTGTGTCTGTGCATGATAGATCTGTCGGGACGCATGTATGGATGATGAAGGGGAACCATGTGTTTGCTAAGCAAACCTAACTAGATCGGTAGATCAACTGTTGTTTGTCGGAGGAAGGGAGAGACATAACTAATGAGGTAGATCGATCGTCGCGTGGGAAAAAACGAGTTATAAGGACCTAGCTAGCTATATGTATAGCGGGAGATCGGTCGGTGTACATCCATTTGTTAGAGGCAAGATGGATAGAGAGAGAGAATGGAGCTAGGAGGTGGTGCGAGGGGCCGAGCTACTAGCTAGATAGGGGCAGGAGTGTGCGGTTGTGAGATCGATGAAAAGAGGTGCGACAGTTTCTACGTGTGTGGTACTGTATGAGAGACACAAGGCATGGACATAGAAAGGAGGAGATGGAAGGTGCGTGTGTACGTATGTTGTAGGCAGACGCTGGAGAGGTTTATCGATCGGTGTGTGTCCGAAAGGAGTTGAGGAGACTGTGGGAGAACGACCTAAAGAGAAAAAATGAATGTGCGCGATGGATAGAATGCTGAGGCAGGGGGAGGGCGAGGAGGGCGTGTGCATGTACTAGAGAAAGTTAGTGCTAGCTACAAAGGTTAGAGGATTATGTGGGTGTAAGAGACTAACAAAGATCATAATTTGATATGAAAGTGGATTCATATATTTGAATAGGAGATCATAGTGTTATAAACATATGCATGCATGAATATAGCGGTGATACGCGTGCCGTGGTTTTGCACATGTGTTATACCATAATGTGATAATGCATGGCATTTGCAACTGACAGCTAAATGTCGAACAATCTAAACCATACTATATATCGAACAATCTCACATTTTATTTGAATATGTGATAATGTGTGGCGTTTGCAGCTTACAACTAAATGTCAAACAATCTAAACAAATACTATATATCGAACAATCTCACATTTTATTTGAATTTGTGGTAATGTGTGGTGTTTGCAACTCACATCTAAATACTTGTAGGCGTAGGGGGCGGGGCACCATACATTATGTGATAAACACATTATACATATGAGACATGGTTTAGATTATGAAGATCTAGTTGGAGCTTGAAATGTATTGTGATTTGAAATCAACATAAAGTGGATTCAAAAAATCGGGTTCGAGTTCATATAGTACACATAGTTCATATCTAACTCGAGAGTAATCATGTGGTGTGCTGTGAAGATAATACACAAACGATGGTTTAACTTGAAAATAATGATGATTGTAGATCTTATTAAAATAGAGAAACGAATTCAAATGGTTTGACTTCACAACAATCATTATTGTAGATCTTATTCAAATAGAGAAACGAATTCAAATTTAGTTCATACTGAAGCGTTAGTATATACGTTTGGAATGCACTAAAACGTTCATTTGAGTAGCAGGTTGCATGCATTATACACGTAGCAAAATATTTTAATTGAACATAACATGAATTCAAAGTTTTGTATGACATTTTTAGTGCGAATTGATTTGGTACAATGCATGGGACTAGACTATCTTGTGTGCTGCGAATTAATTTCTTTTTGTTTTTTCGTTGAAGGAAGTGCGAATTGATTTGGTACAGTACACATTGGGCTTGTCCGGAAATTACAACCCGCGCCTTGTTACCCTGAAATATTTAAGATATATCTTTGTCTCATTGTGCTCTAACAACTCCCTCCATCACAACCCGTGCCTTGCTATTCCAAAATTACAACGCGCGCGAAAACTCCCACCTCCAGTGAAATCCCGACACACGAAATGCCCGTGATACCCCTGAACCGAAAGAACCGCCTAGCTCAAATCGGTGGGTGTACTTTTGTTACTTACCCCACATTTCAGACAAGTGCGTCCCTAAGCCATGGTTCCCCACTCCCATCCCATCCGCCCACCCATTCATACACCGAGGCCGTGAAAACCCGCGAAGCCCCACACCCTCCTCCGTCCACCACCCAGCCGGAGCCTCTTCCCCGACGACGTCATCGACAGCAACACCTCGACGTCCCTCATCCACCGTACCGGATGAGGATCCGTCGTTGATATCGTCGTCCCGCCGGTTCAGCCACCTCGTCCTCCACCCCCAAGGAGTTGCCCTGATATTCCCCTCGTCTTTCATGCCACCTCCATTCCTACACCGCCGTCTTCACCTGCTCCATCGGAAGAGCATCATCATCACCGTTTCCTCGGATGAAGCTAAGGCCTAATCGGTGCCACCAAAGAGGTTGTACACTAATCGCCGCATTTTCTTCTTGATTCGATCTCACGGTGCTGCCGGCGCTCGGTCCCGAGCCGACATGACGCTGCTCCATCCATGACGCGCGCCGCCACTTCCTCCACGCGCCGCTCCTCGACGGTGACGTCCACATCAGTAGGAGCTGCTGCTGCTTTAGCTCTCACTGCTGCTCTGCTCTTGTTCTCAGTCCCCTGCTTGGTATGCTCTTGCTATTGCTCTTGCTCTTGCTCGCGCTGCTGCTCTCGCTCTTGCTCTTTCTTGCGATGCTGCTCGATTTAGCTACATTTCAGTCGACTGAATCGACTTTTGGGTCGGCCGATTTTCAGGGGTGGGGGGGGCTCACGGAGTTAAGGAAGAACCAGCCGCAGCGGGGAGGGGGCTCGCCGGAGAGGTGCCCCACTATCTATCTTAGGGTTCAGGGTGGGGGCGGTGGCGTGGGGATCGCCATATAAAAATCTCGGCATGGGGGGCCTAGAGGGATGGCCGGGGCGGCGGCGGACAGGTGGTGGGGAGTGGTTTCGGGGCGGGCGGGGTGGCACACCCCCGGCTGCGGGCGGCGGAGGGTGGCGGTTTGGTCGGTGGTGGCTGGCGGCTCAGGGGGGTGGAGGTTGAAGTTGAACTGCAAGCCCTTGATTTCGTATCCAACGGCTGGAAAATCGACTGACCAGAGATGAAAAATTCAGTCGACCGGCTCTCACACACGCTGCTGCTACTACTGCTCTTCTGCTACTAGCTTGTGCATTCAATTTCGACAGTAAAATTCAGTTTCGACAGTAAAGTTCAGTTTCGATAGCAAAATTCACTTTCGATAGTTAAGTTCAGTTTCGACAGTTAAATTCAGTTTCGACAGTTTGTGGTTATGTATTTTACATCTAGCACTTTGTGGTTATGTATTTTACGTCATCTATTGGAAATGCTATTAGAATTCCACTCAGGTTAATGTTGTCTCTCTTGTCCTGCTTCAGCCTCGGCGTCGTACAACTCACCAGAGCTGCTCCAACGACGAAACCCTCCATCCCAGCGGAGCAGTACCCCGTGCTCCATCTCCAGACGCCTAAGATCTTCTTCCCCTTCTCCGAGAGCCAAGTCAGCTGGATCATCCTCACCGACCAACCCAATCACGCTGAGATCAACATGGCTTGTCCGTAGAGGTTGTACACTTGTTGCATATCTTTTTACTCTACATGGTATATATATTGTCCACTGAGCACACACAGTAACGTGAAATACGATTAGTTTCTCCTACTATATGACAAGCAGTGAGGTACCAGGCAACTTAGCTATCCGTGATGGACTCTCTTGAATGCCATCATTATTAATCTCTGCGCGTTTGAGCTGTGCATTTGTCGATGGGCCTCGGAGTTGAGCTAGTAGGGCAGTGGCCAGTAATAGAAGTAGCACAAACACATTTTTTGAGTGTAGGTTTTCCTTACTCAAGCCTGCCTACTAGAATCGCCGGCGCTTGAAAGGAAAAGTGAAGGAAAACATAGGAATTGGAAAGTTTCCTATGGTACTACTATTCATGAATTTGGTTCAAAGGAATGGAGCAAAGGAAAAATGTAGGTTTTGTTCCTTTAGTGTCTCCTTGAATGAAAAACCGTAGGAATTTTAATTTCCACTTGTCCTACTTTTCAAATTCCTATTCATGTAGCACAAGACTAAGAGATAGTAGCATAATAGCATTATAACCGTACATTTTCTTGTGGTTTGACTTAATCTCACCATGCTTCTTTGCATCCTGTGATCTTCCCATTCTTGTGAACCAAACACCCAGATTGGCAGAAATCTTGTGTTTTTAAATTCTCTGTTTTGCACATGCATTCCTATCCTATTACTGTGTATTTTCTATCCCTGCATTGTTAGAGTCCTCCAATTCAAATGAGCCCTTACATAATTACTTCTCTTATAGATAGTTGTCAAAGAAAACCTTGTGTGGTTTGTCCCGCTCCTGCTGCGCCATCGTCCACCCAAGCTCAGCTGCTCCAACGATGTAAGGGTCCACACAGAGGATCCGCCTCTAGATTGTCTTTCGCCGCCTCAGATCTTCTTCCCCGCCGGCGGCAGCCATGAAAACTGCATTACCATCATCAATCGAGCAAATGACCTCGAGGACTACACGGGTCTGCAAGAGAGGTCGCACACTTTTGTGTCTGCTTACGTTATGCATCACTTAATATTACATGCTACTTTATCGTCCTGTTCACCGATTATACTCTGAGTCGGCTCCAAACTAATGGTCAAACTTGAGTTTTTAAATGGTTGTGGGGCACATATCAGGGCCGCAATCAATAGTATCTATCTACTATCTGGTTAATCTCTGGTGTCTACTATGAGTTTCATGTTGGGTTGGAAACAAGCAGTAAAGAAGCCATTATCTGTATTTTTTAACAGAAGCCATTATCTGCCTGCTATCATTGGTTTTGGGTCTATCCACAGGTTTCTACCATCACTCTGGATTTCTGCATGCACTCCTTACATAATCTCACTATTTTTATTCCTATGCATGTCAGTTACTGTACACAATGGAACTGAACATGTAGAGAAAAAGAGACGAGCCTTGCATGGAAATAAAATTTCATGCAAACGTCGCTCCATGGTAGGCGCAAAGGCAGCACCCCCTCCACCCATTTCGGATTGTAATCGAGAGGAAGATATCTGTTCTGAGGGAGATTGAGAAGGAGAAGACCACTCCTATTTACCCCGTGGCGTCTTTGCTCTAACTTGGCATGCTGATGTTGGTTATATCATGCATATGGTGCCTTGCATTGCTTACTTTATACATCAAATATGTCAACTGCTTAGTTTAGACATGATTTGTGTGAATCCCATCTATTTAGTTTATTCATCCTTTATGTGAATTATGCAACGCCATCTTGTTTAGCCAGGCATCATATATGTGAATTTTGCAATGCCATCCTGCTTAGCCAGTCATCTTATATGTGAATTATATCAGGCCATCCTTTTTTTCCGTTACATATTATTTTTGTCAACAATGTTAGTACATTCAACTACTCTTCGTGTGCATCAGCCATTTGACACGGTGATGGAAAATTCTGGAGTGAAAACAAGGTCTTCAGAGCAGACTATGCTATCTGATGAAGCGCATATCTCGCTGGTTACGGATAGCTCCTCAAAGGAGGATTGAAAGACAGATGGCCAGTCCTATTCCCCGAGGTGTATGCTCTAACTTGGCAGGGTTATGTTGCTCATATCATGCGTATGGTGTCTTGCATTGCTATGTCTTTTGATTAGTTTAGACATGCTTTGTGTGAATTATGAATTGCCATCTTGTTGCAAGACATTATATATGTGAATTATGCAATGCTATTTTGTTGCAAAGGCATTATATATGTGAATTATGCAATGCCATGATGTTGAGCCAATCATCATGTATGTGAATTATATCATGCTATCATTTTTTTTGTATTACGTGTTCCATTTGTCGACAACGTTTGTATATTCAACTACTCTTCCTGGGCATCAGCCATTTGAAGCGGTGATGGAAGTATCTGGAGTGAAAACAAGGTATTCAGAGCAGACAATGCTACCTGCTGAAGCAGACATCTTGCTGGATACAGAGAGCTCCTCGGAGGAGGATTCAGAGACTGATGACCAGTCCTATTCCCCCCCCCCGAGGTCTATGCTCGAACTTGGCAGGGTTATATTACACATGCATGCATGTTGTCTTGCATTTCTTAGTTTTTACATCATATACGGATTGCCATATGCTTACTTGCTTACTATATAAATCATATATTTGAATTATATCATGCCATCATATTTACATACACAACATCTATCTGAATTATGGCATGGCAACCCATTTAATAAATACATCATATAGTTATATCATCTCATCCTGTTTAGTGTTTACAGTCATCATATTTTGAATTATGTCATTCTATCCGGGAATTATATCATGCTATCATGTTTCCATAGGTGGCATGTATGTGAATTATGGCATGCCAACCTATTTAATAAACATATTATATAGTTATATCATGTCATCCTGTTTACATAGTCATCATATTTTGAACTATGTCTTTCCATCTTTTTTAGTTAGGCATCATAATGTGAAATTGTGTCATGCTATCATGTTTAGTTAGCCATCAGATATGTGAAATTGTGTCATGCTATCCTGTTTGGTTAGACAACATAAATGTGAATTATTTCATGCCCTCTTTAATTCCCCACTATCCATTGCACCTGTCTATCATGCAATGTCTGTACATTCAATTACTCTTCTTGTTTATCAGCCATTTGAATTGGAGAGGGTGATGGCAGTATCTAAGGGAGTAACAACACGGTCTTCAGAAAAGATAGTGCTACCAGTTGATGCAGATAGAACCATGGTTGTACTTTCCCAAGAACCAGCCACACCACACATAGCCGAGACTCTCGTAGATTGTACCCCTACCTAGTTGGACAGAGAACCAGTTACACCCCTTCCAACCCCAACCCCAACAGATAGTAACCCAGTTGCAGTTGACACAACATCGTCTCCACCACAGAGCACCCAAACACGAGCAGTTAGTAAGGGAACTGCAGTGCCCAAAGCACGAGGACCACCACTCCGAATCCCAACTCAACGCTTAAAGGAGAAGAAGAATTGTTCTCAGGTCAGGTTATGTAGCTATGGTTCATACTCCTTTGCTCTTGCATCACTTTATTTACTCAGACCAACTATTTTCAAATTTGAAGGATGGAGTTGAAACTCCAATGACGCAACAGGTATGTTTTAAACCTGTTTCTTTAACTGGTTTGCTGTTGTAACTTGCTCTATGTTGATTTCAGTTTCAATTGAATAAACAGTTATGTTCTCATGTCATGCACATTACAAGTGTTGTTATTGCTCTATAGTTTCCCACACTTATATTCTGCCTATTCTGCTTTGTCTTGAAGAAATATTATTTGAACTGTGTATCTATCTTGATTTGGCAACAAAAACTAGAATGATATAGACCATAAAGTGACCATGGTACATAGATATATGTTTGTTTCATGTTGTTATCTTGTGCACTTTGCTACTGAACTGATTTACCAAAATGAGTTTCATATACAACATGGTAAACCTGTGTTGTGTCTGCTTGTTTCTCTTTTAGAATGCGGACAAAATATTGGAGAACAATACCCCGTTATGCAATGGTAAAGGAAGTAATAAAGATAAGGTTCAAGATAGTGAGACATCCCTGTTGGTCTCCAAGAAAGCTGATAAAAACTACCTTGATGACAGTGAGAGAACCCAAATGTCCTGTCTTGATGTAGTGTTCGGGTTACTGGCCACTACTACTGGCACAAGCTCTTCAAACTCGCTTCCTGAATCAATTCGTCTTCTTGAGTCTCAGCTTCAAGTTGAAAGACATCGATCAGATGTGCTGCCACAGGAAGCTGAAGGACTGAGGAAGTCCCTGCAGAATTTAGATGCATACATTCTGGTGCAACAGCAAGCGCTGGAGGATTTAAGCGCCAAACAAGAAAAAGTTAATAAGCTTGCTAAGCATCTTGCCAACATTATGGGTACCTAGGATATTGTTTCTTGAGATCATCTGAAGTGGTTTCAGTTCTGGACTTGTTTTGCTACGACGTTTATTTGCACTTGTCGCCAACTTTGACAAACCAGTGTATATGATATGCTGCTTTGTTCCCTATATTTGCACTGGTGGCGAACTTTGATGCCTAGTGGATGTAATATGTGTAATATCCGTGATAGCCTAGCCTAAGTTGCTTGCTTATTTATTTCCTTGTTGTCTTGTTTATTTGTTTGCTTGTAGTCAGTGCTGTTCTTTTTCCGCGGTTTGCAAGTGGCCGCAATAACCTATTTTTTAAAAGTAGGCCACAATAACCATGGGCTACATATTTACTGTAGTGACACTGGGCCTTCTACGGGCCGTAGAAACAATGGGCCTTCTACGGGGCATAGAAACAACGGGCCTTCTACGGGCCGTAACATGAATGGGCCTTCTATGGGCCGTATCATCAATGGGCCTTCTACGGGCCGTATGATCGATTGCCCAAACATGGGCCAATAAGATACCGCATTATGGCCATAAATGGGCTAGAGTTGGAATCGTCCGTTCATGGGTCGACCATACGGGCCATCGTTAATCGGCCATATTTGATGACGCTATGAAAACGGCCCAACGTATTAACGGGCCACAAATGGGCCGACTGTAATCACGGTCTAAATTTGGCCCAAAAGCAGAAAATGACAGTAACGGGCCGTAAGTAACCGAATGCTGGAAATGAGGCCAAGAATAAATGGGCCCTAAGAAGGCCGAAAGATAACATGGGCTGGAAACAGTCCAACGGTATAATGGGCCGTTAATTGGTATAAAGTGATACACTGTTCATTACGGGCCAGTTTCACCACGGGTCGTTAATGGGCCAAGAGTTACAAAGGGACTCATATGGGCCGAAAGACTTCATGGGCTATACATGGGCCAGAAGTTAAAACAGGCTAGAATCATATTGGACGGCCGGGATGATGCTACTGGGCCTAATTCGGATAGGTCGTAACGGGCCCTGGGTTAACGAGCTGTAAATGGGCTATATGTGAACAGGCCGTTAACAGGCTTTCCGTGGGCCGGGCCGCCACCTTTTGACCAAGTCAAATGGGCCAGCCTTTTCACAGGAATGGGCCTCTGTTGGGCCGTGCCACATGTCGATGTATCATAGGCGCCTTCGGTACAATGAGTGGATGACATCTGTCCCAACGGTGAGCCGACACGTGTTTCCTCCAGCCAATGATGATTTTACACGTGGAAAATCCCCATTGGTTGGGGCTGTTAACGGGTTATTGTCGGTGTTCTAGGAACGGGGGTCCCCAAACTTGCTTGCCTGCGGCCCACAACATGGCGAAGTAGCAGGCCGTACGGCCCATCTTCGTCAACAAGGCACCCAAGACCCTCGCGAGGGTCCAAGCCACGCGAGGCGGACGACGCAAGACCTCCTCTGGAGTGGCCTAGCAAGGCAGGCTCACGAGGAGCGGAGATATCAAGGCAAGGAAAACCTCACGAGGCTCTCGTGACGTGAGCCATGACGAACGGTACCCGGTGGGTGCCATGCGGGCGCCGGTGCGCGCAGCGCCCTTATTTCCTCTTTGGTGCTAAGGAGGCCAGCGCAGGCGAAGAGTACCGAGGCATCAGGCAAAGGTTGCCATATTGGTGCAACGAGACCAAGACCAGGAGGACGGCAAGGCGGAGGTCATCGTGGAGCCCAAGACGGCGTCACCCCAGAGCTTTTCACAGGCGAAGACCGCTTTTGTCAGGATAGCTTGTACTAGCTGTCCCCCTTCAAATTTGCCCCCCGTTGTTGGCTCCCTTCCCGCTCGATATTTGGGAAGAGGACTAGGGCCTCTATAAATAGGACTAGCCACCACAGTAGGAGGCAACTGATCCCGCACTAGTTCAGATCATCCTCAACTACACAAGCATAAGAACACCTCAACCTCAGGAGGCTGTTCTTCCCTTGTACTATTCATCATCAGCCCAAGAGGCAATCCACCACCACCACACTGGAGTAGGGTATTACACCTGGCGGTGGGCGAACGATATAAACCTCGTGTCTTTCTGTGTTGCGAGTTTGTCGGGTTCGTCCGCGAGATCTTACCGAGCTAGAGCGTAGATCGGTAGGAGGGAGAGACTTCGCGCGCACCCCAGTGTTTGAACCTTAAGGGTTTGCCGGAACCCCACATCTGACATTTGGTACGCCAGGTAGGGGTGCGCCGGAGCTCCTCTCCACCAACCTGCGCCCGGTGCCGCCGCGCTTCGCTCCCATCGCAGGTGCGCAGCCATCCGCCTCTGCGACTGACACCAGCAGCAGGGAGTCTGGGTACCGAGCTCTGGCCCCCGCCCTGCGGCGAGTGCAGTGGCCAGCCAAGTTCAAGCCGGAGATGCCACCGCGTTATGACGGCGCGGCAGACCTGGTGCAGTTCCTGCAGGCATACGAAGAGGCCGTCCTCGATGCCGGAGGCGACGGCAAGATCATGGCCAACTGGTTCCGCATGGCCCTCGCCGGCGAGCCACGCGCTTGGCTGCTCAACCTCCCGGGGTCCATGGTGGAGTCCTGGGAGGAACACTGCGACCTCTTCACCGTGCGCTACGCGGTGCCGGCGCACCACGCGGCTGTGGTGCTGCTGGGTGGCTCTCAAGCACCGCCTTCAGATCGCCACATCAAGCCTTTCTTCTGTCAGATTGGGGCAACCTCCAAGCGCCCGGGGGCTCCGCCGGGTTGGGCTGCGCCGGAGGCCGACCTCACCTTCGATTCAGAAGACCACCCCGGCTCCACCGCCGGCTCTGGCATGCTCCCAATGCTCTGCACGCCTACCATCTGCAACGTGGCCGTCACCAATACCCTCATCGACGGCGGTGCCGGCCTCAACTTGCTCTCCGTAGAAGCCTTCAGCCTCCTCCATGTGCCGCCCGAGCGGCTCAACCTCAGCAAGCCTTTTTCGGGAGTGGGTGGTGGAGCTGCCCACTCTCTAGGGCAGATCAGCCTCCCCGTCACCTTCGGCACGCGCGACAACTACCACACTGAGCTAGTGGATTTCGACATCGCCTGCAACGGTCTCCCGTACAATGCCATACTTGGGTACCCGGCTCTTGCTCAGTTCATGGCGGTGACTCACCCGGCCTACAACCTCATGAAGATGCCAGGGAGCAAGGGCTTCCTCACCATCAAGGGGGACACTAAGGAGGCGGTGACGGCGCTCAGGCTCGCCTTCAAGACCGCGGCAGCAGCGCAGCCAGCCGGCGCCAGTACACCCGAGACCAAGGAGACCGTGCCCGCCAAGAAGAAGGAGTTGTTCACCCAAGACAAGGCGGAGACCAAGCAGGTGCCGGTTGACGAGGACGGGTCTTCGGGAGCCACCTTTACCATTGGAACCAGCCTGGACCGGGGACAAGAAGAAGCTTTGGTGAGGTTTTTGCGTGCGAACAAGGAGATATTCGCGTGGGAACCCAATCAGCTGGTAGGGGTCCCGAGAGAGGTAATGCAGCATCATCTAAGGGTGTGCCCCAACATGCGCCCCGTGAAGCAGCGGGCGAGATGGTAGTCTACTGAGAAGCAGGCCTTCATCGTCCAAGAGACATACAAGCTGGAGGCTGCTGGTACCATTCGAGAAGTTCGATACCCTGATTGGCTGGCGAACCCTGTTGTAGTACCGAAGAAAGGTGGGAAGGAACAGATGTGCGTCGACTTCACCAACCTTAACAAAGCTTGTCCCCAAGATCTGTTCCCCCTCCTGCGCATCGATCAAATCGTCAACTCCACCGCTGAGTGCATCTTTCTATGTTTCCTTGATGCATTCTCTGGATACCATTAGATAAAGATGGCGGTGGAGGATGTGGAGAAGAAGGCCTTCCTGACACCATGTGGGGTGTACTGCTACACCTGCATGCCCTTCGCCTTATAGCATGGCGCAACCTTTCGTGGTGATGCACATCGCCTTGGGGCGGCAGCTCGGTAGGAACACAGAGGCCTACGTTGATGACATAATGGTCAAATCTCGAGACCTTTGAGAGCTTGAGCCGGGTGAACTTGAGGCTTAACCCGGAGAAGTGCGTGTTTGGCGTCCCCTCCGGCAAGCTACTAGGGTTCCTCGTATCCCACAGAGGGATCAAGGCGAACCCGGAGAAGATCAAGGCCATCGAAGACATGAGCCCACCACAGACCCTCAAGGAGATGCAAAAGCTAGCAGGGTGGGTGACCGCGTTAGGGCGTTTCATCTCAAAGCTAGGAGAGTGCGCCTTACCCTTCTTTAAGCTAATGAAGAAGAAGGGCCCCTTTGAGTGGACCCCGGAGGCCGACCGGGCCTTCCAAGACCTCAAGAAATACCTCACCAGCCCCCCGGTGATGGTGGCACCATGGCCTCTCGAGCCTCTGGTACTTTACCTTGCCGCCACCCCGTACTCCACCAGCGCGGCGCTAGTGGCGGTTCGACGGGAGCGCCAAGCGAGCTGATCAGCTTGAGGTCGGGAAGCGCATGTGAGCCATCGGCGGAAGACCAAGCTCAGCAGGGCAACTTCGCAGAAGCTCCTAAGGACGGTCAGGTCTCAGGAAACCCTCCACCTCAGGATATGCCATAGTCTTCGCAGGACACGAGCCTCAACAGTGTGCCAGCCCTCGTCGAGCACCCGGTGTACTTCATCAGCCCCGTACTGCGGGATGCGAGGGCATGCTACCCCATGCCGCAAAAGCTCCTGCTCGCACTCTTGGTGGCCTCGCGCAAGCTGCGACACTACTTCCAGGGCCACCCCATCAAGGTCGTCTCATCTTACCCATTGGAGAGGGTACTCAGGAGCCCAAACTCAGCCGGAAGGGTCGCTAAATGGAACATCGAGCTGCAAGCATTCCAGCTAGAGCTCAACACGACCAGGGTCATCAAGGGAGTCGCGCTCGCCGATTTTTTGGCAGAATGGACAGATGCCCTGGCTCTTGAGGAAGGAGAAGACCGGTCCACCTCCCCAGGAAGTGAGGCACCAGACGGCTGGGTCATGTACTTCAATGGCACCTTCGCGCACCAGGGCGCGGGGGCTGGAGCAGTGCTCATCTCGCCCACTCAGGACAAGCTTTACTACGTCGTGCAACTCTGCTTCCAGCAAGGCGAGAAGGTCTCCAACAATATCGCAGAATACGAAGGCCTCATAGCTGGCCTGAAGGCTGCGGCGGCTCTAGGGGTGAGGCGCCTTACCGTCAAGGGTGACTCGCAGCTCCTCGTCAACTTCTCCAACAAAGTGTACGAGCTGAAGGACGAGCACATGGAGGCCTACCTTGCGAGGTGCGCAAGATGGAAAAGCAGTTCTAGGGCCTGGAGCTGCAGCATGTGCCCCAGGGCACCAACAAGGAAGCCGACGACATCGCCAAGAGAGCATCCAAGCGGCAATCGCAAGAGCCCGGCGTCTTCGAAGAGCGGCTCTTCAAGCCGTCAGCTGCGCCACCTCTTTCAAGCACGACTCAGCCTCGGGAGGAGCTCCCGCAGCCCCTGTCCACGGGAGCCCCAGCTTGCGGCCCAACCTCAGGAGCTCGGCTGCTCTTGGCGCTCGAGCCCCAGGAGGAGTGCTGGACCAAGGAATTTGAGGAGTACCTGATGCATGGGACGCTACCGGAGAAGGAAGAAGATGCGGAGCGCGTGGCCCGACAGGCCACGGCATACTGCATTCAAGACGGCGAGTTTTACAGGAAACGGTCGAACGACATCACGCTGCGTTGCATCTCCAGTGATCAAGGAAGGGAGCTGCTGATTGACATACACGACGGGGACTGTGGACATCACTCATCGTCAAGGACCCTCGTCGGCAAAGCCTTCCGCAGCAGATTCTATTGGCCTACAACACTAAACGATGCAGCCGAGCTGGTGAAGTCCTGCGAAGCTTGCCAATTCCATGCCAAGCAAATCCATCAGCCCGCTCAGGGCCTCCAAACCATTCCGCTCATGTGGCCGTTCGCGGTCTGGGGGCTAGGCATCTTAGGCCCGTTCCCACGAGCACCAGGGGGCTACCGTTATGTCTACGTCGCCATCGACAAGTTCACCAAGTGGGCGGAAGTGGAAGTGTGATAGCCTGGCTTATTAGGGATGACAGACTACTCATATCAATAAGGAATTCCTTCTTTTCCGGGAGCCCATTCGGACAGAACTCCAAAGTTAAGCGTGCTCAGCTTGGAGTAGTGTCAGGATGGGTGACCGACCGAAAGATTGCTCCCAGTGCGCTGCAGTGAGGACAAAGTCGCGAGAAAAGACTAGTATTGATCTGTGGGGCCAGTCTAGATCCCGCCGAGAAATGCGACCATCGGCGGGTGTGTCAAGGCGTTACAAGTTGGTATCGAGCCGACCCTCGCGGTTTACGGATGGTTGCGGACAGGTGCGTGGTCATGTTGTTCATAGCGTTTGTGACCGTCGTGGCACCCGACATGGCACATGTACGGACTGGAAGCACGAGCGTTTGTGCCAAGAGGAGCGTTCTGTGGCCCGACGGGGCGTCGGTTCCTCACGAGTGGGGTGTATGTGATAGCACGGCTTATTAGGGATGACAGACTACTCATATCAATAAGGAATTCCTTCTTTTCCGGAGCCCATTCGGATGAACTCCAAAGTTAAGCGTGCTCAGCTTGGAGTAGTGTCGAGGATGGGTGACCGACGAAGATTGCTCCCGGTGCGCCGCAGTGAGGACAAAGTGCGCGAAAAGACTAAGTATTGATCTGTGGGGCCAGTCTAGATCCCGCCAGGAGTAACGACCACCGGCGGGTGTGTCCGGGGCGTTACAGGAAGCCATCCGTACCATTCCAGCCGGCTCTGCTGTCAAGTTCATCAAGGGCCTCGTGAGCCGCTTCGGGGTCCCCAACCGCATCACCACAGATAATGGCTCACAGTTTACTAGTAACCTCTTCAAAACCTATTGTGCTAACCTTGGAACGCAGATCTGCTACGCTTCGGTGGCCCATCCCAGGAGCAATGGTCAGGCCAAGCAGCATGCTTGAGGTCTGAGGGGTCTCAAGACCAGGACCTTCAAGAAGAATCTGGAGGCCTGCGGTAGGGGCTGGCACGACGAACTCCAGTCCGTGCTGTGGTCCATCTGTACCACCGCTACCAAGCAAACGGGCGAGACTCCGTTCTTCCTCGTCTACGGAGCCAAATTAGTCCTCCCTCACGAGGTCAAGCATCGCTCCATGTGAGTCACAGGCATTGATTTAAACGCAGCGGGGCGCCATGCGAGGATGGATCTCGTCTTTGGGGAGGAAAGCGATCTTGGCCGCATTGAGGGCGGCAAGGTACCAACAAGCACTGCGGCGGTACCACTGCCGCAACATCCACTCTAGGACGCTCGAGGTGGGTGACCTCGTCCTGAGGCGGGTCCTCTCCAGGGAAGGGCTGCAAAAGCTTTCGCCCATGTGGGAGGGCCCGTTCAGGGTCGTCCATGTATCCAGGCCGGGTGCATCGCGCCTGGAGACGCAGGACGGGATACCCATCCAGAACACCTAGAACATCCAGCACCTCCAGAAGTTCTATCCATGAAGCAAGGCCCAGAGCCTAATAAGAAAGGCCCAGAGCCTGTGAACAAGGCCCAGTGTCGGTGAAGAATCGCCGCCCGTGACACTCTCACGTAATAATGAGTGGGGCTGTACACGCCCCGGAGTCTCAGGAGCGCCGGCCTCAGGCCCTGGGCTCCCTCCCACGCCTAGTGGATAGAACTTAGCTCCGCGCTGGCGAGAAGACTTGAAGACTAGATTAGGTGTCGGACGCGGCTTTTCATTTGCTTTCCAAAGTTGGCTCGCTTTTCCTTAATCAGAGTTGCTCTTGGTGTTCGTTGCTGATTTGGTTCCCCAACCTTTTACCGCTTTTTTTGGCTCTAGTTTGCTCATGTTCTCTCTCTCTCGCATACCTCGCGAGGTGGCTAGGCAGGTGCCCTCGCGAGCATTTCTCTTCTCTTTGCCTTCTCGCGAGCCACCCTCGTTCGAGCCTGGAAGCTGGCACATCTCTCCTAAATCCGTGCCCCTCGGGTACCGCGATACGAGGCGCCAAGTCAAGGCTTGGGTGGACGGCAAATCCTTTGGTGCACCCCCTAACGATTTTTTGCAGTTTCCGAGCAACGCAGACACCACGTGAGTGAAAGGGCGTCCCAAACACCCCAGGTTAAGTTATCTTTGTGCAAAATAACAACACGGCATGGCAACGACTCGCACAGTGTATTAACAAAAGAACCACAATTCGATACACGCCCCTCTGGGCCCATACTGGTTTCGTTTTCCGATGCAGGAAAGAAAGAAAAAGCTAAGTAAAGCAGCATTGCAGCAATCCGCGGAGGCAGGCCCTTGGCGACGCCTCGAGCCTAGCCAGACCCCTCCTCGCGCTTCACGGAGGCGCAACGACGAGATGACCCGCTGCCTCCTTCGAGCGGGCGCGGCGGCACGGCGGCTGGTCGTAGCCACCGCTGCTGGAGCAGTCACCAAAGGAAGAGCCGCCGTAGCTGGAGGAGACGTGGTCGCCGCCGAGGGCAGGCTCGCCCTTGTCCTCATCGCGACCATCACCAAGGCCGAGCACCTCCTCACCGTCGTTCGTCTTGGGGCAGCACCCTGCGCAGCGACCATCTTCCCCGAACACCCTCACATAGAGGGTCGATTCACCATTGCACCTGAAGTGGAGGGTGCACCGCCTGCCTAGGCATGCAAGCCTTGTGACGTCTGCCAGCCAGCGGGCAGGGCTATGTTGCGGTGGCGGAAGTCTCGACCCGCAACCCAAGAGCCCTGCTGCTGCAGCCGTCGCTTGTATGTGAGCCCGCCGGACGAGAGGCGGCAGTTCGCCGGCGAAGAAGCGCGGAAGTTGAAGTCAGTTGCCGGCTGGGCTCTCCGACCAGACAACTAACTCCGGCGAAACCTCAGCCGAATGGAAGCGCGGGCGGGGAGGCCGCGCCACCATCGCGCGCCTCCCCTCATCGGCTGAACCACCATGGATGGGATGATCCCCTCCGCGTACCGCGGAGCCACCTCGACGGTGGGCCACGGCGGGGGTCACGGCGTGCTTGCGCGGACAGCCGCAGCCGCGCTTGGGCGCCGGGGAGCCGGGGCCCTTGCGAGGGGACTTTCCTTTCTCGACGGCAGAGAACTTCTTTTGTGGCGCCATCGATGGCACTGCGAGCAATGGAGCAGAGAAGCAAGCAAGCGAGGAAGAGATGGGCAATGAGGGCTCCGCCCCCTCCCATTTATAGCAAGAGAAGACCAACCGGCGTCTCCAACGATCGCAGGTAATGATGGTTTTCCTTGCATGTCGTAGGGATTTGTCAAGTCATGCAGTTGCCGGGGCAACGTGGGGAAGCGGAGACGCCCACGTCCAATCAATAGCCATGCGTCGATCGAGGCCGTAGGCTTTTGGGGCCCGCAGTGCTCTAGACTTGACCCTTGGCTTCGCCTCGAAGCCAAGCCCGAGCGCACCTTGGGCCCGGGGGCTACTGCCGGCGTTCTGGGAACGGGGGTCCCCAGACTTGCCTACCTGCGGCCCACAGCGTGGCTAAGCAGCAGGCCGTAGGGCCCATCTTCGTCAACAAGGCACCCAAGACCCTCTCAAGGGTCTAAGCCTCACAAGGCGGACGATGCAAGACCTCCTCTGGAGTGGCCTAGCCAGGCAGGCTCACGAGGAGCAAAGATATCAAGGCAAGGCAAACCTCACGAGGCTCTCGTGACGTGAGCCATGACGAACGGTACCTGGCGGGTGCCAGGCAGAGCCGGTGCGCGCAGCGCCCTTATTTCCTCTTTGGTGTGAAGGAGGCCACCGCAGGAGAAGAGTACCGAGGCATCAGGCAAAGGTTGCCATATTGGTGCAACGAGACCAAGACCAGGAGGACGGCAAGGCGGAGGTCATCGTGGAGCCCAAGACGGTGTCACCCCAGAGCTTTTCGCACGCGAAGACCGCTTTTTTCAGGATAGCTTGTACTAGCTGCCCCCCTTCAAATTTGCCCCCCGTTGTTGGCTCCCTTCCCGCTCGATATTTGGGAAGAGGACTAGGGCCTCTATAAATAGGACTAGCCACCACAGTAGGAGGCAACTGATCCCGCACTAGTTCAGATCATCCTCAACTACACAAGCACAAGAACACCTCAACCTCAGGAGGCTGTTCTTCCCTTGTACTGTTCATCATCAGCCCAAGAGGCAATCCACCACCACCACCCTGGAGTAGGGTATTACACCACAATGGTGGCCCGAACCAGTATAAACCTCGTGTCTTTCTGTGTTGCGAGTTCGTCCGCGAGATCTTAGCGAGCTAGAGCGCAGATCGGTAGGAGGGAGAGACTTCGCGTGCACCCCAGTGTTTGAACCTTAAGGGTTGGCCGGAACCCCACATCCGACAGTTATCGGATCCAAAACCGGACCCGATAGTGTAATGGCGAGCCGTTACGATGGATGCCACATTTCGGTCACCCTTGATGAAAGCACTTCTATGACGCGGGATTTATTGTCATGGAAGTGGACAGTTCCGTGATGATATTTTTGGTAATGTCATGGAACACTTCTACCACAGCACAGGTATGACTATCTTGATTCTGTCATAAAATCATCACAGATGTACATGCATGAAAGAAAACGTGACCTACTGTGACAAACACGTATCATCATGGAAGTGTATTTTTTTTTGTAGTGTATGCTCTAGCTTTATTATCATTGTGAACCATTTTTTAGCCTCCTGCTTCGCATCGAGGCGCGGGCTTCATCGACATGTCTCATCAAAGCAGAGATCGTGTCCCCTTATCATGGGATACCCATCAATACGGGTTTGTGTAATCCAACCGTGCGGTTTGCACGACCCCTAGGGAATAGGTGAGGTTTTAAGGCTCGTGGGAGGACGCTCGGCATTCACTGCCTTTATAAGAAGATAAGGATCCACCTTTTACTCCACGCCTTCTTTCTCCTCAGCCCATCTGTCCTCAAGCTCCAGCGCCCAAGCTCCAAACTTGCCCCTCGCCACCAAGCACACTATTCATGTCCGGATCCGGCTCACAAGGCAAGTGGATGGCCTCCTCCGTGACGGAGAAGGAAATCAAAGAGCTTCGGGAAGCGAGGTATTTGACAGCGGAGATTAGGCATAGACTCCCTGCCAAAGAGAAAGTCATCCCCACTCCCGAATCTGGTGAGAGGGTCGTATTCCTCTCTCACTTTCTTCATGGACTAGGATTTACCCTACACCCCTTCGTCTGAGGTCTCATGTCCTGTTATGGGCTAGATTATCACGATCTGGCCCCGAATTCCTTTCTCCACATCTCGGCATTTATCGTCATGTGCGAGGCATTCCTTCGCATCCCTCCACACTTTAGCCTATGGCTCAAAATATTCAATGTGAAGCCAAAGGTGGTCGACGGGCAACATGCGGACTGTTGTGGCGCCATGATAAGAAAACTTCCCAAAGTTATCTGGCCCAAAGGGGCCTTTGTGGATACCATCAAGATATGGCACCAGGAGTGGTTTTACATTACTGATCCCCGCGACACCAAATGGGCAACCTCCCCTATATTTAGGTCCGGACCCCCATTGCGGCTTGCGTCCTGGACCAACAAGGGTCTGGATTGGCGATCATCCGACGAGGTGTTGATGCTGAAGAAGCGCATCAAAAATATTATAGAGAAGAACACCAGCCTCACAGATGTGATTTAGGTGATGCTTATCCGCCAGTCTCTTTGCTGCCAACACCGGCCTCTCCGCATGTGGGAGTTAAATCTGGAAGGGCCACAGATCCTGACGGGATTCTTTAGCATGATGCATAAAGCGATTTGGAAGCTACTTTTTAAAACTCAAAAGTCATGGCTGGAGACGTCCGAAGACATTGGCCTCGACTGCAATCATCCGGCCTCCCCAGTAAGTGTTATTTTTCCTTACATAACACAGTCAATTAACCAGAAGAGGGGACAGAATAAGAATTCCATCTTATGACATAGGGCTGGACGAAGAAGGTGGAGCGAATCAGATGTCCGGCTCCATTGCTCGAAAACCCAGCAAATCCTCCTTTAATGAAGATGCTGGTCCCGGCGCCCTATCAAGCGCCGGAGAAAAGGGTCTGGAAGAAGGGCAAGGAAGCCAAAGATGGCCTCCATTGCAAAGGTACTTCGGATGGGATGTCCGGAGAGAACAAAACCCATTCCTCCGAGGAGGATGAAGACGAGGAGGAGGAAGAGGAAAAGGAGGAGGAGGAGGCCGACAAAACCATTTCCCTGAAGGGGAAGAAGAAAAAGAAGAGGGCGGCCTCCAAAGAACAGAAGGCGGAGGCACCCAAAAGGGGAAAAATATCCCTTCCAGACGGCTCGGATTCAGACACTGAGGCCATCCCCAAATGGCGCCCCAGGCCGAAGCCCCCTGCCGAATCATGAGTATCCGAAGATGCCGTACATAGGTCCGGTTTTGTTGAGTACGGTATTAACATCTTGAATGGTGCAGGACGGCCTGCGATCTTCCCCAACAATCATCGGAGGGGAACTCCTTGGATCCAAGGATGATGGAGAGCGAGTCACATTGGCAGGCCTCCCCGCCTCTAGCCAAGGATGACTGTCGGTGTCAAAACCGGCGAATCTCGGGTAGGGGGTCCCGAACTGTGCGTCTAGGCGGATGGTAACAGGAGACAAGGGACACGATGTTTTTACGCAGGTTCGGGCCCTCTCGATGGAGGTAATACCCTACTCCTGCTTGATTAATATTGATGATATGGGTAGTACAAGAGTAGATCTACCACGAGATCAAGGAGGCTAAACCCTGGAAGCTAGCCTATGGTATGATTGTTGTTCGTCTTACGGACTAAAACCCTCCGGTTTATATAGACATCGGATAGGTTAGGGTTACACAGAGTCGGTTACAATGGTAGGATATCTACATATCCGTATCGCCAAGCTTGCCTTCCACGCCAAGGAAAGTCCCATCCGGACACGGGATGAAGTCTTCAATCTTGTATCTTCATAGTCCAGGAGTCCGGCCAATGGTGATAGTTTGGCTATCCGGACACCCCCTAATCTGGGACTCCCTCAGTAGCCCCCGAACCAGGCTTCAATGACGATGAGTCCGGCGCGTTGATTGTCTTCGACATTGCGAGGCGGGTTCTTCTCCAAATTCCATATACTTGTCGAATAGTGTTCGACTTCTGATAAATGCTGCGCTCCTTGGCTTCTACGCCCAACAATGGCCATCTTCCACGTGTTTGAGTGAATCGAAGCCGTGGTATTTTACACTTACCCCCTAGCTGCGCAAATGAGCTGCCTATAAAAGGCGAGGATCTAGATCTGAGTCACACCATCCCCTTCGCGAGCTTTCATCGGGCGCCTCGACCAAAGCCCATTCCATCATGGACAGATCGGCGTGGCTCCTCCTCTCGCTCCCAGCCCTCGGCCTGAAATTGGGAGAAATGCTCGATCCCATAGCGAGCTAGTTATACTCCAAACCAAGGATTTCTTCCCTGGCCTTCATGGTTCGGTTCGAGCCGGACTTGCCATCTACAAGGGCGGAAAGCAAGCGGAGAGTGTCCCGATCCCTCTAAAGGAGGCGGGTATGCTTCATCTCTTATCTAGTAAGAGGACTCGGTTTCAATCCATGCGTTTCTCCGGGGCTCTTGGAGTTCTCTGGCCTCCGGTTGCACCACCTTCGCCTGCCTCCATTTTGCACATCGCGGGCTTCGTGACCCTTTGCGAACTGTTCTTGGGCGTCGAGGCTCATTTGGGCTGTGGAAGAGATTATTCTGCCTAGTACCCCATTCTTACGAGGGGTCAATATATCAAGTGGGCGGAGCCAAGCTATGGCGCATCGCCGGGACGAGATACCTATCCGGAACCCGAAGAAGGCGTCCAAGACTAGCCTTCAGAATGGTTTTACATGGAGGGCGTCCGCTGCGGATCTGTTCGGATCGGCCTTCGGAGTTAGCAATGCTCCTACGAAGAAGCGCCTAAGCTGGCGCCCTCGAGCCCTGTTGGGAAAATGACCGGGATGTCCTCTACTTGATGAGCGAATAAGATTCTTGGCTCATGCGGATTGACCATGATTGGAGTCATGGCAATCTGCATTATGAAGCGATGCAGCCGCTCAATATAGGGGCCACCCATGTGGGACTTCAGCGGGAGGGCGATGCCACCCGCCATGGGCGCAAAGGGCGGGATCGGTCACCGAACTGGTGAAGATCTTGTCTGCCATGTATAAAGGGGAGGATGAGGATTTCCTCCACGTCAATCCACTGAAGGAGTTTTCTTTGAATAATCCTCGAAGCTGGGTAAGCAAACATCTTTGTGGCCTGTCCGATCCACGTTCTCGTGGTTAAATATCTCATTTCATGGTTTCTGCGCAGGAACTGCGCCGGATATGGAGAAGATACAGCCCGCCCCACAACCGAGGATCCGGAGCGGTCCCTCGATCCGACCTCGAAGAGGATCCGGATATAAAGGTGGAGTTGATCGGCGGGGTGTTCCACCCACTTAGCATCGACAATGCCTTGGTTGCCATTACGGACGATTACCCCAGAATACTTCCAGCCTCGCGAATGGCGAGACCGAGGTCCCAATACTCGATAATGACCCATCCGTGCTAATTTCATGATCACCGTATACCAATGGTGTTTAGCGGGCGCCTTGAGGCAGGAGGCCGAGCCAGTGACTGGCCAACAAGGGGCGTCTGCCGCAGCGCTAAAAAGAAGTGCGGTCGGATCGAAACTCTGCCGCATAGCGGTATGGCACGTCACCATATTCCCAGATTGATTCTGGAAGGTGTACTAACGCTGGTGCTTTTTTCAAGAAAAAGCGCTCGCGGACTGAGTCGGAGAGGTTATAATCGAACCTCCGCCAGCCGGGCTCAAAGCCAGGTTGAAGCGGAGGGAGCACGAGGCGTCGTCGGATGCTCCTCCAACAGAGGATGCCAACAGATTATCCGCCACCAACTCCGAGGTGGAGAGCGCCATGAATCACAGGCGCCGCCGGACAGTTCTTCATGACGCATGTTTTCTCCCAAGAGGACTTGAATGCCTTCAATTCGGGATATGCGCACCGCCGTGCCGCTCAATATGGTCTAGCCAGAGCCACAGAGCAGTATGTAAAGGACATACTGGTGAGAAATTTGTGATTATATATGCGGTAGCCCGAGACTTAAAATAGTTAGAATAACTGATTTAAGGATCATTTGTTATCTGAGGATCTTACAAAAAGAGTACCCGACTGTCCCGGGGCTTGAAGAGTGCAAGGCCCAACTTGAGGCCGCACTAGCCGCTCTGAGGGGAGCCACGAGACCCCTCGGTAATATATGCCTCAAAAGATAAATAGTTTATGAAGTGCGGCGGTGTGTAAATCGACAAAATATTGCAGATGGCGCGGACTAGATCCGGACAAGCAACAGCTCTTGCGCCAGACTAAAGGCAGCGAGGCGTGCTTACGAGTGCGGCGGAGAAAAATAACCTCAAGATGCCAACACCAAACTTGGTGAGGAACTAAAGGATGTTCGTGCCCAGTTATGCGACTCCGTAAGGAGAATCGGTAACCGTCGCGGCATTTTCGATAAGTGCTTGAGCAAACTTTGAAAGAGTTCGGCGAGGAAGGCGACTAACATAAACATGTATGTAGGTTTGCTCACAGGTCGTCACGAGGAGGAGATGCCCAGTTCTTGGTGATCTTCTTCCCGAATGCGTCGGCTACCGAGCAATCTGGCGGTGATGAAAGGCGTCGGCCAGGCCTTGTGGCCATCTATCTCCCTGCCGAAGGCATTGGGGATCTGGCGAGCGGCTTCAAGGAGCACGGCGGCGCTTCCGACTATGGAAGATATCGGCCTGCCGTAAAGGCGCCGAGGAGGCTGGGCCATGGTAAAGACACGGTACGAAGGCTGACCCAAACCACATGGCGAGGTCGGACTGTGGGGCTGATGGGATGGAGATCCTGTAAGCTTAGTGTCGGCCAAGTAGAATTGGCGCCAAGTATTCAACAAGATTGTAAATTAGATAGCCTATTAGATGGCATTGAGGAGGAATACAATGAGTCGAGTTGACTATGTAAAAATATGACATGAAAAATGTCTTCTAGCCGGATTGTAGATCGTTTGTCATAGCGGACCTTTTCGCTTCGACCTCAGGACCCAATAGTCCGGTGTGTGTCCGAATACCTTCGTGGTTATATAAGAACCGCGTATGCATGGAGACAAGGCATAGGGGTCATTATTGTTGTATCAGACAAGTGCCCAACTAGTTATGTTATATTACATGGGTAGTAAGAAACATCTTCCAGGGAGAATAGTTCCGTTAAGGGTTCCTTTCGCTGGGATGCATGCCCTAAAGTGCATGTCAAAGCTGCTATGAAAGCAGAAAATCATCTGGGGGCAGATGGGTAAATAGTTAAAAATCATCTTTCAGTTCACCAACCGGATATTCCCTTAAGAACGCTAGCTTCGGCTTCACCCGGTCGAGGTACACATCCGGTGACCCAGCGATAACAATCGCAGAGGTGCTCCTTTACCACCTAGCGAACAATGGGAATGTAGGGGTAAGCACAGGAGCCGAGCAACCCAGCTTGGCCAAAACTTAAGTCATATCGATGCATATAATGGTGAATAAAAGGTACATGCGAAGTTTGGCGCATGTGTTGGGCATGAAGCCCGTATAAAATAAGCTTACGGTAAAGAAGCCCCGTGTATAATGGCGTGTACAGTAGCGTCAAATATGTCTTGAACAAAGCATAAGCGAGCCTCTAAAGGCTTCAGGAAGAAGGAGGGTAAGGATAGAAATAAAAGACAGCAAAAATAGAAAATGTGGGCGGAGGAAGGAAGCGAACTTCGGTCCGCGCTTAAGCGTAGAATCTTCATAGGCGGGCTGCATTCCATGGGTTCGGCTCGAGTCGGTTATCCGATCGTTTAGCAGACGGTATGCTCCTTGGTCAGGACCTGGTCGATGATGAAGGACCTTCCCATTTGGTCTTGAGTTTGTCCTTTTTCTTGTCCGTGAGCGTAGAACTAGTTCGCCAGCGTTATAAGCTTTGGCCCGTGCTTCCTGCTTTGATATCTTGAGCCTGCTGTTGATAGAATCGGAATGAGCTTTTGCCACGTCGCGCTCCTCCTCAAATCGTCAAACTGTCCTGCCGATCGAGCTCGGCTTCTCTTTCTTCATACATGCGCTTTCGAGGTGAGTCATGAATTATGTCGAGGCAGGACTGCCTTTGCACCGTACACCATAAAAATGGTGTGAATCCGGTAGTCGATTCTGCGTGGTGCGCAGCCCCAGTCTGGAGTTGAGCTCCTCAACCCAAAGTCGTGTTAGATTCCTTGAGGACCGCACTAGTGCGGGTTTAACGCCGCTCATGATTAGACCGTTTGCTCGTTCGACTTGGCCGTTGGTTTGAGGGTGATAGGCGAGGCGTGTCGAGTTTGATGCCCATGTGTTTGCACCATAATTTGACCTCATCGACCGTGAAGTTGGTGCCGTTATCGATGATGATCTTGTGGGGACACCGTAACGGTGAACTACCCCGATATGAAGTCTATCACGGTCCGGATTGGCCGTTTTAACGAGTTTGGCCTCTATCCATTTGGTGAATTTATCCACCATGACCAATAGGTATTTTTGCTTGTGTGTTCCCCCTTAAGGGGTCCAACCATGTCAAGCCCCTGGACCCATGACGGCCAGTTGATGGGTATAGTTTTGAGGGCGATGGGTGGCATGTGGCTTTGGTTAGCAAAAAGCTGGCAACCGACGCATCGTTGGACTAAATCCTGCGCATCTGCCCGGGCCGTCGGCCAATAAAATCCTGTACGGAAGGCCTTGCCTACAAGGGCCCGTGCTGCGGCGTGGTGCCCACCCAGTCCGGCATGCATTTCAGCCAGGAGGTTTCGCCCTTCCTCTTCGGAGATACACCTTTGAAGGACTCCTGTTGTGCTTTTCTTATAAAGCTCTCCCTCGTGGACTTTTTAGGCTTTAGATCGCCGTACTATGCAGCGAGCCTCATTTTGGTCTTCGGGGTGTTCCTGCCTAGTTAGGTAGGCTAGGAATGGCTCCGTCCACGGGGCGATAACCGCCATTATTTCGTGGGCGGAGGGTGTTATCTCGGTGGCAGAGCCTCCGATTGTGTGAAGTGTTGGCGTCAGGCAGTGCGGTTGGGTCGGATTGATATTTCGGACTCCCTTCCCATAATACGGATGTCTTGAGTAGCCGTTCGGGGAAGATGTTGGGCGGGCGGCATCGTGTTTTGCACCGATGCGTGCCAATATGTCTGCCGCTGGTTGTTATCCGGGCTATATGATGAAATTGAGCCCTTGAAAGGTCTTGACATTTTAGGACCGCATTGCGATGCGCTGCCATTTTCGGATCTTTGGCATCAAAGTCTCCGTTTATTTGAGATATCGCGAGGTTGAATCGCGCACCTCTAGGTGTTTAATGCCCATGGAGACTGCCATCCGGAGGCCGTGCGAAAGGGCCTCGATTCGCTGCGTTGTTGGAGTCCGTATACATTATCTGAAGAACGTATTGGACTGTGTCCCGGTTGGGGGCGTCAAGGCGACGCCAGCCCCAGGCGGCCAACATTTTGGAGCCGTCAAAGTGCATGATCAATTGGGTATGCCGTACTCTTTAGGGAGTTCGGTCGCATTCGACCCGAAGTCGGCCAACACCTGCGACTTAATAGCTCGTCGTGGCTTATAAGTTATGTCGAATGGAAGGAGCTCTATGGCCCATTTGCAATCCGGCCCGTCGCGTCGCGGTTGTTTATAACGTCATTAAGAGGTACCGGAGGCTACCGTTATCGAACACTCTTGAAAGTAGTGTCGCAGCTTCGGGATGCCATGAACACCGCGTATGCTATCTTTTGATGGTGTGGGTACGGACTTGCATGGAGTTAGGACGGTGGACACATAGTAAACCGGTTTTGAAGAGGAACGGTGTCCGTCCGTTCTCGTTCGACGACGAGCACCGACCGACAACTTGATGTGTTGCGGCGATATATAATAGCATTGGTTCACCCGTTGGGTATAGCCGGGACGGTTGTTGCCAATATGGCTTTTATCTCTTTGAGTCCGGCCGTGGGAGCATCCGTCCACTCGAAGTGTTGGTCGGCGGCGAAGAGGCGGTAAAGGGTAACGCCTTTTCTCCCAAGCGGAAATAAAGAGGCTTAGAGCCTCTCGCATCCCGTCAATTTTGTATTTGTTTGAGGTCTTTTGGAACATCAATTGTGACAAAGCTTGGATCTTAGCTGGGTTTGCTTCAATTCCTCTACGGACACAATGAAGCCCGGAGCTTTCGGTGGAACACCGAAGGCGCATTTTTCGGATTGAGCTTGATGTCATATTTTGAAGATTGTCGAATGTGAGCCTCAAGTCGTCTACTAGAGTTTCGACATGCTTGGTTTTGGCGACCACGTCATCTCGTATGCTTCCATTGTTTTGCCGATCTGGTTTGCGGACATGTACGAATCATGCGCTGATATGTTGCGCGGCGTTTTTGAGCCGAAGGGCATTGTGTTGAAGCGAGAATGGGCGTATGGAGTGATGAATGCTATTGCAGCTTGGTATGGCTCCGCCATCTTGATTTAGTGGTAGCGAGATGCGTGTCGAGGAAGCACAATGAGTCGTGTCCTGCTGTGGCGTCGATAATTTGATCAATTCGAGGGAGGAAGGGATCCTTTGGGCAAGCCTTATTAAGGTCTTTGAAATCAACACATAGGCGCCATGATTTGTCCTTCTTTGGTACCATCACCAGGTTTGCTAGCCAGTCCGGATGTTTTATAACTCGATGAATCCGGCTTCCAAAAGTTTAGCTAGCTCCTCTCCCATTTGTCTCTTGGGTTCGAAAAGCGAAGAGCCTGTTTGACTAGCTTGAATCCTTTTAGGATATTTAGGCTGTGCTCGGCCAGCCGGCGTGGGATTCTGGCATGTCGAAGGGTGCGAGCAAAGATGTCGATTTCTCGTAGAAATTCTCGTATTGCGGCGTCTACATCAGGGTTTAATTGTGCCCCAATGGAGGCCGTCTTTGCGAGGTCCGTTGGGTGGACTTGGAATTTGACTATTTCATCCGCTGGTTTAAAGAGGAGGACTTGGATATTTTATCAAGTATCACATCGTCCCTGTTCACCGTGGAGCGCATCGCGATGAGTTCCTCGGCCGCTAGGGCCGGATAGTGCCTCGAGGGCTAGTCACGGCTGTCTTGTTTTCGGTGTGAGTGCTATGTTCGGATCACTAGCGAGTGATGATTACATTAGGTCGGGCATTTTAAGCTTCATGTACCCATAATGGGGTATAGCTTGAAAAATTGTGAATGCCTCTCGCCCTAATAAAAGCGTGATATCCGCTACTGAGCAGGCCACTTGAAATGTGACCTCCTCGGACTGTAATTGTCCGTGAGCGAACACTCGTCGGTGTGATTTTTCTGTGCAGCATGCTTCCGGCTAGGGATTATTCCTCTAAAGGTTGTGCTGCTTCGTTCAATGCGGTTCGATCTATTTCCATTTTCGGAGGGTTTCCTCATAGATTAGGTTTAGTCCGATGCCGCCATCCATGAGTACCTTAGTAAGCGAAAGCCATCCACTATCGGACCGAGGACCAATGCGGTGGTGCTCGGGCTGTTCAGAATTTAGGTTCATCACGGCATTAAAGGTAATAGCCTGTCCTCCATGGATTTATTATTTGCTACTTGGTAGACTTGACAAGGTTGCGAGTGTTCGTTTCGCATGTTATTTGATCACGAAAGTCTCGAAGACTATTAACACCGTCTTGGTGTTTTTGGGCTGGAATTACGAAGCTAGAAGCTCTTAGCCACTTTTGGCCACTGCCGTAGTATCCAACATGCTCGAAGGCTATGAATTGGAGTGGCGCCCTCGTGCTATGAATTTTGCAGGTCCGTTTAGCCAACCCTCGATGCGGTTCCATACCCTTTAGGGGTTTTGGTTTTTGGTGTTTAACCCAGGTGCTTGGTAATGTTGCACCCTTTTATTTCGGACTAGGGATGTATTCGGGGCCGGATTATCCCAAAATTTACTTTGGTTTTCCAGACGCTCTCCATCGCATAGTACTTTTGTACTATGGTCACCAAATCAACAAAGCGTGTAATTTCATGACGACTTATAGGCGTTTAGGATTCCCTTGTCCGTGCAATTATTGTAGAAAATTGGGATTCGTCCTCCTCTCGGCGATCCTTTATCCTGTCCATAACCGGGAGGAATCGGCCCGATAATGATGTCTTGTTTCAGCGGGCTCTTGCGAATTCGGGTAGATCGCTAATGTTTGGGTGGCGGGTGGAACTGGATCCGGAACCCCATCAATTTAAGACTCGGGGCGGGAAGTTTCGAACTTCGGAAGTTTGGATTTTGAATGCTATCAATGAATCCATCCGTCGCTGACTTTAAGTTCGAGGCTAGATTGACATCCGTCCCTCTGCGGGAATCCGGCATGGAGGGATCGGGAATCCGGACGTAACTAGTCCTTAAGATAGAAGAATAATCGCCGCATTGCTCCTCTACCACAGCAACATGATGGGTAGCCTGGGGAGAGTTGATCTCTCTCAAATCGGTTTTAGGCCCAATCCGGTCGTGATGCATGGCGACTCGAGCGGCGATGCGATCCAAGAGCTCGTTTATGGAGGAGAGCTCGATCGGATCTAACTGTTCGGCAAGTTTCGAATTATCGTGAAGATTGGTTTCGATGACTCAAGAAGTCATCGTCATGTATGATGGCGAACTAGCGGTCATAAGAAAACCACCCAGCGAAGAGTCGACCCGGTGGCCAAGGCTCCTTTGGCGATAGTATAAATCTTTAAAGGCGGGATGAGGCATCCTTCTTGGCGACGGCACGAGAGGAACTCTCAATGAAAGCACCAATGTCGGTGTCAAAACCGGCGGATCTCGGTAGGGGTCCCGAATAATGCGTCTAGGCGGATGGTAACAGGAGACAAGGGACATGATGTTTTACCCGAGTTCGAGGCCCTCTCGATGGAGGTTATACCCTACTCCTGCTTGATTAATATTGATGATATGGGTAGTACAAGAGTAGATCTACCACGAGATCAAGGAGGCTAAACCCTAGAAGCTAGCCTATGGTATGATTGTTGTTCGTCTTACGGACTAGAACCCTCCGGTTTATATAGACACCGGATAGGTTAGGGTTACACAAATTCGGTTACAATGGTAGGAGATCTACATATCCGTATCGCCAAGCTTGCCTTCCACGCCAAGGAAAGTCCCATCCGGACACGGGACGAAGTCTTCAATCTTGTATCTTCATAGTCCAGGAGTCCGGCCAACGGTGATAGTTTGGCTATCCGGACACCCCCTAATCCGGGACTCCCTTAATGACATCGAGGTGTTGTCCTGAAAGGTCTCTCTGGGGCACGAGGTGGTACGAGGAGCCACCAAGACGACGCCAAAAGGTAACACTTTGGCCGCCAAAGACACGGGTGTAACAATCCCCTCGAGGGCTGACGGCGGGGTTCTAGACCAGTCCGGCCATCAGTCGGACACTACTCCAGAAACCCCAATGGTTCTAGAGAAGAACAAGCAATCCTCCTTGAAGGAGGGGGAGTGCCAACTCCCACGGCAACCTCCTCTAGTCCGAAGGCGCCGAATGCGCTGATGGAGGCACTACAACGAGCTTCCATCATGGAGGAGCACCGCACCCTGATGGGTGCGGTAGTTGAAAAGGTTCAGTGTGCCAAGAACGGACTGAACGAGGCTTTTGCCGGCCTGCTAACAGGCTTCAAGGTATGCAATGTAATATTCCTGACCGCTCTTCATATGAAAAGATGCCTATGTATAAGTAGTAGCCCCTAAGACTCTGATCGTCCCTTTTGTTAATAAAAAGGAGGCGGACAGAGGATCAATAATTTGCACGGGAGCTAACACACTTTAATATGTTGAAATGTAGGCTTCACCATTAGCAGCGACCGCCCAGGCCGCTGAGGTATCCAAACTGATGCGTCAGCTGGGACTGGCCGATGAGGATCTTGTCCGCATCAATAAAGGTTTTGATGAGGTGCAGGGTATATACTTTTTTTTAAATGCTTTTTTCAGGCCCATACCTCTGGAGTTAAAGATCATGTGCTGCTATGTGCATGGTTTCAGGTAGCGCGGCCACGGTTGAGGCCCTTAGGGGTGAACTTGCCCAGGCCCAAGAGCAGGCAAGGGTGAACAAGGTGGCCTTTGAAAAAGCGGCCGAGGACCTGAAGGCCGAGCAGGTTATCCAGTGCTAGTATGAAAAGTGGGTAACCAAACTAGAGAAGGCGCTCAAGGAGGTCGATGACAAGTATAAGTCCCTGGAGAAGAAGAACAAAGCCCAGGAGACCGACCTTGCCAAGGCCCTTAAAGAGGCTGAGGAGCCATGGGACGAATCCCAAGCGGCGCGCGAGGAGATGAAGCATACCGGACAAGTTGTGGCTGGTAAGCCCCTTCTTCTATGGATTAAATTTGGCAATCAGTCATATGTTTTTCTCATGCAACTGTGGGGTGTTTTAGATGTCTTTGTGGATCTTCTGGAGAGCGCTCCTGACGCTGCGCGATTCTTCCAAGCTCAGGAGGGGCATGCGACGGAGTAGCAATTCTGGAGCCAGTTCATGGCACGGGAGCACCCCGTACTGCTGAATGACCAGATGTCGCAGTGGGCCGAGCTGCATAGGGTAACTGGCGTGGCAATGAGGGACGTCATAGTCTGGCTGTGGCCAACCGAACCCGTCCCGAGCAGCTATTTTGGCTTAGTGCGGCGGCTTTTTGACGCCCTGCCCCGTATTTATGCGGTTAAGCGGTCGTCGTGCATAGAAGGTGCGCGGCTGGCTTTTGCTCGTGTCAAGATGCACTGGGCCAAGATGAAGGCAACCAGCATGGCCGTTGAAGGACCGCCCGGAGACAAGAGCCACCGTACGTCCGAGCGCTATTTCGAATACGTTCTAGAAGGCACCCGCTTAATAGAGGGACAGTGCTCGAAGGACATCTTGTTGGAATGAATTGTGTCCGAGCAACTGTATCCGAGTTATTCAGACATTGTATTGTAAACCGAGGCCTTTGTAATATATTTATGCCTGTTATCTCTAAATTAATTCTCCTCCTGTGCGACCGTTTATATCTTTGAGAGATTGAAAGTCGTCGGCTTCAGCCCCCACGTAGGTAGTAGGGGGGTTTCCGGTATAGCACATAATCACTCTTGAACCAACATTCTGGTCCATAGAGGAGGTGTTAGTTCAGCAAGCGAGGCAATCGGACTATGCGGCTTTACCACTCTCACTTAGTCATAGGAATTTGACAATGGGGTCATAAGATAGCCCCTGGTGCGTATGTGGCCACCTTAGATGCCTTTAGACACATGACTGAACACGGCCAGCCCTTCATGTAAATATGGGAGAAATCACTAGAGATTTAATAAGTCACCGAATTGCTGACTAGCTCTCATCGCATCACGATAGTCAGTTTTTGGCTTTCTCTATTGACGTGTTTGACCGGGCTAGCTAGAGACACAATCGCAGTAGTTCTCCCTTTGCTACCTTAGCTGAAAAACGGAACATAAGGTGGCAAGCACAGGAGCCGGGAAACCCAACTATTGACCAAAGACGAGATTCGGAGCCGATGCATATAATGCAGTATTCGGGACATCAAAGTAGACTCTGAGAGTGTTCGAACTTTCTATCATTGAAGATATGTATATGGCTCGAGTAGAGCGCCTGGCGATTTAAGTCGTACTAAGGTGTATATGCCAATTTGGGCGTAAGGTGGGAAAACAGGGGAAAGGGCCAATACCAAACAAGGTTGGGCAAAACTATTTTCATTATAATCTGATTGGTATGTCAAAACATATTCTTACAGAGGATGCGATAAGCATCACAGCTATTTTACATGCCGAGGAAAAGGGAAAGTTGTATGCAGGTCCTAAATTTGATAAGATGATCTAGAAGATCCTTTCGACGTTCTGCCGCACGTCTGCGCCGCTTTTCACCTTGGCGTAGTATCCTTGAGAGGATTGACGATCAAGTATGTAGAAGGGGCCTAGAAGGGGGCCCTTATTAGCTCCGGGAATTGATGTCGGCTGTGAAGAACCTGAAAAAAAACAAACAAGACGAAAAAGGTGCAGCAATATGTAGGTTCAGATAGGGTCGGGCCATATCATGGAGCCGATGTTTTGTATGCCTCCGTCTTTGCCCATGATATCTTTAACGCGTAGTTATGCACGCGCGGGGCGTATACCGCTATCAGGCTGGGGCATTGGTGGAGGCCGAATTGCTAATCTAGATCTATATGAGCCAGACTACCATTCTGCAAGGTAGACCGGGCTTGTTTAACAGTGTCTGGGAGCTTGACTGCCGGTGTGGTCTTCGGCTTAGCAAGGACACCCTATACCTCGGCTGCGAGGGCCGCGGTATGTTCCTCTGTACGGAGGGAGCGCTCCATGTTTCCATTGACTGTTATAACGCCACGTGGTCCAGGCATCTTAATCTTAAGATAAGCGTAGTGCGGGATTGAATTGTAACGGACGAAAGCATTTTGTCCGAGTAGTGCATGATAGCCACTTCGGAACGGGACAATGTCGAAGATCAAGTCTTTGCTCCGGAAGTTATCCGGTGAGCCGAAGACAACTTCCAACATTATGGATCATGTGCAACAGGTTTCTACGCCGGCTATTACCACTTTAAAGGTGGTTTTAGTGGGCTTGGTTCTTGACGGATCAATGCCCATTTTACGGACGGTGTCCCGATAAAGCAGATTGAGACTGCTGCCGCCGTCCATGAGGACTCGCGCGAGGTGGAATCCATCGATAATTGGATCGAGGACCAATGCAGCCGAACCCCCATGACGGATACTGGTCAGATGGTCTCTGCGGTCGAAGGTGATCGGACAGGCTGACAACGGATTAAACTTTGGGGCGACTGGCTGTAGGGCATAGACGTCCCTTGATGCGCGCTTGCGCTCCCACTTGGGGATATGAGTGACGTAGATCATGTTCACTGTTTTGACCTCGGGGGAAATTTCTTCTATCCCCTGTGTTCTATGGGTGAGGCTCTTTATCGTCGTCCTTGAGGGAGTCCTGGATTATGGGGTCCTCGGGCGTCCGGGCTATGTGACGTGGGCCGGACTAATGGGCCGTGAAGAAACAAGACGGAAGACTTTCCATTGTGTCCGGATGGGACTCTCCTTGGTGTGGAAGACGAGCTTGGCGTGCATATATGAAGATTCCTTTCTCTGTAAACTGATTTGTACAACCCTAGCCCCCTCCGGTGTCTATATAAGCCGGAGGGTTTAGTCCATAGAGACAATCACAATCATACAGGCTAGACATCCAGGGTTTATCCATTATGATCTTCAGGTAAATCAGCTCTTGTAACTCCTATACTCATCAAAGTCAATCAAGCAGGAAGTAGGGTATTACCTCCATTAAGAGGGCCCGAACCTGGGTAAACATTGTGTCCCCGACCTCCTGTTACGCTCGATCCTTAGACTCATAGTTCGGGACCCCCTACCCAAGATCTGCCGGTTTTGACACCGACATTGATGCTTTATTGAGAGTTCCTCTATGCCGTCGTCGAAAGGCTCGATGGCTCCATCAATCATCTACAACAATGCTGCCACTAAGGAGATCTTTCTCCCCGGCCAGATCTTTGTATTCGGCGGCTTTGCACTGCGTGCCAACTCGGTTGGCCACCTAGAGCAGATCGATAGCTACGCCCCGGGTCACCAGATCAGTTTTGGAAATCTGAACTATGTCGCTGATATCCGAGGAGACTTGATCTTCCAAGGGGTCGCGGCCCCAACCACCGCTCCAGCCTTAGATCCGGAGCGCGTCATCAGGTCCGAAGACGGGAGTCTAGAGCCCGCCGGATTCTCTGCGGCTATAGAGCTCAACACTGGAGAACTGGAGAGAATAGCGTCTCCAGCAGTGATCACAAAGCCGGAATCTTCTCCGGACAATGGTTCCGAACCTTTGAAGTCCGCATCATGCGAGCTCGACCCGGAAACTTCTATCCCCGTCCAAACTTCGCTCTTAAATGAGGCTTTGGACTTAATGCGATCCCTCGCCATTGCAGAGGAACCGCTTTCAAATTACACCTAGCCCGGACTAGGGGCTGAAAATAGGGAATTTTACTTCCCACCCACCACCCACTTCATAGCCACTGTCGAGGATCTAACCGACATGCTTGATTACGCCTCCGAAGAATCGACGGTATGGACGACGATGCCGGAGAGGAGCAGGACCAAAACCCGCCGTTCATCGGACGCTGGACGTCCACTTCCTCATACGACATATACATGGTGGACACACCTAAAGAAGGTGACGGTGATGATGAGAAGGACCCAGTTGAGGACGAACCTCCTGAGATACCACCAAAGCATTGACATTAGCGGCGCCGCTCTAAATCGCATCGCGGAAAAGACAGCAATACCGGCACCGGAGACAATGATACTCCGGATAACGCCAAAGACCAAGAAGGCCCCATCGAACCAACATCCGAATAGGATGATCGGGAGGACGGGCAAGTCGACCCTGACGAGCAAGCATGGAACGAAGAGTCGGAGGATAGAAATTATCTACCACTCTCCAAAGACGACATGAGCTTCGGCGACGAAGAATTTATCGTGCCAGAGGAACCCCTCGAGCAAGAGCGCTTCAAGCGACGACTAATAGCCACAGCAAGAAGCCTAAAAAAAAATAGCAGAAGCTTCAAACTGACCAAGATCTGCTCAACGACAGATGGACTAATGTCCTAGTAGCCGAAGAATACGGCCTCGAACGCCAAATAAAGAGTTACCCGAAGCATAAGCTGCTACCCCAATTCAACAATGAGGCACTGGAGCCTATACCACCCGCGCATAACACGGCTGACGGAGCCGACCGACCACCACGTGGCCAGGACAGAATGACAACTCAAGCCGAACACCAGCCAGCACCACCTCCCCGTAAAAGAAGAGAAACAACAGCTCTGGGATACACATATGACCTACGACAAGACCTGGAAAATAGAGCCGGTCAGACCAGATCAATCTACGGATCGCGGGGCCGTGCCCCGGCGCGAGAAGACGACTATCAAGCCTGGTGCGACAAGCATAACCACGCCCGGGCCGAAAACCGCAAACAGACTTCATCCGAACTGCGTCGTGACATGGCCCGATACAGAGGCATCGCACACCCCCTATGCTTCACCGATGAGGTAGTGGAGCACCAGTTCCCAGAAGGGTTTAAACCCGTGAGCATTGAATCATACGACGGCACAACAGACCCCGCAGTATGGATTGAATACTTTATTCTCCACATTCACATAGCTCACGGTGATGATCTACATGCCATCAAATACCTTCCCCTAAAACATAAGGGGCCAGCTCGGCCCTGGTTAAACAACCTCCCAGAAAACTCTATTGGAAGCTGGGAATACTTGGAAGATGCCTTTAGAGACAACTTCCGGGGTACTTACATCCAGCCTCCGGATGTCGATGACCTCAGTCATATAGTCCAACAGCCCGGAGAGTCGGCCAGAAAATTTCTGGACCAGGTTCCTAATTAAAGAGAACCAGATTGTTGACTGTCCGGGACACCGAGGCCCTAGTGGCCTTTAAACACAGCATCTGCGACGAATGGCTCGCCCGACACCTCGGTCAAGAAAAGCCGAAGTCCATGGCAGCCCTTACAGCACTAATGACCGCTTTGCTGCAGGCGAAGATAGTAGCTAGCCCGCAGAGTAACAAGCAGACCAGCGACACTGGCACTTCCGAAGCTAGAAACGGAAATGGAAGGCCCCGACGCAACAAACATAAGCGTTGAAGCAACAATGATAATACAGAGGATACGATGGTCAATGCCGGATTCAGTGGCTCCAATCTGGTCAACGGAAGAAGCCATCCAAATGAAACAAAGACGGTTCATCAAGCCTGGACCGAATACATGATCGACCTTGCCAGATCCATGACACTCCTAACAAGCCTGCCAACCACACTAACAGAAGTTGTTGGGTCTTCAAACAGGCCGGCAGGTTAAATGCTGAACATAAAGAGAAAGGGTCACCAAGCGAGGAAGACGATGAGGAACCTCGCGCACCGAAAACAGGGGACAGAAGAAATTTCCCCCCGAAGTCAAAATGGTGAATATGATATACGTCACTCATATACACAAGAGGGAGCGCAAGCACACGCTAAGGGACTCTATGCGATAGAGCCAGTCGCCCCAAAATTCAACCCATGGTCGGCCTGTCCGATCACCTTCAATCGCAGGGACCATCTGACCAGTATCCATCATGGAGGTTCGGCCGCATTGGTCCTTGACCCAATCATTGATGGATTGCACCTTACGCGGGTCCTCATGGATGGCGGCAGTAGCCTTAACCTGCTCTATCAGGACACAGTCCGCAAGATGGGTATTGATCCGTCAAGAATCAAACCCACTAAAACTACATTTAAAGGAGTCATACCTGGTGTAGAGGCCCGCTGCACGGGCTCAATCACATTGGAGGTCGTCTTCGGTTCGCCGGACAACTTCCACAGTGAAGACTTGATCTTCAACATCGTCCCCTTCTCTAGTGGCTACCATGCACTACTCGGACGAATTGCGTTCGCTCGCTTCAATGCAGTCCCGCACTATGTCTGTCTCAAACTCAAGATGCCCGAACCACGCGGTGTTATAACAGTCAATGGAAACATGGAACTCTCCCTCCGTACCGAGGAGCACACCGCGGCCCTGGCAGCAGAAGTATAGGGTGGCTTTATCAAGCCAACTATTACATTGGCGGCCAAGTCCCCAGACACCGTTAAACGAGTCCGGAACACCCCACAGTACGACAGTCCAGCTCGTCAGGAGCTCGATTAGCAATGCAGCCTCCATCTTAGCCCCAACCAAATTGTGGCATATGTACCACGCATACATAATTACGCACTAAAGATACCATGCGAAAGGATGGACGCATACTAAAGATAAGGTCCACAATACGGCTAGACCCTATGAGGACACTCATATTTCCTTTTTCTCTTCTTTTTATTTTTCCAGGTTCCTTACAACCCACATCACCTTTTTGAAGGTACCAAGGCCTCTTTCCGAGGCCTATTATAAAAACACCGACCGATGATCCTCTCGAAGGACAATACACTAAGGAGAAAAGCAGGGTAGACGCGTGGCAGAGTACCTAAAGGATCTTTAAAGATCACCTCGTCCGTTTTCAGGACAAATACACAACTTTCCCTTGTGCTTGGCACGTAAAATAGCCTTGTCGCTCACTTCACTATTTGTACCAATACGTTTTGACGTATCAATCATACTATGATGGAAACAGTTTCTAGCCCAACCTATGCGGTGTTGGCTTATCTCTTAATCTGTGTTTCCCAGTTTTTGTCTGGTTGTCATGTACACCTTGGTACGACTTTTTTAAATACTAAAACAAAGTCCGAACACTTTCACAGTGCAATTCGGCGTCCCGAATATAGAATTATATGCATTGGCTCCGAATCATCTCTTTGGTCAATAGTTGGGTTGCCCGGCTCCTATGGTTCCTACCTTACGTTCCGCTTGATCGGCTAAGGTAGTAAAGGGGGAACTACTGCGATTGTGTTTCCGGTTCATCTGGACAAAGACCTCAGTAGAGAAAGCCGAAAACTAACTGCCATGATGCAACTCTCATATATCATAAACAGCCACACCGAAGGAGATATTTTAAAGTAAAACAAGCAACATATCATACATACACCTTGTTTCATAATACAGGGTTTGACAACATAGATACATTCATTCAAAAATGATGTCTTTCGAACACTGGCCCTCTACAATGTGGTATCCTTCCAGGACATCATCGAAATACCGCTTTGGCGTGCGGTGCTCTTTGCCTGCGGGTGGTCCCTCGGTTGCGAGCTTGACGGCGTCCATCTTCGCCCACTGCACGTTGACACAGGCGAAGGCCATCCAGGCACCTTCCATGCAGACCGACCGCTTCACGGCATCAAGACGAGGGCAGGCCCTGACCAGCCGCTTCATGAGAACGAAGTAGCTACTGGGCATGGGTTCGGCGGCCAAAGACGGATTATAACATCCCTCATGGCCAATTCGGCTACCCTATGCAGTTCGGTCAACTGCTTCAGCTGATCGCTGAGGGGCAAGGGATGCTCTGGCGCAAGGTACTGTGCCCAGAATAGCTTCTCCGTAGAACTCCCCTCTTCGGCTCGGAAGAACTCCGCGACATCAGCAATACTTCGGGGTAGGTCCGCAAATGCTCCTGGAGAACTCCAAATCCGGGTTAGCAAGATATACCTTTTTCTCACGAATTTGCTCTGCATGTTAAAGGCCTTACCCGTCGCAATCTGCTTTGCCTCTTGGATCTCCCGGACAGCGCTTTGGGCTTCGGCCCAGGCTTCCTGTGCACTTTGGAGTGCCTTAGCAAGTTTGGAATTATGCTCCGACATCTTGCGCTCTAAGGACTTGCATTTTCCTATGGCATCTTGAGCTCTTGCTGGACCTCCTCCACTCGCGATTCATGTTTCAGGCGGGAGGCTCGCTCCTCCTCCGCCTCCTTCTTGGCTCTGGCCAGCGCGTTTTTGAGGGTCTCAACCTCCGTCGCGTCAGCTAAGAGCATTATTATAAAAGCTCATTAAGATAACAATTCAGAGCTGATCTCATTTCAGACATGTTTTCGGTGTCACATACCTTGTTTTTTCTCTAACTTCCAGCTCAGCTCGGACGCTTCGGCGGTATGGAAAGCTGATGCCTGCATCACAGCCTGTTTTTCAAACAGATATGTATGTTAATACCCTGGATGAATTATTAGATCCTCTGTTTGGCTTTTCATTGTGAACACCGAACAGAGTCTCAGGGGATACTATCTATACACAGGCATTCCTCTTATACATAGCTAAAAAGCATTATTTCACATACCTCAAAGCCTCTTGGAAGGCTAGTGTAGGCTTCATTCAATCCTCTTTTCGCGGACTAAACCTTTTGCAATCACCGCACCCATAAGGGTACGATGCTCTTCCACAATGGTGGCGCTCTAAAGCGCCCCCATCAGATTGTCCGGCACCTCAACATTGACAGGAGTCACCGGTGAGGTGGGCGCGCCTCCTTCGAAACTCATCTGACTCCGGAGCTATGTGGGTCTCCGGAATGGCATTTGGTTGGGGGCCAAATTGGACATGGCCCCCGTCTTCAGTCTCCATGGGGGTCGGTTCCCCCATGTTCTCGGCTGTAGGGGCATAACCCTTTGGCGCCGTCTTGGCAGCCTCCTGCACCTCTCCCTGTCCTAGAAGGGTCCTTCCGGACAACACCTTGGTGTTATCCGCAGCAGTGGGGGAGGAGGCTGGTGGAGGTGACTCGCTCTCCATCATGTTCGGACCCAGCGAGTTCCCAGAAGATGAAGATCACTGGGGGAGGACATGAACCGGACTGCAACACACTATTTAACGTATTACAACCACAAGGCAAAGAAGCCGGATATAACCTTTGAGTACTTACGATCCGGCGGCCAGGGGCTTCGGCCGGGGGCGCCACTCATCAGCGTCTGACTCAGAGTCATCCGTAAGGGAGGTTCACCCTTTCTTGGACGCTTCCGCCTCGAGATCAGCAGAAGCTGCCCTTTTCTTATTCTCCCCCTTAGGGTGGGATTGCTCTCTTCCTCCTCCTCCTCCTCTTCGTCAAGGGAGGAGAGAGTTTGGGTGTCTTCGGACACTACGTCTGAAACACCTTTACGACGGAGGCCACTCTTGGCCTCCTTGCCCTTCTTCTTGGCCTTCTTTTCTGGCACCTGGTGCGGCGCTGGGACCAGCATCCTCGTCAACAGAGGAATAACTAGGTATTCGGGCAGTGGAGCCGGACAGTGAATCATTCCAATTTCTTCGTCCAGCCGTGCAGAGAGAATGGGGAGTTTAGTATGCTCCTTGGACTTGCAAAGTAAGGTTATCAAAGAACTTACGGGGGTCGCAACGTGGGTACAGTCATAGCTGAGGTCTTCGGTTGTCCCCGGCCACGACTTCTGGGTCTTGAAAAGCAGCTTCCACATGTCTTCGTGCTTCGTTCCAAAGAACCACTGCAGGGTCCGGGGACCGGCCGGGTTGAACTCCCAGATGAACTCTTGACTCGCCTGACAAGGGAGAATCCGGAGGAAGAGCATCACCTGGATCACGCTGGCAAGACTGGTATTCTTGTCTACCATGCTCTTGACGCGCCTCTGCAGCATCATCACCTCGTCGGATGACGCCCAGTCCAGGCCCTTGTTGAGCCAGGATGCCAGCCACATTGGAGGCCCGGACTTGAAATCGGAGGGAGCGGCCCATGTGGAGTCACGAGGTTCCATGACGTAAAACCTCTCCTACTGCCATCCCTTCACCATTGCGCCCCCGCAATCCTCGTGCAGACCATCCACCACTTTCGGCCTCACATTGAAAACCTTGAGCCATAGGCCAAAGTGGGGGGATGCGGAGGAACGCCTCGCATATGACGATAAACGCGGAAATGTTGAGGATGGAATTCAGGGCTAGATCGTGGAAATCTAACCCGTAGTAAAACATGAGGCTGCGGACAAAAGGATGAAGGGGAAACCCCCAGTCCGTGAAGGAAATGGGGAATGAATACTACCCTCTCATTGGGCTTTGGTGTAGGGATGATCTGCTTTTTGGCCGGAAGTCGGTGGGCGATCTCCTTGGCCAGGTACCCCGCGTCCCGGAGTTCCTTGACGTTTCCCTCCGTGATGGAGGAAGTCATCCACTTGCCCTGCACTCCGGATCTGGACATGGTTGGAGTACTTTCTGGGAACGGAGAGGATTGAGGCTTGGGTGCTGGAGCTTGAGGGCGGATGGACTGAGGAGGAGGAAGGCGTGGGGTGAAAAGGGGGAGCCTTATCTCCTTATAAAGGTAGTGAATATCATGCGTCCCCCACGAGCCTTAAAGCTCGCCTATTCCCAAGGGGTCGTGCGAAATGGCACGGTTGTGTTTCCCAAACCTGTATTGATGAGAACCCCATAATAAGGGGGCATGATCTCTACTTTGACAAGACGTGTCACCGGAGGCGGCGTCTCGAAACGCGAAACGGGAGGACGAAAAACGATTTGAAATAATAAAGTGGCTGGACGTAACGTCTCACTAGTAAAATCGTGAGAAGACAGAACTTATTTTCTCTTAAAGTATTTTGCCCTCGTGATTTAGGGTTGTGACTATTTTACAGAGCCGGATATAGTACTGGCGATCAACTACTTTGGAGTGTTCGGAGGAGGAACCCGGCTTGCAATGCCGAAGACAATCTGCATGCCGGACACATAGTCATTGAAGCCTGGTTCAGGGGTTACTGAGGGAATCCTGGATTACGGGGTCCTCGGGCGTCCGGGCTATGTGACATGGGTCGGACTGATGGGCCGTGAAGAAACAAGACGGAAGACTTTCCCCCGTGTCCGGATGGGACTCTCCTTGGCGTGGAAGACAAGCTTGGCGTGCGGATATGAAGATTCCTTTCTCTGTAAACCAACTCTGTACAACCCTAGCCCCCTCCGGTGTCTATATAAGTCTGAGGGTTTAGTCCGTAGAGATAATCCCAATCATACAGGCTAGACATCTAGGGTTTAGCCATTATGATCTCGAGGTAGATCAACTCTTGTAACCCCTATACCCATCTAAGTCAATCAAGCAGGAAGTAGGGTATTACCTCCATTAAGAGGGCCCAAACCTGGGTAAACATTGTATCCCCTGCCTCCTGTTACCCTCGATCCTTAGACGCACAGTTCAGGACCCCCTGCACGAGATCTGCCTGTTTTGACACCGACAGTTCTCACTGGGCGGCCCCTTCCCCTTGTGTTCAGTGTTGAGCTTGCACTACAAAAATACACTTCTGTGATGATACGTGTTTGTCACAGTAGGTCACGTTTTCTGTCATGCATGTACATCCATGACAAATTTATGACAGAATCAAGATAGTCATACATGTGCTATCGTAGAAGTGTTCCATGACATTACCAAAATTATCATCACGGAAGTGTCCACTTCCATGACGATAAATCACGCGTCACATAAGTGCTTTCATCAAGGGTGACCGACACTTGGCATCCACCGTAACGGAACGCCGTTAAGCTATCGGGTCTGGTTTTGGATCCGATAACCCGTTAACAACCGGGACCAATGGGAAATTTCCACGTGTAAAATTCTGATTGGCCGGAGGGAACACCTGTCAGCTTGTTAGTTGGCCAGATGTCGCCCGTCCATTGTAGGAGACATGCCTACGACACGTCGACACGTGACTTATTATGAGAGGCCCATATAGGTTAAAAAGGCCGACCGGTCAAAGGCCCGTAGTACTTACTCGGTACTAGTGGGCCAGCCCAATAACGACCTGCTTAATAAAGGCCCATTTACCAAAGCGGATCTGGCACGCTAATTGTTAGCGAATATTTGGGCCCATTTACGGCGAAGCCAGATCTTGCCGTTAATTGTTCCTGAATATTTGGGCCCAATTATAGCCCGATGACTTTTGGCACATTAGAGGCCGATGTGAACATGGGCTCATTTCAGCCGATGTGACTTTCGGCACAGGAATGGCCCGTGCTGCCCATGGGCCATATATGGTCCGACGAGACATCGGGCCCACTAACGGCCTGTGATAAAGGTGGCAATAGTTAAGCCCAATGTGACTTTGGGCCTGTTAAAGGCCTGTCGCATAATTCGGCCGTTGATTTCTCTACTAAGCTTTTGGCCTCTTAAAGGCCCATGATATCAGTGGGCCAAATAAGGCCCGAGATATGTTTCGGCCTGGTAACTGCCTGTGATATAACTGGGCCCAAAAAGGCTCGGTCTACATTTCAGCCTGCTGAAGGCCCGTCGACGACTAGTGAAAATTGAGGCCGACATGCATTTCAGCCTGCTAAAGGCCCATGGTTTCATCTGGGCCGTAACAAGCAAGTACAATATTCAGCCTGTTAATGGCCCAACGCTACCTGGGCCAAACTAAGCGCTGGGTCCACAAAAGGCCCAACTAAAATATAGGCCGGTGTAAGTTGTGGGCCTCGCGCAAAGTGTGAAGGACCCAATCATTCGGGCCCAAGAAAGATGCAGGCTGGCCCAATTGTGGCCCGCTAAAAACCAGGCCCGTTAGAGGCGAATGTTTCAGCCCGGTCGACTACATATGGATTTTTTCCAGATAGCGAATGATGGCAGTAACTAGTAGGAATTAACAACAAACCTGCTCTATACAATAAAGAAATTAAGGCATAGTAACTAAGAATAAACCTACACTATACAATAAAGGATTTATGGTATATTACATCCACTTGGCATCGAAGTTCTCCACGAGTGATCATAAAGCGCAACGAAGAAGCAGATTACAAAAACTGGGCACCATTGCAGCATAAAAAAATAATACTGAACCGAGACCACTTCCAAGACAGTTCAAGAAAGGTTAGCCTTGCGCGGGAACTGTTGTGCTAGCTGCTAAGAAAGGTTGTGAGACTGGCGTAGCATGTCGGTCATAGCTTCCAGGTGTAGCTGTTTAGCGATGAGGTTCTCATTGGTGTTCTTCGCAATCTTTCTTAGAGATAGGACTTCAAGTCGAAGTTGAGTTGCAGAATGCCTTTCTGCTAGAACATGGGACTAAAGAAGTCAAACTGATTCAGACAACGAATTCTGTGAGCTTGTCTGACTGCTAGTCTCAAGTAACTTGAACACTGCATCAAGACAAGACTTTGGGGTTGTCTTGCTATCTTCAAGATTTTTTGCCTTCTTTGCTGCAATATATGTTGGGTTTGTCTCACAGCCTTCAGCAGACTTGTGCATGCCATCAGGCATATCACCCTAAAACAAAGCAGAGAGATGACAAGTTTTGCACATGTATAAACAAAGATGATAACTGTGTTGTCAATTCCATCCAATTTCAAATTAGAAAATAAAGAGTAAGTTCAAAATATCAATAGCATAATTTGGCATTGTTCATAATGCGGGGAGCTTCACCACACTACTGGATTACCATGTCAACATAACAAGCATAGATGAAGGGCAAAGAAAATCATTGTATCTATTTTGGTTAATGTGCATGGCATGTTGTTCATATCATCAGCCACATCGGTAAGATAAAACAGGAGATGACAAAAGGTGCAAGCGTGGGCTGCTTCACCACACCTTTGGATTATAGATCCACAAAAACAAGCATACATATAGGGAGTATTGAGTAATGTGCATGGTATGAATAAGGAATTTGGTTTTACAAGTAAAACTTAGAGCTTACGGTTCTTGCGAACATGCATTTTGGTAGAAACAGCAAATTAAACAGCAGTAAATGATAGGGAGTATGAGAAAATTAAACAGCAGTTGAGGATAAAGGCTTTAGAAGGACTAACTTACATTAACAGTTAACACCAGCTTTATAATGCCCTTCTCCATGTCAAGGAAGGATAACTCAAAATTTCAGCACGAATCTTCTTCATAAGCATTGCCATACTCTACATTTTATAGAGTAATTATAGATATGATAATCTTTGGAAGGGATAGAGGATAATGAAGATAAGATGCAGATTGATGCTACATAGTCAACTACAAATCCCGGAAGTACAAGCGTTACGAGGACAAAATGTCTTGACAAGAGCAATGGGCTACATTACCTTTGGCATTGTCTGTGTATTCTACTTTTAGTAAGATTAAATATAGATTTGATCTTTTTAGTAAATTATTGGGCGAGGAGATAAGATGCAGAATGCTACACAATGAACCAATCCCTCTTCCCATAATACAAGAGTGTTTTGAACAACTTGTGTCTTGTACAAAATGTTCTTATATTATGGGGCCGGAGGAGTAGATGTTAATGTATGTCGGTGTTCTGGGAACGGGGGTACCCAGACTTGCCTGCTTGCGGCCCGCGGCGTGGCTCAAGGAGCGGCCCAGTACGACCCATCTTCATCAACACAAGCTCAAGACCTCGCTAGGGGCCAAGCCTCGCGAGGGGCGGGCGGCGGAAGCTTCCTCGGGCACGCAGCCTCGCCGAGGCTGGCTCGCGAGGAGGCGGAGAGATCAAGGCGGGGTACCTCACGAGGTGCCCATGGCATAAGCCATGAGCGATCGAGGCGCCCGGCGGGTGCCAGCCAGCTTGATCTCCTCATTTCGCCTTTGGTGCAAAGGAGGCAAGCGCAGGCCAAGGCATCAGGCAAAGGCAACCATTTTGGTGCAACAAGACCAAGACCAGCAGAACGGCAGGAAGGAGGTCATCGTGGAGCCCAAGCCGGCGTCATCGCCAGAGTCTTTGGCAGGCGAGGACCGACTTTAGTCACGATAAGTGAACTAGATGTTCCCCTTCAAAATGGCCAATTGTTGGTGCCCTTCCCGCTCAATATTTGGGGAGAGGCCCAGGGCTTCCGCCTATAAATAGAGCTAGTCACCACCAAGGCAAAGGGAGGATAGATCAGAGAGATCAAGCGGCATCTGCATCGGCATCTAGAGAGAGAGAGAAAGAGTGGCGACTGAACTCCCCTAGCAGTTCATCGTGACCAAAACAGACCCTCGCGAGGCTGTTCTCCCCTGTACTATTCATCATCAGCCCGGAGGCAATCCACCACACCACACCTTTGGGTAGGGTATTACTCCACAATGGTGGCCTGAACGATATAAACCTCGTGTCCCTTGTGTTGTTCTTTGTGTAGTTTAGATCCTTGCGGCGACGAGGCGTGGGTAGGTTGGAGGTGCGATCTCCGCATGCACCCCGAGTTTGAACCTAGAGGTCTGCCGGAACCGAAATCTGACATTTGGCGCGCCCGGTAGGGTGCACGGAATCCGCCTTCCGTCGCCTGCTCTTCGCCGCCCCTCGCATCCATGTCGGGGCCTTCGTTGAGCCAGCGCCCGGCGCCGGGCGCTCTCGCTACTCGCGTTACCAGACGGCCCCGTCGGCGGCGCCCCGCCGTTCCCGTTCCCTGCCGTCAACGCCGCCACGGCCGGGCGAGAACAAGCAGCGGCGTCGTCTGCATCGCCAGTGCGGCGGGAAAACCCGCCTTGCCACCCCGTCGGCAGCTCCGGCCGGTTCGCCGTCCCACACCGTCGCGCTCCTGCCCGGCCGCGCCACGCCAGCGTTGCTCACAGCAGGGAACTCCTGCACTACCGTCCTGTCGGCGACCTCTCTGACAGTGGCTCGCCCACATCACCGAGCTTCGTCGGCGCCCGCTAAAACTCCCTGCGCCATCCCTCTCGCTGCACCGCCCCCGCCTTGCGCAGGCAATGAAGCTCCGGGGGCGCCTCATCCGCCTCCCCCTCAAGAAGGCGCCTTGGCCCCAAGGCGCGCGGCCCCTGGGCAGAACCCACTCCGTCCGGCACCAGCACAGCAAGAGAAGAGCTGCCAGGAGATACCTCGTCCCAAAAGCCGCGTGTGCTCCCGCACCGGCCAGCCGCCTGCGCACTCCTGCTCCAGCGCATCAAGACCCCGCGCTGCTCCTGGCGGCAGCGCACGGAGACCTCCAAGATCAAGCCCTCTGTCGGCGTTAAGGAGCAGTACCCGACTTGCTGCTGCGGCCTGCGGCGTGGCTCAAGGGTGGCCCAGCATGGCCATCTTCATCGGCACAAGCTCAAGACCCTCACGAGGGCCAAGCCTCCGAGGCGAGCGACAGGAAGCTTCCTCGGGCTCGGCCTCGTCCAGGCTGGCTCGCGAGGCCCGGAGAGATCAAAGGCGGGTACCTCACGGAGGTGCCCATGGCGCAAGCCATGGCGACCAAGAGGCGCCGGTGAGCGCCAGCCCAGCCTTGTGTCCTCATTTCATCTTTGGTGCAAAGGAGGCAAGCGCGGGCGAAGTATCGAGCAAAGGCAACCATTTGGTGCAACAAGACCAAGACCAGCCCAGCGGCGGGAAGGAAGTCATCATGGAGACCAAGCCAGCGTCATCGTCGAGCCTTTGGCAGGCAAGGACCAACTTTAGTCAGGATAAGTGTACCAGATGTTCCCCTTCAAAATGGCCAATTGTTGGCGCCCTTCCCGCTCAATATTTGGGAAGAGGCCCAGGGCCTTTGCCTATAAATAGGACTAGCCACCCATCGGGTAGAGGCATCGAAAGAGAGAGAGAGAGAGAAGCGACTGAGCTCCCCCTAGCAGTTCATCGCACCAGCTAAGAAAAGACCCTCGCGAGGCTGTTCTTCCTTGTACTGTCCATCATCAGCCCCAGAGGCAATCCACCATGCCACAAACTAGAGTAGGGTATTACACCACAATGGTGGCCTGAACTAGTATAAACCTTGTGTCCCTTGCGTTGCTCTCGGTGTAGTTCTAGATCCTTGCGAGGCGACGAGGTGTAGGTAGGTAGGAGGTGTGATCTCATTGCGCTTGAGTCCGAACCTAGAGGGTCTATGAGGAACCAAATCGACATTTAGCGCGCCCGGTAGGAGTCTTGCCGGAGCTTCCATACGCCAACTCGCTCTCCGCCGACATCGCGATTACGCCCGATGCAGCAACCGCCGCCTACTCCGATGCATGGCGCTTGTGGCTTGAGGAGGCGAGGGCTCGAGCCTTGGCCCAGCCACGGCAGTGCGATGGCGAACAAGTTCAAGCCGGAGCGCCATGCCCGCTACAAAGGCACGACCGATCCGCTGGCCTTCCTGCTGGCGTCTGAAGAAGCCGTCCTCGGGCGAGGGTGGCGGCGAGTCATAAACAGCGGCTTCCCATGGCCCTCACCGGCGCCCCGCGCGTGTGGCTGCTCCACCTGCCAGCGGCTTCCGTGGCCTCTTGGGAGGAGCTGCATGGCCTTTTCCTCGCCCAGCACGCTGCGCCGGTGCCCCCGGTCGTCGCAGATCTCCTGGGCGGTCGCAGGCGCCACCTTCAGACCGCCACATCAAGCCGTTCGCTCGCCAGATCGGCGCTGCCTCTGCGCAGCATGGGGCTCCTCCGGGTCGGTCGGCGCCCAGGGCCGATCTGGCCTTCAGCTCGGAGGATCACCCCTCCAACTCAGCCTGCTCGGGCGCGCTCCCAATGCTGTGCACCCCCACCATCTGCCAGGTGGCCGTCACCAGGACTCTCATCGACGGCGGCGCGGGCCTCAGCGTGCTCTCGGTTGAAGCCTTCAGCCTCCTCCACATACCGCCGGAGCGGCTTCAGCCCAGCAGGCCCTTCTTGGGTGTCGGGGGCGGTTCATCCAGCTCCCTGGGGCAGATCCGTCTCCCGGTGACCTTGGGCACCTGCGACAACTTTCGCACGGAGCTGATCGACTTCGACATCGCTCCCATCGGCCTCCCATGCAACGCCATCCTCGGCTATCCAGCGCTGGCCTGATTCATAGCGCGACTCACCAGCGTACAACCTCATGAAAGATGCCAGAACAGCGGCGTCCTCACCGTATCCGGAGACACCGGGGATGCGTTGCAAGTGCTCAAGCTCGTCTTCAAGGCGGCGGCGTCGGCGCAACCCGCCCGACTCGAGCGCCCCCCGAGCCCAAGGGGGCTCCCGGCCAAGAAAAGCGATTGTTCACCTAAGACAAAGGCGAGACCAGCAGATGCTGGTCGGCGGGGCGGATCCACTGGCGCCACCTTCACGTGGCGCCAACCTCGAGCCCAGCGGAGGAGGCCTGGTCAAGTTCTGTAGCGAACAAGAAGGTATTACGCATGGGAGCTGATCGGTGGCGGGGATCCCTAGGCGTGTCGAGCATCACCTCAGCGTGTGCTAGCGTCGCCCGTGAAGAGAAAGTAAGACAGCGGTCCAGAGAAGCGAGGCTTTCATCGTCAAAGACCCGCAAGCTAGAGGCGGGGTCATTAGCAGTCCGATGCCAGTTGGTTGGCTAACCGGTTGTCGTGCCAAAGAAAGGGGGAAGGAGCGTGTGTGTCAACTTCACCAACCTCAACAAAGCCTGCCCGGGATCCATTCCGCTCCCTCGTATCGATCGGATCGTCGATTCCCCTGCCGAGTGCGACCTGTTGTGTTTAGGATGCCTTCTATGGGTATCACCGGATCAAGATAAGCGGTAGAAAGGCGTGGAAAATACGGCTTTCCGACCCGTGTGGGGTGTCTTGCTACATGCATGCCGTTTGGGCTGCTGCCTTGAGGCGACCTTTGTTGGTGATGCACATCACCTTGGGTCCATAGCTCGGGAAGAATGTTGAGGCTTACGTCGATGACATTGTGGTGAAGTCTCGGGAGGCGGAGACCCGGATACAAGACACGGAGGATACCTTCGCGAGCCTCAGCAGTGAACCTGGCTCAACCCAGGAGAAGTGTGTTTGGGGTCCCCTCGGGCAAGCTCTTGGGCTTCTCGTGTCCCACCCAGAGCATCGAGGCTAACCTAGAAAAGGTCAGGCGGTTAGGGACATGAGCCGCGAAAGACCCTCAAAGAAATCTGAGAAGCTCCTTTGGGCGCTGACCGCACTAGGATGCTTCATCTCCAAGTTAGAGGCTGGCGCTTCCCTTTCTTCGGTGATGAAGAAAAAGGGGCCCTTTGAATGGACCGAAGAGGCCGACAAGGTGTTCCAAGACCTCAAGAGGTACCTAACCAGCCCTCCGATAATGGTGGCCCCACACCCTCAAGAACCCCTGGTGCTCTACCTTGCATCCACTCCCTACTCTACTAGCGTAGCCCTAGTGGCGGTTAGGGAGGAGCGTTGGACCAAAGCCGCGGCAGCTGCTTGAGGTCGATGCAAAAGCGAGAATCAAGGAGGACTCCGGGGACCCACGCCCTGATCGGGAAGGATCAGCCACATGGCCTTTTCGGGGCGAAGGGCCCCTCCCAGCGACCACCCGGCAGGGGCTCCACTATCTCGAGGGCGCCACAGCCTCCGGGAGGCACCATCGACACCGGCACTCCCAACCTCGTTGAACACCACTGTGTGCCGTCGGCCTGTGTTGTGGGGCCAGAGCCTTGGTACCCCCATGCCCCGAAACTCCTCGCGCTATTGGTGGCCTCGTGTAAGTTGTGGCACTATTTTCAGGGCCACCCCCATCAAAGTCGTCTCAGCGTACCCCTTGGAAAGGGGTGCTCGAGAGCCCCAACTCAAGCTGGAAGAGTCGCTGAGTGGAACATTAACTGAGCAAAGCGTTTCATTCGAATTCAGCCCAACCGGAGTCATCAAAGGGGCGCATTGGCGGATTTCGTGGCAGAATGGGCCAGGCGCCTGGGCCTCAAAAAGGCTGATGAGATCGATCCCTCTCCCAGGAAGCGGCGTCAGACGGTTGGGTCATGTACTTGACAGGCGTTCTCGAGACATGGCGCGGGGCTGGTGCGGTGCTTATATCTCCTACACAAGACAAGCTCTACTCGCCCGTGCAGCTCTGTTTCCAGCCGCAGAGAAAAGGTCTCCAACAACATAGCAGAATATGAAGGCCTAATAGCAGGCACAGGGGCATCCTTTACCCTAGGGTGATTCACAACTCTCGTCAACTTCTCCAACAAGGTACTCTGAGCCAAGGGATGAGCACATGGAAGCCTACTTGGCGGAGGTCCCGAGGATGGAGAAGCAGTTCTGGGGCTGGAGTTGCAGCATGTGCCCGTGGCACCAATCAAGAGCAGCCGGCATCGCTAAGCGGGCATCAGGTGGCTACCTCGGGGGCTGGCGTCTTGAGGCGGCTCTTCAAGCCCTCGGCCACGCCATCGCTGTCAAGCAGTGCAGCCTCGGGAGGAGCTCCCGGCCACCAGCCTCGGGGCCCGGTCAATGGCCCGATCTCAGGAGGCGCGCCTGCTCTTGATCTTTGGAGCCTCGGGAGGTGCTGGATCCTGAGCTCGGAGCTACAGCGCAAGGGACCCTGGGGAGAAGGAGGAGGAAGCGGAGGCGTGTGGCGGCAAGCCACGGTGTCTTGCATCGAGGATGGAGAGCTCTACAGGCGACCAAATGATGTGTCCCTCGCTGCATCTCCGAGGAGCAAGGGAAGAACTGGCGGCAGATATACAGTGGAACTATGGGCATCATTCATCATCAGCGGACCCTCGTTGGCAAGGCGTTCATGAGCATGGGTTCTATTATTGTGTGCTCCAATGATGCCGTCGAACTGGTGAAGGCTTGCGAGGCTGCCAATTCCATGCCAAGCAGATCCACCGGCGGCGGGAGAGTGCAAACTATACCCCTCTGTTGGCCATTCATAGTGCAGGGGCTGGATATCACAGGCCCGTTTCCTCGAGCGCGAGGGGCTATCGCTACCTCTACGTCTCCGTGGACAAGTTCACCAAGTGGGCTGAAGTGGAAGCCGTCCGCACCATCCCCGCAATTCTGCAGTCAAGTTCATCAAGGGCATCCGTGAGCGGTTGGTGCGAACCGCATCATCACCGACAATGGTTACGCGATTCACAACTAACCTCTTCAAGACATCTTGTGCTAACCTCGGGGCCTTGGTATGTTCACGCCCGATAAGCGCACCCGCGAACAGCGGTCAGGCCGGCGGGCCAAAGGCGGAGGTCTGAGAGGCCTCGGGACCGGGACATTCAAGAAGAAGCGGGAGTCCCTGGCGCGAAGTTGGTCTGACGAGCTTCGGTCCGTGTTGTGGTCCATCGGCCGCGACGTGACCAAGCCAGCTGGCGAGACCCGTTCTTCTGGTCTATGGAGCTGAGGCGGTCCTCCCTCCACCGAGTCGGAGCGTTGTTCCTTGCAGGTCCTGGCGTTCGATGAGGCACAGGGGATGCCATGCGGGGGGCGGACCTCGTCTTTGGGGAGGAGCATCGTCGAAGCAGCGTTCTGGCGGAGAGTACCAACAAGCAACTGCGGCGATACCCTTGCGCCAACATCCGCCCGAGAACTCTTGAGGTAGGGGACCTCGTGCTCGAGACGGGTTCTCTCCAGGAGGGAATGCATAAGCTCTCTTCCATGTGGGAGGCCCGTTCAGGTTATTCATGTTTCGAGGCCGGCTCCAGCAGGAACTCGGGGAGGGTGCCCGTCCGAGCGCGTGGAACATCCAGCACCTCGGGAGGTTTAACCCTTAAAAAGGCCCGAGCACATGAAGAAGCGAATGCTGTGAAGGCTGTTGCGTTTTGGAAAGGCCTAGAGCCTGTGAAGAAGGCAAATGCCTGTGAAGTTGTGGCGTTTTGGAAAAGGCCCGAGGCACATGAAGAAAGGCGAATGCACATGAAGAAGGCGAATGCCTGTGAAGTTGCTGCGTTTCAAAAAAGGCCCGGAGCCTGTGAAGAAGGCCAATGCCTGTGAAGATTGCTTATCCCAAGAAAGGCCCGGAGCCTGTGAAGAAGGCCAACGCCTGTGAAGCTCACCGCCCGTGACACTCTCACGTAATAATGAGTTGGGGTTGCCTGCGCCCGGAGTCTCGAGGCGCCCGGCCTCGGGCCTGGGGCTCCCTCCCATGCCATGATGGCAGCACTTAGCTCAGCTGGTGAGAGGCGTCGAAGACTAGATTAGGCGCGGACGAGGCTTTTCATTGCTTTCTGCACGGTTGGCTTGTTCATTCCCATTGAAGTTTTATTGAAGTTATCGCCGTCTTTGGCTTGTGACTCTTTGCCTTCTTCACTCTCCTGCCTCGATTTCTCGCGCGAGTCTCGCATGAGAACAACATGAGCACCCTCATGGCGTTTTGCCCCTATTGCTTGAGGTTTCCCTAACTTGGGTCCACTCTGAAGCACCCTCCAGTCCGTGCCCCACACCTTGTGCCCTTGAACACAGGACCTGGGTTCGGTCGCCTCCACAAGCCCAGGCAGGCTACCTCTCTTGGCTAATCTGTGCAGGGCATGGAGGCGTTCGGCGAGGCCTCGGCCGGGGCGGACGAGCAAGCAGAGTCGCCCGAGCTAAGTAGTTTCTGGCACTTGGGCGTGTGGCGCGAAGCCTAATCTTGAGATGGAGAAGCGATGCGATAATTAACATCAACAGTCCAAGCGCCCCTTGGTCTCTACCTCTCTTTCTTTCTCGAAAGAAAGGAAAGGACAAAACAAGCATGGCTCGCTTGGCACAAACTTCCTGGCGGGCTCGCTGCCTCCGGAGCTCAGCGGACTCCCTCTCGCGCTTCACCGGGGCATGGCAGTGACAGACCCACTACCTCCCCAGTGAGGCTGGCGGTGGTCGGAGGGCTGGGCATGGCCGCCGCTGGAGGAGATGCTGTCCGAAGAAGAGTCGCTGAAGCTCGACGAACCCCGAGCGCCACCGACCACACGCGCGTCGTCATCTTCATCCCGATCGTCGCTGGGGCTTGGCACACGGCCGCGGTCATCGTCCTCGGGGCAGCATCCGGTGCGGTGACCGTCTTCCCCGAACACCCTCACGTAGAGGGTGGCGTCGCCGTCGAACTTGAAGTGCAGGGTGCACCGCTGGCTCAAACCATGCTTGGCAGGCAAGCGTTTGCAATGGTGGTCAGAACCACGCTCGGTGAGGGAGACCTCAGTGAAGCCAGGGAGGCCCGGCTGCGACAACCGTCCGCCAGGGCAGAGGCCGCCCGGGCGCCAGCGGAAGTTCACCTAGGAGGCGGGGAAGCGGAGGCAGGTATTGAGTCGCTCCGCCGACAACCTGACGAACTCCGGCAGCACCTCTGCGAGGTGGAGCCAGCGACCTGGGGGGGTGTGGCCCGTGTAGCGCCCCCATCGTGCACGCCTGCCGCCCGTCACCATGCGGAGATCACCTCCACTGACGCGAGAAGCCCGCTGCAGAGCCCCAGGGTGTGCCGAGGCGGCCCGACCCGCAGCGGCGGGGAGAGTCGAGCTCCACTGGCGGGCCTTCCCCTTCTCATGACGAGAACCTCTTGGTGGGGCCATGAAGAAGAAGAAGCAGAGAGAGATGATGGTGGAAGGGCTACGGCGTTCGTACTTATAGCGGGGGGGCAATCGCCGACCTCCACGATCACGGGTAATCATGACCCGCTTTGCATGCAGAGGACTTGTCGATTCATGCGATTACGGCGTCGTGGGGAAGTGGGGGCGCCCGTCCAACCAACATACCACCACGGTGCCCAAGGCCGCGAGGCTGTTAGAACCTGTGGCGCTTCGCTTTCGCCCTTCGCTTCTCGGCGAGGCCAAGTCGAGCGCGCCTTGGGCCCCCAGGCTCTTGTCGGTGTGCAGGAGCAGGGGTACCAGACTTGCCTACTGCTGCCTGCAGGCGTGGCTCAAAGGGTGGCCGGGCGGCCCATCTTCATCGGCACAAGCTCAAGACCCTCGCGATGGGCCAAGCCTGCGCGAGCGAACAACAGGAGCTTCCTCGAGGCTCGGCCTCGTCGAGGCTGGCTTTCGCGAGGCGGAGAGATCAAGCGGGGTACCTCACGAGGTGCCCATGGCGCATAAGCCATAGGCGACCAAGGCGCCCGGCGAGGCGCCCGACCGTCGATGTCCTCATTTCCTCTTTGGTGCAAAGGAGGCAAGCGCAGAGCAAGAGTATCAAGCAAAGGCAACCATTTGATTGCAACAAGACCAAGACCAGCCCAGCGACGGGAAGGAAGCCATCGTGGAGCCCAAGCCTGCACGTCATCGTCGAGCCTTTGGCGGCGAGGACCAACTTTAGTCGGGATAAGTGTACGGATGTTCCCCTTCAAAATGGCCAATTGTTGGCGCCCTTCCGCTCAATATTTGGGAAGAGGCCGAGGGCCTTTGCCTATAGCCACCCATCGAGGTAGAGGCATCGAAGAGAGAGAGAGAAGCGGTGAAGCTCCCCCTAGCAGTTCATCGCTCGACTAGAGCAGACTCTCGCGAGGTTGTTAGTCCTTGTCTTATCCATCATCAGCCCGAGGCAATCCACTGCATACAAACTAGAGTAGGGTATTACACCACAATGGTGGCCCGAACTAGTATAAACCACAATGTCCCTTGTGTTGATCTCGGTGTAGTTCTAGATCCTTGCGGCGAGGTGTAGTAGTAGTAGGAGGTGTGATCTCCGCGCCGGA